>MU226090.1:278534-297416 GCA_018584345.1 Thuja plicata
TTTCAATGTAATATGACCTATAAGCTCATAAATGTTGTAATCTGGTCATTAGAGCCACCAAATGTAATGAAGTGCACTAAAAGTGCCAAAAAGATGTAATGTTGCCTTGTAGGAAAAATAAGGCCAAGTAAAGGCTAAATGTAAGGGCTATGGGTATTTGAAAGGTTTTAATGATGAAAATTTTTTGTATGGTCATTAAAATACCATTTTGAGAATGTAATGAAGGCAGTTGTCAACTTGACAACCTCCAAACATATGTATTAGACCAACTCATAAGGAGTTTTGGTCAGTTTATAGGTAGTTGAGGTTAGTTCAAAGGTTAGTCAAGTGGTTGTTAGGTTGGAACAGATGGTTCCTTGTTTATTTATATCTTGTAATATCAAAGAAAAGGGAGTGTGGTCAGGATTTTGGAGTATGAATCAAATAAAAGTGTTCAGGTTCTACATTTTCATGTTCTTTTTCTGCAACAGTCAACTTTGAATATGAATATAGTTGGATTAATGGATTTATTTTGAAAATTTTCTATTTGGACATGTTAATATTATGAATCTAGAGTAGTTTGGGCTTTGAAGGAGTTCATTTTATTGAGTATAGAAAAAGTTATCTCCATTGGATTAAAATTGGTTCAAACCCTCGATAGGGAGAGAAGTGAACATGCAAAATGTGACTCCTTTCATTTTGCACGAATGAATAACCTCCTCTCTTAGATAGGGATGAAGGATATGGTGTACACTAATTGTCACATGACGTTTCAGGGTCTCATGCAATGTTTGGCATGTGACTAGAAGCCATTAATGTGACTGAACAACCACTGGAAGAAGGATTTGGACAGGGGCTTTGTCCATAAATTGATAAATGTTAGGGTTAATCCTAAAACCTCACCAATCACATTAGAATATCAAAATTTCAAAAAAATATTGGTAAGCTTCGATTTTCATTCTTAATCATCTATCATAACTCATTTTGCAAGATAGTCATAATATTACTATGCAAGAATCAAATACAGGGATTCTAAAACTTTCAAATGTATTTCATTTCCATACTAAGATCACTCAACTCAAACACTACATTCATGGAAATGATTATATTCACCTACCCTAACCTGTAGGTTTCGTTGGATTCTCGGAAATGCCCTCCTCCCGCCGGTGAGTGAACTGAAAAATGAGTTTCACTTTTCACTTTCATTTTTGTTTATATCTTGTATTCGTCGAACTTTCGACAAACTCAAGATCCTCAAAATTTTGATGAAATCTGGGTCATAAACAAAAAATAGTAATCTAACAAGCCAAAAAAGGCCTTGGTCAAAATTAAAGGTAGAAAATAGCTATCAAATGTATTAGTGACTAGAACAAGGAAATATGATTGTAAAAAGGATGACCAAATGAAAGGTCATACGAAACTTATCGAAGAGAAACCGGTCAATGTTTAATAACCTATTGATGTTGAAGAAGAACCTATCGATGTTGAAGAAGGTGGAACTCAACTAGGGGAGGATATTGGTAGTAGTCAAGGTATACATATTTATCCTGCAATGCAAAATTTGATGGAGATAAATGAGGAATCACTTGTCAGTCAAATTGCACCGGAGCACCTAATACCTAAAAGCACTTTTAAATTGAATGTCAAAAACATGTGGAAGGAATATTTTGAGGATAAAAATTTGGTGGAAAAAACACAATTGTTTGCAAAGTTATTTAGGAAAAGAGAAATGACTCCGGTTTTGGATTTGTTGGGTGTAGATAATAGGAAAATTGTATAAGGAGGTCAAGTAAAAGAAACAATAATTGAAAATTTACAAGATGCATTGAACGTTGTTAACAGGATAGATCATGGAGGATCTGATTCAAATACTGCTAGAAGAGCATTGATGAATATGATTTCCAGTAAGAGATTGACACATAGAAATCAAATTCAAGCAGTTTCTGATTTACTGAAGGTATCTCAAAGAACTGTTCAGAGATATATTATGAAGAGAAATGTGTTGGATATGAACATTGAAAAGAATTGGGTATAGATTTGCAGAGTTCCTCGAAAAGACAAAATTTTTGAAGATGTAAGAAGATGGGTCATTGCATTTTGGACCAACCACTGTCGTGTTTCTTCCAATACAAGGGACACTATACAGATCAAAATGAAGAGATTGGTATGAATATTTCACATCCAAAACATTTTGTCGATACTACACAAAGTGAACTATTTGAAACATTCAAACAATAATTTTCAAATGTGAAAATAGGTCAGATAATGTTTGAGATGTTGCGTCCTTTCTTTATACACATAACTAAGGTTCGTGAAACATGTTTTTGTCAAAATCATGTTGAGTTTCACTTATACTTGCAATCATATAAAAAGTTTACAAAAGTACTTAATCTAGATATGGTTCTTGGAAGTACAATATAATTTGTGAACCCCATGTGTCGTAGAAATGTGCTGGTAAGATGCTAGGAGATCACTGACTAAAATGGAGCTCATGTCACACAGACAATCCTATAGTAGTCATGCTATCTCATATGGAAGGGGATTATCAAATTAGATGTAAGGATCATAAAATGGACTAGAAGTATCAACGCCTGCACTCATCTCAGATTTGAGCATGTACCTACCCACACAATCAGATGACAACTCATCGACCTAAGTCATGATGGTGGCAATGCTAGAAAACATATCTACGTGTGCATCCTTAGTTGCAACCTGTTCAGCTCCAATGTAGGTATCCAAACCTTTTGGAAGAACCAAAAGGTTTTGACCCACCAATGCGCTCTTACTAAGGGGTTGTGGTGCATCATGTTGTCTACACTTATCCAGATATCTCCCTCGACCCTGACCAGCATGTCGAGGTAAATTTGTGTAATCAACATCATAACCTAAATGTAACTCTACAAACAATTGTTTGCAGAAATATAAGGGCACCTCATCCTTTTGGGGCCACATATGATGGGGCTCCATCCATCTCGGATATATAAAAGGAGCTACTAAGTCATTTGTACATTTTGTGACCCTATATGCTCTAACCACCCTCTTATCTATGTAATGGGTCCCAAAAATGTTCTTAACATGAGTAACAAAAATATCTCAATCAACTATCCTCCAACCCACAATACCTGTCACAGTGCTAGAGAGGCTATGGTAACAAGAATCAATATATGTTTCATCATATGGATTGTATGATTCAGCCTTCTGAATCATACTCATCAACTCGGTGCGAATGGAAATCAATTTCTCCCTATTAGGGAGGATAGCAATATTTTGCAATGTCCTCTCTAGCGTAGCTAGAGCAACATGCATCCTTGAGATAGTCTCCTGTCTACGACTATCTCAACTATGTGGGGCATCATGGTGGCTTGATGATGCTCGTGAGTCCTGACTATCATGAATGCTACGATCTAAACTAGTAGAAGCCATGTGACAGAAATGTAATATCTAGAGATAAAAATTGCTTGTTGCAAGTGGGCACATACATGTGTACATTCAGTAGGAAATCAATACACACACACACACACACACACACACATATATACATGTGTTTAAAAAGAACATGTTTAAATTAAAAAATTAAAAATATCTATGTACATATTTAAATTAAACAAATTCAATTTACTTCTTCAGCATGAAACATTTTTTCAAACAAAAGTTCATAAATTTTAAACAAGTCAAACTTCATGTATTAACATAAATAGACATTATTTAACATACATGTCCATCTGAACAAAAATATCCATCCATTGCATCACCTTAAGCATAAATACATCAAAAAGAAGATTCCATCTACATAACTTAAGTTATTTTAAGACTTCAATATATACAAATTGATTAGCCTAAATTAACGAGCTACAAAGAATTTACAATTATGAAAATCTAATTACATCAAAAAACCTAGTACAAGACTTAGGGCTTTGTTATGTGCTAATTTTGAAAGTTTTGTACATAATGAAAATGTAGAATGATCAAGTTATGACAAAAATATTTTGTGGTGTTCTCTTAATAATAGTCATGTATCCTAAATTAATTCCCTGTAATGATTTCTTTGGATGACTAAAGACTAACTCTTCACGAAACAAAAGTTATGCTTCTAGTTTACGTTTTGGATAAATCATATGTTTTTAGGATTAAGTTTATGTGTAAATATTTCAAACTTTTGGGTAAACTATATATTTTTAGGTTTGAGTTTGGGTTAGCGAACTTAAGTTTGGGTTTGCATTTATGTTTCAAAATTTTGGGTAAATTATATGTTTTTTACATCAATTATATGACCTAAAAACATTTCCTTGAAAATGAAGAAAAAAACTGTGACATTACAGTGCTAAGTAAAAAAAATTATTTTACATATATATTTATAATGAAAAACATTTGAAAAACAAAAAAATGGGGACCTACCTCAAACTCGACCGAGTTTCCTCTCTCAGCCCCTCAACCGCAATCGTAGCTCCTCAATGTGCAAATGAGGGGCTTGTGGTTGTTTTTGGGGTATTTAAAATGCTGGTTAGACTCACCTGAGTCTAACACGGTCGAGTACCACTCGACCTAGTCTACTAGGCCACTCGGCGCCACATAGTGCCCACATATACTCAATCGTGTTAGACTAAGCCGAGTCTAATTCGGCCAAGTCTAACTGGGCTGAGCAGTCAAAATTATCCTAAAAGGCGACAAATTATTGTGCTTTCACATGTACACAAGATCTACAATGAAGCAACTCCAGAAACCCTTGCATGAAGCCTCTAGATGCAAGAAACCATGGTGGTGCCCTCATGATAGAAAAGTGGAATGAATAGAATGAATGAACCATAAAATTAATAGTTGTGGTTATGTGTTTAGGTTTTTCCCTAAAGAAACCGATCAACACTTAGGCATTTTTTCCTTTGTTTTAAAACTTTTTCTATATTACTAATACCCCTTGCGCAAATATTAAGTGTTGTATTTTTTTGCTTTTTATTTTACATCAAACTTGAATGTAAAAAATATTGCTAAAGTGATGTTGTATAAATCACTTTAAATTTTGTACATGGTGAAAAGATAATGGAATTTTTTTAAGTGCGAGTCGAAGGGGTATAGTTGAGGATTTATGAGAAAGTGCCAAGCATATAGGGGAGGTTGGAGACGCTGAAAAACAAGTGGAGGGAATATAGGAGCTATTCCAAATTATTTTGGAGGGATTTAAATCATTTTTTAAATGCCTTTATGGTAGGAGAAGTTAATTCTCTACCTTTTCTTCATTCATAAGCCTTTTTGGAGTTATTTAAGGGGCTAAGAATGGGCTTTATTGTTGTGCACGACCAATGAAGTTGGAGATTCCTAAATTTGTGTAGTTATTTGGAAAAGAATAAGTAACTTCAAGCATCATTTTTGGGGGGAGTTATTGGCATCCTCATGCTATATTGTAAAATTTTTTGGAGGTTCTTTTGGCATGAGATGACATTTTGTAACTTATTTACAGACATGTATAGCAGTATTTAGCCTTTGGAGATCAATAAAGTAAAGCAAGTTTACCTTTTAAAATTATGTTATGTTGTGTGTGTTTAAGTGATGAATGAAAATTCTTGTGAAGCTCCTCATCCTTGTTATTGTGTTATATTAGTAGAACCTTTATGCAAATGCAAGAATACAAGTGTGTTTGCAGGTTGTAAGTTATGTTAGTGATGCAAATAATTTCAAGTTGTGAAGAAATCACATTCTTCCTGCTAGGATTATAAGTATCATATCCTTCTTATTAAATGTTGATGCAAAAGCATATGAATCCATGAGTTGTGCATGTGAAAGATTTGGTGTTGATCAAATTGTGAGTAAATCAGTTGTGCAAGTCTTAGATAATTTTTTGTGGGACACCACCCTTAGGAAGTAGTTTTATTTGCATGTTTCCTTATTACCCTATTCCTAACAAAAGCATTAGTTTAGTTACTTTTAGGTGAACACCATAAGATCTAGCTTACTCTGGAGGTTAGCTTCCATTATCCAATCCCACAATTAGTGAGTGTTTCTAATATTTTACCAATAGGCCAAGTTTACTCGGTAGGGGTGCACTGTTAGGTAATAACAAGAATTAGAACCCAATAGTGGTGGCATACAAGGTATTTTTTGTCTGCCAATGTAGAGAGAGGTTGTGCTCAAGCAAGAGTGAGTTTTAAGTGGGGCTCATTTGAGCAAAAAAGGGTTGTGGGGAAAAAGAGTGAGGTGAAGGTTAGAGGGAGATGAAAGAGGTTTATGGCAAAGAAAAAATTATTTGCCTAGCAATAGGGAAAGTGAGTGTTCCACATGGGATGAAAAGTTAAAAGGAAATGAAGAGGAAGATTGGTGAAGTGGTTTCCATTAAAAATATGGGTTTCGATCAGTAATAATTGTATATGTTGGTGTTTTAAAATGTTTTACGCTTTATAAGTTACCAATATACCTTTAGATGGATTTTGAAGAATGGTTAGTTCTAAATATGAGAAAATCTAAGGTAACTGGACCAACTATAGGGACAAGATTGTCCTCTACACTTGTGGCTCTGCAAGACCAAGGAGAGTACTATAGTGCCCACCCACAAATTTACTTTCAATAATGATGCTGAAATATTTTGGTTATTTTCATGATGATTATGTAGATGTTAGGATGATTTTACTCACCTAATACTTGCATGTCTATGGTTGGCATATATCTTTTACATTACTGTGTGGCATGTTTATCTTACATTTTTGTATGATGTGTTTGATGTGGTAGAGGACGAAGACGTAGTTACTTGTATTGTGAGATCCACACATTTGACTGATCCCTATCATTGTCTGTTATATATACATTATGTATAGGCTCGACTTTGTGATGTAGGTTCGCAAGTAGCAGGCATCGATTTCCCTGAATTGTTAGGATGAGCTTGCCCTATCACAATATCTCAATGGTAAGAGAGGGGAGATAACAGACTGATCTGAATTCCAACTTAAGTCATTATTGTTCTGAAATAGTGGACAAGTATCTTGTTTCCTGCCTTTCGAATTTGTCAAGGTGACATCATTCGTGAACCTTTCCTCTTGTGCTTGATTGTGGTATTTTGGGCTTAGTCAATTTTGTCGTCATGTTGTCTAGGTCATGTGATTGATGTGAGTTTTGTGTTAGTTGGTTGAGTGATTTATTAGATTAATTATGTAATTAATAATTAAATCTTATTAAATTTTGAAATATTAAATATGATTTTATTTAATTAATGAAAATTAATTAAATACAAGTGTTAATTAAAAATACTTAATTAAAAAGTATAATTTTAGGAATAGAAGATTTGATTAATTATTAAATCCAAAATTAAGATTTAAAAGCATAATTAATGAATAGATATTTTATTATCAATTCACATATTATTAATACGCTAAAAATATTATTTGTTAATTAAATAATATTATACAATTAAAATTGCACATTCTTTTATTAAAATTGAAATATAAATTTAAAGTAAAAAGCTGAGTTAATTAGCTAAATTGGAAAGTGCTTGTAATTATCAATTATTAAATAAATTAATTCTTTTTACTCAATTTTAAGTTGAGATCTGTTTTTTCTAATTTTTTTTATTTGAGTTTTTAGTTGAGTTTGCTTTTTGGGTTGCGTGAGATTTGGAAACCCTAGGCTGAGTATGTTTTCTTTATCAGGTTTTTTTGGTCATTTTTGGCACACACAAGTTGCACAATTTTTTATAGATTTTTGGCTCTGGATTTGGATTGAAGGAAATTGTCAAAGCTTAGAATTTTCAAGGTTTTGGATTGTTCTTCGTGGCTTTTAGTGGTTTGAGGTAGGTTTGAATCCGTGATTTCAGTACTCAATCCCCGCCTTCTATGCGTTTGAGATACTGAAATCCCTTGTGTGAAATTCCTTGTCTGCTTCGTGTTTGTCAATCTTAGAATATGGTTATTGGCATTATTTTATGGTTATGTTTTCTTGTTTGTATGTCAAATTTGTAAACCTCGATGTTCAATTTAGAGGAAATTATGTTTAGGAGAATCTGTTATAACCCTAGGCTCTCTTTGACAAAATTCAGGCAAACATTAGAAAACTTAAATTGATTCAATTAGGGTTTGATTAAAAACTCTGTTAAAACCCTCGATATTAAGCCATTCAATTTTGAAAGAAATCATTTTTTTGAATATTTAGTTAAAATCTATGTTTTAGAAATAAATGTATTTATTTTATAGAATTTTTTAAAGTATATTTTATTAAGAAGATTAAAATGAAAATTATTTAAAGAAAAATAAATAAATAGTATTTATTTATTTGAGGAAAAAGTTATTTTTAAAAAAATGAAAAAAGCAAAAGTAGTTTTATTTTAATTTGAAAAAAAAATTATTATAAGGAATAAGGGAGTCATGTTTAGATTGACTTTTATTTTGTTTTCTTTGTTTTTTTAAGTGAGGTCCACATATGGGATAAGGAGTCCATTTTTGAGTAATTATTATTAAATTCTAATGTGATTTATATCGAGTGGTCAATTATAGAGTCTAGTTTGTAATTTTATTTTTATATTTTTTTTATGAGTATTATAACTTAGATTAGTTTGTGATTTTTTTTATATAATTATAATTAAGTTTAGTTTATTGTTTTTAGATATAATTTAATTTATTTTAAACTTAGATTAGTTATTTTTTAATTTAAATTATTTTATATTTAAATTAAATTTATTTGATTTAAAGTTAGATTATATTAACTTAAATTAAGTTTATAATTTTATTTAAGTTAAAGTATGTTTTAAAATAGAATTAATTTATAAATTGATTAGTTTGTCTGGGTTAAAATAATTTAATTAATAATTAAGTATGATTATAACAAACTCAAATTATAATTAATGCTACTTGTATTATATGGTCAAAAGAGAGTTTATATATGGATGTGTTTTATAATTGGGGTTTGTTTTGTTTTTTTGTTTGTGAGTACTTGTCGGTCATAGGTAGAGTAATACCCTAGGTGAGAATTTTGTCTTTGAGTCTTGAAGTATTTTATGAATTTTATTCTTATGCACTTTGGATTTATATTGTAGATATTTATAATCATTCTTATATCATCAATTGGTTCTTGTGTCGATTTGTATTCATCTGTTGCTTATGTTGTGTGTTCTCTGAGTCTCCGATCATTATGTTATTTAACCACGAAAAGGTGATGACCACTTTTATGTTGAGTCCTAATTATCTTTGTCACCTTATCTCTACTATTATGATATTTTAATGATTATTGATCTTGTGATGTGATACATGAATTTGTATTGTTCTGTTGAGATGTCCAGTATGGGATGGACAGTTTGGATTCATGTATAGGATGATATGTTATTTGTTATGCTCCAACATTTTCTTTGGTGATTATCTTATTTTATGATTTATGAGAAGTCTTTATGGTTTTGGTTTTGTTTTCTTTTGGTCCTTTTGGTTGGAGAATTAGGGTAGATTATCTAGTTGTGTAGTAGGGGGTGGCTTACAATAAGTGTTGGGGCACACAAGTGGCAGCCAGGTCACTTATTGTAAATTTTCTTAATCAAGTGATAACATAATTGAGGGGTTTAAAATAAATTAATAAGATATGGTACCTCACCCATGCTTGAGAACTTGTATATGCTAAGATGGAGGATGAGATGATGTTTGTCACCTTGAGAGGTATGGTTCTGGCATAGTTAATGGCTTTGTCTAGTTAAGGAGTCATTGATATCGTATATGGTCACTTAAGTGTCAGGGTCGAGAGAGACTACCAGGATGAGACTTAAGGGTTAGATGTATATGATGACACCTTCCTATACACAATCTAGGTTTTCTACATGTGTCAGTTTCCCTTGAGTTAGAGAACTATCAGGATCCCCTTTCTTAGTTGTCACTACCTTCTTTGGTTCTGTTATCCAAGTGGGATCTATTGTTATCTCTTTAGCATGGTGGGAGTGGACCTTTGGTTCCACGCGGTTGGGTGGTAGTGATTCTTATTACCATTGAGATCTGACATTCGTGACTTTTTCTTGGATGATCCTTGATGTTGTTGTACCTTCTTGTTCTTCATTGTTGAAGACTTTCTCTTATCTTTCTTATATTGTATTATTTTATCATTGTATTAGTTGTGACATTCTTGGATTATTGTATTGTACTTCATACTTAGTTTTATCACATACCCTACAACTTGTGCAATGGATGCTGGTTCATTTTGAGATCAATTGTATCTAGGTTTCATTTATGAGATGATGTTATTGTTATTCATTTGCATTATATGAAGATGTTATATTGTTTAATTGCTTTTAGTAGATTAGTTAACTTACATAATTATACGTCATGGAACCCTCAGGATTTGTAATCTATAAATGAGTTTCATTTATGAGTATGTATGCCTTATGTTATATTGCTTTCGCATTGTTAATTGTTTATCAATTGTAAACTATTTTTAAAAAAAAATTTGCAAACTTACTAACATATTTTAGGTTAACTTCTCTTGGGTTCCCTGGTGGGGCATTACAAGTACACCTAATGCAGCTCAATATACAAAACCTTACAAATATTTCTAGATTTAAACAAGAAAAAAATGATAAGAAAGTGCTAAATGATAACCACTCATTCATTGACTCTCAATTACCATGAAGAACATACAACCCAAAACCATAATACTTAAAAGGATTTGAAATGGTTTTGATTTATAATTAGTAGAGTATATAGCCAAACCCAACCAAACATGTATCACTATAGAAGGTACTAATTCATGATCAGTGCTTTATCCATTAGGCAATATCACTAATGCAGATGCAGAACACAGAAATGAACTATTGTCAAAGATTCAAAGCTATAAAGACAACTAACCTAGACCAAACACTTCTTATAAAATCCTTGTGTATACCAAATGAATCTATGTCTTATCCAAAGTAATATTTAATTTGATCCTAGATCAAAACTAAGGAATAACAACATACACATAGATAAACTCTATGCAATGAATCAGAAAATTCACAGCTCAAGAAATAGGCACAAAGTAGAGACTTGAATCTGGAATATTTGTATTAAGTATGAAGAATCATGTTCCTATATCAATCTGATTCAAAATATACACCACTCCAATAAATGCAAAAGACCTGAAACTTTCTATTCTATATTGACACATTCTAGATACAAATCTACTATATTCCTGACTGGAAATAGGTATGCAACTTAATCACTCAATGTTTTTATACCATTTCTAATTTCCAACCCTTTCTAAATGATCTTATAAATCCTTTTGTAGAACAAGGATTGCAACAAGCCTCAGATCATTTAGGTAAAGAGCCAACAACCAAAACCCTAATGAACCACATGAAAGACAAAAATAAGCAACATAACCAACAAATGAGTTATTACAAGATAATTCTTATTGGACCACATAGCCTTTGAGTTAACTCCAAAATTGTTCTTATTAGCTTAGTAAAAACTTTTCCTTTATTCCTTTCTACACAAAATCTGATTCATAGTCATCAGTCACCTCAGGATGTTGGAGAACAGTCCCTTAGGGTTATAAATGATTTCCAAATCTGATCAGAAAACCCAAACCATCACTTCTCAACATAAATACATTATGAGCCATCAAATTTCCACCCTTCAACACCCCACAATTGCATAAATACAAACCAAAAGATCATATTCATCTATCTACCTTCCCGCAGCATCAAATGCAGAGCCATCACTACAAAACCCTCTGGAAAATATTTAAAAATTCAAATATTTTTTATAACGGTCAACCCTAGCGTGGAAATCACCATCATCAGCCCAAATTGAAATTTATATCCATCTTTAAAACACATCCATTGCTCATGTTTTAAAACACCCACGAGCCTGAGAAAATGAAACACTTAAGCCCAATCAATGACTCCTTGGACATCCACACAGAACTACATTATTGGCCTTGGAAATTTGTTATCCTTCTTTACCTACGCTGACTGACCTAGACAACTGTCACTTATGTGTGATCCCATGAAGAATATCCATAGTGTAGCTAAAGATCAATGGATTACACCTACCATTAGATTGAATCAGATTTTCTTTACCTTTATCGTTCTTTGAAAACCTGGACCCACAATCTTAGATGGCTACATGTCAAACATGCATGATTTCGCAATGAATATCTTTCATGCATCTCCGCATCAAGACATCAAAAAATATGTTAGATTAAAACTAATTTGATAAACCTTTATCTTTACAACAACACTAACCAGGTCCCATCATATGACACGTGGTAACTAGTCGTGAACCCGTGATGAATAACCTTTGTGCATCTTCACATAGCAGTATCACACCAACCATTAGATCATCCTTAATCAAATTGTCCTTAATGTTCCTTTGGCTCTACAGTGGTTCTACCACTTTCCATGTGTCACACAAGCACGATGCCATGAAGGATATCCTCCCTGCGGCTTTCGATCCTGCAATTGCACCAACCATTCAATCAACATAGATCTGACCTGACTTTATCTTGCCACTAGATTTGAAAATGTTGACCCCATAATCTAAAGATTGACACTTGGCACCCAGGCATGAACCCTTGAAGAGTAAACTGGCTGCATCTTTTGATTAAGGCATTACGCCCACCATTGGATAAAAAAATCTTGCTTGGTATCTTGCAATCAATAAAATATTGCAGGGACTTTTAAAATTAGGAAATATTAAAACAAGCCCCACTAGGATTTAGGATTTAAAAGGAATGACCCCCACATGAAAACTTAAAACTCATGGGAAAAGAACTTAAGTGGCCCAAAAAGGTAACGCGAGATTATAAAGAACATAGGAGACTTAGGGTTTTAGAACAAAAGGGAACCAAGAGTTTGGAACCAATGACAAATAGGGTTTAATAACTAGGCTTAAAAATTATATAAACATGAGTAGGACTCAGAACCATGGAAATTTTTGCAGTCCTAACAGTATACTCCTAAAAAGTAAGCACTTTCTTTTGTGTTCATTTTGGGACTCTTTTAGCCCTCTTTAGTGTGTTCCATATGATAGGACCTCACGTTGCACTTAATTGCATACATAATTTAAATCATGGTCCTATCCTCTCCTTCAATATTGCTCAAAAATCTATGTTGGCTCTAGTTCTTATGCACATTTTTCCCATTTACCCCACCATTCACTTAATTCATTTCCCTCTTGGGCCCTATTTCAAGATTTGAATACCTTTATGAACAATTTTCCCACTTATATTTTCAATTCTCCCCACACCACTTAACACCCCTTTGATCCTACAAATTTTCCTTGAAATTAACACCCTATAGGTATAGGTTGAACTACTTTCGACCTATACCTTGGGGGTTCAAATTTGGTGGGCTCTGGCCCCGAAGCATGGTCTTTTCATTTTCCCGCCTAGTGAGGTTTGCCTTTGTGAATTAGGACCCTGAAATCACCATAAAAGGAGACTTCTCCCCCTCATTTTAATACATACCTCTTATTTATGCAAGATACCTACAACAAAGCTATTTGTGCATTCAAGGAGCTCAAGAAAGTAAGCATTCATTGAAGGCATTCATCATCCATCAAGAATTCATGTATTTCCTTCTATAGATCTAGTTGTTTTCTTCATAGGAGATGAAGGAGTTGGCCATCAAAGGAGGGGATCTAGATTCATTCAATTCTTCTTATTCTTCTTCAATACAACTTTGAGGTGAATTAAAAGCAAATATTACACGAGGTTTTCTCTTATATGATTTCCTTTTGGTTTTTGTGTTGAGTCAAGGCTATTACATTAACATATTTGATCTCATATTAAGCATAATTGCATCTATATGATATGATGCATTTCCATTGTTAGATTCAATCTCTTCTCTATGATAGTATTTCCTTTATTTCAATTGAAGGTTAATTCCTATATCAGGGCTTGACCAAGGAAAGCCCCTCCCCCAACCAATTTCCCCTTCTTTCTTGTGTACAGGCACAAGTTTAGAATGGAGATTTAATTGTAGATCTAGCAACCCATTTGAGATAACTTTCCAGATCTATTTTCTATTCTAGATTTTCACAATATCATGTATAGGTCAAACCTTCAACATATACCCTACCATTCAATGTGGAGATTCAAGTTACAGATTCAAAAAGACAGACCAAAGAATTTCCCAGATACACCTTCTATTTTTTATTTTGAGTTGATTGGGTATAGGTCGAACCACTTTTGAATTTTTCTTGTGACATAACATAAAGTTGCAGATTAAAAAGTTGTAGATCATAGATTGATGGATTCAGGTAGCGGGATATTTTGGGATTCTATCAAACAGAAATTCAACATTTGAAAAGATTATCCCTCTTCCAATTCTAGGTGTACCTATGTTCTTTTCCTTACATCTTGCATCTACTTTACACATTAGATTAGATGTGTTATTGTACCTTGCTGCCACATCTTCTCTTAATCATAAGCATAAGATCTCTTCCCACTTTCTTCTATACATCAAAAAAAATACCCCAAATTCACCCCCTATCTTAGATCTTGCATTTTTTTCCCTAGCATCCTTTGGGTTGTACAAATAAGGTTTGGCTTTAGGACTAGATTTGGGTTCATTCAAATGTATATGTGACTTGGTGGTATACCATTTATCACCATTTGACCTTTATACAAAAACTATTATAGATGGGGAGATAAAAACTGAAATGGTAGAAAAAGAGTGATATTTTGGAGAACTATATTTAATTGTAAGGTTCAAAGGGTTTTGGTTGAGCCTATGTGAGTTGCACAACAACACAACTGAATCTCATGAATTCAGGGTCCTATTCTATAAGGGAAAAAATTATTGTCCCCAAATCCATTCTCCAATGTATGAGGAAGGAAAACAAGATGTGTGAAGCATCACACTATGTTGGAAAACCTTCCATTTTATCCTAAATCATTTCCTTCAACTCCACACACTATCGCATGGACCAAAATAACTTAAGTCAGCCCTAAAATATAAAACTATTAATACATGTTGACAAAAAAATAGAAAATGTACAGAAACCTCCTAAACAACTATGGATACCCAACATAGCATCACTTGAAACCAATATACCAATATCAAAGAGATGCAACACCAAATAAATTGAAGATGGAGGAATTTAAAGCATTCCTACAAATTGATATATTTCCTTTGCAAGGTCAAAACACATAAAACTACTAACCTAGTTGCAGACCAAATCGGAACATGAAATTAAGACTTGAAATCCTCTTACATATACCAACATCATACTCCCACCACTAGATGATATACATTAATGCAAAGTGATGTGGACCAAAATTTTGAACTCTATCTTACAGACTCTTCATTGAAACAATAACACTTAGCTAATTTTATGTTGTTGGTACCTGAATCTTTTTTTAACATTTTGAATAAAACCTGATACATCCAAATATACAATATATAATATCTCCAATAGTATATGTATATTAATGTAAACACATTTATATGATTGATATTGAACCATTATAGAACACATGAGAACACCACTAAACTTCAACTTCCAAACCATAGTTGACATCAATGAAAACACAAATTCATATTTGAAACAACATTTCCCTTTGTCATTGATGACAACACTTGCAAATTCTCTGCGTAGTCAGTATATTTATCTCCCTTTGACATCAAGGACAAAGGATGTATCCTGAACACTATACAGACTAGACCCCTAAGACCCAAAATCATATCTATAACATACTCCAATACTTAACCTTCTCTGTAATATATTTCTACAATACTTTTTTTTATTAGTAATTAATGAGTTTTTATATTGATATAAAAGTAAAGATTTACATAGCATGCCACTTTCTATTGGAGGATTAGACTTTTGAACATCCTATATCCCTATCTTCTTCCTCATATACATTATGCAATTACAAGGGGTCATGCAAGCTTCAGAAAAACAAAACCTTTCTATCTGCTTTCAAACACCATCTAAATACACCTACCTTACACAGCTCGATAGACCACCAATACACATTATACTATACCATAAAGTAATAAACCCATGTAACTATCAAAATTTGGGCCAAAATAGACAATACCCAACCATTTAACAAAAATAAAATATATAGTATCCATGGCATCTCACCCTATCCATTTCTTTATCATATCTTCTCTCGACTCGTTCAGTATGAAAGTTCCTCCATGGGTGTCAAATTATACCTTCTTTGTCTTCCTAGCTAGCATCTCTACTACATGTATGTCTTCCTTTAGCCTCAGTTTGGCAATCAATTTCCTTGGATCAACTTCATATTTGTTTTCCTCTCTATCACCAGATGCTCCATTTCCTCCTCTGCACTCTGCATATATCCCAACAACTCCTCCCATTTTGCCATGAGCTGCCTCAATCTGGTTCTCCTTTGATTTCTTGGTACTCCATAAGAGAAAGGGATATAAATCCCTAGACACTCCCTTCACAACCCTCCAAGGACCTTTCCCATTTGTAATTCCAAAACCACTCTCAACTCTTCTCATAATGGAAATCATACCTCCCGCCCACTCTGGCCTTACACATAGTCACATTGCCTCTAGAGCCTCCTCCTGACTTCCCAACTATAATTCCCAAGAAAGGAAGATTAGCAAAATATCTAGGTTTGTTAGTGGTAAAAGGTCCATTTTAGGTACTCTTTCCCCAACATCTACATCACACACCCTCGGAATCAATCATCATCAATTTGAAATACTCTTCTTATCCTTCTCACAGTGATTTATCCTCTAAATGTTGACAGTTGGTTTGGTGAGTTGAGTGAGAAATTTGCCTCCATTTTCTCTGCTCTATCTCTTTTCTTACTTTTCCAATGTCACTTTCAAATTGATTTCCACAAAATCAAATGAAATAGGAAATAAACAATCTAGAAAATTATGGACTATTCTTGAGGTTTCACTGTTATCATCCATAATATAACATCGCCATGATAGCACAATGATGACTATACCACCCTTCGTCTAGCTTATTTATTTGAGTTTTCATAAGATAATTCATTTCCATTAAATTAATTTAGCCCCTTCATTATTTTTTCCACTGAAAATCACTTGAACATCATACTTAGGATAAAGGATTTATTACTTTTCTTACCTAAGTGAAATGTTCCACCCCTTTCAAACATGCTTCAACGAATAGTCCAAGAACTCAACTTGAACTCCCCTAAAATATTCTATGAATTCTTCTTCCATCCACTCTATTAATGATACCCCCAAATTTGATAGTTTTTCTGCAACTTCATTTGCCTCTCATAATACATGAGAGACTTTGAACTCTTCAAACACCCCTAGTATCATCTTGATCCTTCGAATGTGTTTATTCAAGTTCCATAGTCTAGCTTCCCCTTTGATAATTCCATTAACTATGATCTATGAGTCACCTTCCAAGTGAAACTTCCTAACCTCAATTTTCATTACCATTTTGATGGCTAACAATGCATCCATACTTCCAGGTTTAATTTTTGTTTCTATTAGAAGCCTCTTCACTCCAATCATCTAAGTGTTACCTACACCATTCCTCGCAACATAGATAGCCCTAGGACTCGGGTTGCCCTTTAAGGCCCCGTCAAAATTGATCTTAATCCAACCTTTATTTGGAGATCTCCAAGATTCCTTAATGTCTAAAACGAAAGGAGGATGAACCCTCAAAAGCTCATTAACAGGCCAAAATTTAATATGAGGCTAATTTGACTGCAATATTGAATCATTTTGGTTGAAAGGAACCTTATTTGCATTGGTTTGGGCAACTACATTACTAGCTAATTTTGAGATTTCCCTTTCTAATATGATCAAGAACCTAGATATATCCTCTTCCTTCCCCTGGACTACTCTCCTATTCTACTCCTTCCATATCTCCCACAATGTTGTGGATGTAGCAACATCCCAAATGGATGAGAATGTTGACTTCTCCTTTGGAATGTGTCATTCTTAATCCACTCCCTAACTATTTGTGGTAATGGTTCATACAATCCTAATATTTTCAAAACAAATTTCCAGCATTCCTACGCAAAATCAAAATGGATAAGAAGATGGTCTAAAGTCTCCTCTTCTTTGTTGCACATAAAACATTCAAAGGGACTAACAAATCTAATTCTTTTTATTCTATCCCTAGTTTGAATCCTACCACATCAAATAAGCTAGGTAATCACTCCATCCTTTGGAAAACAATGTTTGCTCCAACATACTCTCTCAGACCACTCCTCATAGGTAGCCTCATTTTCCAACAACATACATCCCACTTTCACCGAATATTATCCAATTTTAGAACCACACCACACTATTTCATCTTCATAATCAGTTAAAGCAATAATTTGTTGCTTAAAGATTTCTTTGAGTTATTTTATCTCACCATCATTCAAATCCAAATTCTCTAGGTTTTTCTAATTACAAACATCCCCCATCTCTCCAGCCTCTATCTCAACAAAGTCATGTACCTTTCTACCCCATCTCTTCTATGTTCTATGTATGAGGTTCTATGATATTATTCCCTGATGCAATGCTTCCTTTCCATCCCATGATTCAGACCAAAAGTTGGCTCGACTCCCATTACCATTTATCTATGTTAAATGATTTGTAATTACTTTCCTACAACTAAGAATAAAATTTATTAATGCAGAACCTCTAGGTGGATCATCAACTGTAAATATGTGTTGCCTATCTCCACAGTCAAGATACTTTTCCTGCAAAATTTGAAACTATAGTCTGTATGTTTTATCTACACACAAACTCAATGAAACATTAATAAAAAGTTAGTCAAATCAATTGAAGATTGTAAGGAAACTCAGGTGCGGAAACAGCTTCCTACGCTAATCTCTATAGGAAAGTATTGTGCAAATTCTTTTAAATCCTTACAATTACAGATTCCTTAACTACTTTAACAAAGATATTGCAACCACATACCATGCATACAAAAAACAGAGAATGACACAATGATATACCCTGGGGAAAACCTTTCGGTAAAAAACCCCAGCACTCCAAAACCTGCACAATGT
>MU226090.1:316502-327049 GCA_018584345.1 Thuja plicata
TACAAGTAACAATATAGTGCATCTTCAATAATGCTAATTTTGTCAATATGATCAATGTGTAATGGAACTGATGCATAATATAACTTGTCATAATGCAGTTCCATACTTGTGCAACTTAGTTGGGAATGGTGATACCACCAGATCCATTGGATGGGGTGTCATCATTTGTATTGCTTGTTCCAGAACCTTTAGTATTTGTAGCTTTTATCCACATCTTGTTTCTCATCTTCTTGATGTCATCAATGGTGTTTCCATTGGGATAAGTGCTTGTATCTGTCAGTCAGTCTTTGCAATCTTTTACCACATGTCCAACCTTATGACAATGTAAACATGCCATACCTGGATTGGTCCATCCTATTGGTCTTCTGGTCCATTTTATCATACAGTTGGCAGAAATATGACCATACCTTCCACATGTTGTGCAGTTCACCCATGTGTTATAGTCCCAAACATATGAGTTACCAATTCTTGTCGGTTTATAGCCATTATCAGGTTCTTTTGGTGTCCATTCTTTCTTTTTCTTTTTCCAACACTCCTGATGTGTATGTCCATTGATTTTGTAGGTAGGATAGTACTTGTCCATGTAGGTTTCCTTCTTTGGATTTTTCACCTTGGATCTGCATTCAAATACCTTGTGTCCTTTCTTGTGACATTTATAACAATTAACAATGAAAGTAGATTGTGATTGAGGAATACCTTTCATTTTGTTTCTGCAAATGTTTGAGGTGTGGCCTGGTTTTCCACAATGATTGCATGATAGCTTCTTGGTTCTTGGAGTTGCATAAAAATTCCTTTGCTCTGATTGATTAGATGATTCTCCATTGTCGGTGTACCCTATACCTGTGTAGTTCTTGACTCTTCTTTGTTCGTAAAGAAAATGATCCATTATTTTATTGCTATCACCAGCTTTCTTAATTAATTCATTGTGCTGATTCTGAATTCTGACTTCATTCTTTAGCTTTTCATTTTCTTCTCTTAGCTCACTGATGATCTGTATTCTTTCAATAAGTTCAGTATTTAATCTATTTGCTTCTTGAATCATAAGAATAATCTGATCGGTAATCTCATGGTGATGATCAGTAAGTATTTGAATCTCTAATTCTTTTTCTTGTAGCTTTTCTATAATTTTCCTCCAATCATCAATAGCCACAGTTCTCTCTGATTCAGCTTTTCTTGAATCATTTATGACATCAATAATTTTTACCATCTGAGTCTCTTGACCGATTTGCAGCATCTTGATTTTCTCTGTTAGATGTAGATTGATCTCTTTTAGACTTGTGATCTCTTCTATTGATGTGTCAGATGCTTTTCTTGTTGTTGATTCAGCTGAGTTGAAGTAATCTAGGATCTCCTCTTCTTGATAATCTTTCTCATTAAGCCTAGTTTCCATAATCTTTCTTTCATCAAGAAACTTTCTCATGCTTACTCTCGCCTCTTTGCACTGCTCATAGTAAATCTGAATTTGTAACTGCTCATTCTCAATAGTCTTGTTCAGTCTGTACTTTTCCATTGTCTTGATCTTTTCTCCTAAGTCTTTAAGCTTTTCAAGAAAGAGACTTATCTCTGATGCCAATTGTTGGAATTACTAGAATGATGTACTGAGAGGGGAGGGGTGAATCAGTACCTCTAATAATTTTTATGTGATTGGCCCATTAACCTTTGTGTCATTAGATTTGTATATTCACCTAGCTTTCTGTTTATCTTTCTTTATGTATGTGAAATCATAATATAAGTTCTTTACATGTGTAAACATTCAAGAAACATACATGAAAGTAAATAACACATAACACAAGACACGATATCGCAGAAAACTCATGTTAGGAAGTAAAAACTACGGTGGGGATGTCACCCACAAAACTTCACTATCTACAGATAAGGAGGGAGCCGATTAAAGCTTACAATTTGATCACTTCTGATGATCTACCCTGTTAGGAGTATTAGAGTGGAGACCTGTTAGGATCTACTTTGTTTGAAGCTTTAGCAACACTGTTAGGTGTGCACTCTGTTAAGAGATTTATCAAGAACTGTTAAGTCCACTTTCTACTAAAGGATTTCTGATGTGATGAACTTGTTAGAATTCAACTACATTATAAATGTTGATATGATAGTATATGCAATCTCTAATTGCTGATAACAAATCCTATAAAGCTTACAATGTATATGTAATCACCTTGAGTGATTGAATGATACCTTGTCTCTGCTCATCGGTAGCCTTGTCTGTGTTCTTGAGAACTGATATGATTTGTTTCTGAACTTTGCATGAATTCACTTCAAATTCTTAGATTCTCTTCATGGTTTATCAACTCATTAAATATTACAAATGATTGAACATCTATATATACTAGTTTCTAGGTCCATTCTTGATTCACGCTTTTCAAATTAACTCTAGATCCGAGGTTTATAACTTGACCTTGATCTTTAGTTAGTTATGTTTTAGATCCGTTAGGATGCTTTAAAACAATTACAATATACTTGCTTGACCCTCAAGTAATGTTTTAAAACAAATTAAAACTCTATAAATAGAATTACAATGTTTTATCTGACGTGGAAAGTCAGATCCACTTTTTGCGTGTTTTGTAACTGACTGTCGGTTCTGATGGTCTGGCTGCTCTGTCAGTCTGTCAATTTTATTTCATTCTTTTCTCTATCGATCTTCTACTCCGTTGGTGTCCCTATATTGAACTATTTTTCAGGTTCCTTTCCTTTTATGCTCTGTCGGTGATGTTCACAAAATTGTACCATTGGTAATGTCCTTTATGCTTTGTCATTGGTTCAACACTTGTCAGTGTTCGTCGGGCAATTATATACTTAGCATTTTCATGTCAAGCATTGTCATCTCGTCGGTTATGTAGTGTATTGTCTATCAGGTATGCCTATACTGATGACCTTTATCATGTTTTTCACTTAAGTATACTAATGGGAAAACTTAATTTCATCAATAATAGTATGCTAAGAAACTTACCTAGGAGTTTCCCAATATGTACTCCAAAGATTCTTGCAATTTCTATCTAGATGTTCAGTTTTGTGTTGAAAACCAATATCTCATATTTTCACCAATTAATGCTTGACCTAACACCTGGTTGTATTTATCTAAAACCTTCTTCACCAATATTACTTCTCTCAAAGAAGCATCATATCATCTACAAACTATGAATGAGATGCAGTATCCACTCCTCTTGAAATTTCGACGCCTTTCCATTGACCATGCAATATTTGTTTTGGTAACATTCTGCCTAAAACCTCTGCCATCAAAATAAAGAGGTAGGGGGATATTAGATCACCCTACTGCAATCCCCTAGATATTGAGAAAAATATTTGTGGACTATCATTGACTAAGATGGAAGCTATATAATCAGTTGTCATTCCTTTAATCCAATTAACCTAGATTTCAGAAAACCCAAACTTCTTCAAAAATTTATATAGAAAACATCTATCAACTCTATCATACAACTTTCTAATGTCCACTTTACAATCATCTTCTTCATCTTACCAACTCAAATTGATTGGATTTCTTCATGATCAATAATAACTCCTTCCATAATTGATCTATTGGGTGTAAATCTAATTTGTTTCAATAGGATTAGCTTTTCCAATATCTTCTTCATTATATTGGTAGCCACCTTCGTGATGATTTAGTAGATTGTATTATACAAAGAGGTGGGTCAGAACTCCTCAAAGGTTTCAAATTTCTCTTTTTTGGAATCAATGCAACAAGAATTTTATTAAAGTCTTTTAGAATAAACACTTTCGACCTTGACTCTCAAAAGATCCTCCTTTAAGATATCCCAAAAAATTTTATAGAAAAAGGCCTAGAATCCATCCGGGCAAGGGGCTTTATCTCCTTCTAGAGAAAAAATGGTTTCTTTTAATTCCTTCATCTGGACCGGTTTTGGTAGCATTCTATTATCCGCCTTTGTGACTAAGGGGGGATCACATCTAAAATTTCTTCATAATCAATCCCTGGAATCTCTTCATTCACTAACCAGAGATTAAAGAATAAGTTAACTATTTCCCTGTTAATGGCTTCCTAATCAGCAGATAATTACCCATCCAACAACTTGATTAAGGATATTTTGTTAACCGATCTCCTTGATTTTAATGAATTGTGGAAAAAATTATGTTATGGTCACCTTCCTTGAGCCAGTTCTGCCAAGATTTTTGCCTCCAATACACCTCTTCTCACATTAATATTTCTTTGTACTGCTTCTTCAATTATTTTTCTATCAATATGTCAACTACATCCATTCCATCCTTGATCACCTTATTATTTAAGGCTTCTAACTGATCCTCTAGAGCTCTTTTTTCTACAAAAATATCCTTAAATGCTCTGTGTTCCACATCTTTAGGTTTTGTTTTATGTATTGCAACATTTTGAAAAATTGGAAACCTTTATTTCCATCAACCTCTAGATAATTCTTCCACCAATTTTCCACCATATCCCAAAAACTACTTTCTATAAACCTAATTTTCTTCGTTTTGAAGGGGCATTTGATTGGAACAGAGTCCTTTTGCACCACCATAACCACTGGAAAATGATATGATCCAGTAACAAGCAATATCTCGGCTTAAAAATTCAAAGGAAGAGAACCTCAATCCCTTGCTAAAAATAATCACTCCATCTATGTGAGGAAATCCCAATCACCTATTTGTCCAGGTGAATGTCTCGTGTTTGGTCTTATTTTCCCATAGCCCATTACCAGTTACAAAAATCTAGAAATCAAATTGAATTCTAATCATAAAAAATTTCCCACCCATCTTATCTAACATTTCCAAAGTTGCATTGAAGTCCCTACCAATTATAAGAGACCGCTTATCCAACCCCCTCATGGTCGCTAAAATACTATTCCAAACCTCATTCTTTTCATTAGACTTGGAAGGGTCATACACGTTAAAAATAAAGACTAAAATATGCAAATAGAGCATGCTATCTTTAAATAATTGTCAGTTCCTAGTTTGAGAAATACCTTCCACTTTGATTCTTCTCAAATTCCATAATAATCTCAAGCCACCAGAAGCCCCTTCTGAGCTTACAAAGTAGCCCGACGACTTCTGATGAACCCCCAAATATTGTGTTGTCACCTCTTGATCTAATTTGGTTTCCTGTAAGAAAACTACATCCAGTTTAGCCTAATCAAAACACCTTTTGATCAAATGTCTCTTGTCAAGGGAATTGAAACCCCTAACATTCCATGTTAGGAACTTCATTTCTTCCCAGGAGAGAACAAGTCTCTCTCAAATCTAACTTTTCTTTGGCCCTTCTTATTCCCAACATCTTCCAACAACTATTGAATAATATTTCTACCTCTTGATCTTTGTCCCCCTATGATTTCCTTTTGTAGTTTAGATTTTGTCTTTTTAATAGTCTTATTCTCCAATATACTTTCTCCATCTGTCAATCCTAGCTCATCCTCTGTGGTTTCCTTAAGGAAATCTCATCCTCCTCTATTGATTCCTCTTATTTATTTTTAAGTTCTTCTCAAATTAGGGACATGTGTATATCCTTAAAAAATTATTCTATAACACTATCATCATCCATTCTAAGTGATTCTTGTGGTACCTCCTTTGGTGAGATAGCTTTATCAAGCAACCCCTCTACTACCTTTGGATTGACCTCCTCGTTCTCGACCATGTTTTCTATTTTCGTCTCCTTAGTTTGTTCCTTGTCTATCTGAGAAGGATTAAAGCCCATTGTCGCCTCCACCATGATCTATACTTTCTCAATAGATGTTTGACCTAAACTCATGTTTTTCCCCTCCATAGCCTCGCTTTGTTGCGTCTTCTTTGTGGATTCCAAAATGATTTGTTTTTCCTCCAAGGATTTCTCCACCTCAGGTGTATCTACCTGATCGTCAACTAACAATCCTCTTCTATTGCCAAATTCCACATAATTTCTCCTATCTTGGTTGCCTTGACCTAGGGCCACCATCCCTACTACTTTTCTATCTTCCCCACACAAATCAATATTACTCATATATATCTTTTCATTTGAATGGACCACAAAGTCATCAAATTTATGCTCCCCCTATTCTGATGATCTTCAACTACCGTATTATCCTCCTCTGCCACTACCTCATTGTGGTTTTTTGTTAACTCTGCAAGCCTTGATTCAAGTCTATCATCTTCTAGACCCTTCCCTTTTTTATCACTCATGAATTCTTCTTCTTGGTGACCCCATTCTTTGCATTTACTGCATTTTTCCAATATTTCTTCTACCTTTATTTCCTGCCACCAATATACTTCACTTGTTTGAATTTCAATCATGTGAGGTTTCCAGGTGATGCATATCCCAATATAAATGCTAAAATATTTTTTCTCTATTAATTCATCCACCTTAACAAGCTTTCCCAACCTATTACCTAAAGCCCTTAGAATCTCTTCATTCCAGTACTCATGCGAAAATTTATATAACCATATCCAGATGGTTACTTCTTCAATGGTGGCTTGCTTTGGATTAAAGTTAGAAACCTGATATTTAATAAAAAACCTATTCCTCCCATAAAAAATGGTTCATTGTTCATAACCCATTTCTTTTTCCTAGCATTACTTTTTATTACTAGGAAATAGTTGTTAGGTAAGTTTTTCAAAGAAAAATGCTTACCTCAGTTGTCATTTGTCCATTTTTGGATGAAATGGTAGGTCATCTGACCTCCACCCTATTTCATGAAGAAACCCCTCTCTCTCAAGACATGGACAAAGTCCCACCATTTATTAGATTTAACGCGCACTGAAATGGCCCTATTGTTAACTATCACATGTTACTTCATTGACTTTTGAGTTGACTAAAAAGGATCCTTAGGTCACCATTTCTTCTTTTCCAAAGGTCTAAATCCACCAACTATCCCTCTGATAATCCTAGAATAACCCCACTAGTTTATGTCCCCACTCCACTTGTGTAATCTTCCCCTTTGAGAATCGATCAAAGAAAAATCCACACCACTCCTTTTTGGAAACTCTCAAACCCATCCAGACGATCGTCATGGGAGTTGCATTCCTCTCCTACCTCCTTCGTGCCTCACAAATGCATCCATGTGGTCATATCCATTATTTGTAGGGAACCCTAGCAGCCCCCTTCAATCCGCAATAATAATATTCTTACTAAAATATTTTTACAATACTTAAAAACTCTTCCCTAACTATATTGAAGCCCCCTTAGGGATTGCAATTGAAAACCAAAAACTACACTCTAAAGGATTTCTACTTATTTGCATGTGTATATATAAAGCCAAAATTTTATTACTTCAAAAAACTTAGGCAACTTACTTAGATGGAGGTATTATGATCTTGCAAACAAGTTTGAGTTGAGCCCAAGTAGACTTCCAAATATCTACCAAAGAGGCCAACAAACTACATTGACTATCTATCTTCAAAAGAAGATCTTCTACATCTTTGTTGCAGTTAGGAGCCTTGATTAATTTCTCCAACCTCTTATAATCCTTAAGAAGCTTCACCAAATTAGTAAATTTCATGCCCATGATGTTCTGGAGTCAACAAAACTGATGAACTATAACTGATTGAATGTTTGAAGATGAGAAAGTTGATGATCACCAAGCTGCAGAAAGTAAATGCAAGACATTAAATTAGTTAATGTATTGTATTTTCATTGATGTCAACTTAATATAGTATGATTACTCATACACATATTTTCACAACACTTAAATATTTGAAGAGATAAATTTTTTGTCATCGGTAATCATGTACATCGAGTGACAGTAAACCCTGATGGATAGTGAACCCCGAGCATAGAAGTTCACAGTGTTACCTGAAGGATAGTGTTACCCGAGAAAGTGATGCCCGAGCAAGCATTACTGAGATAATTGTAGTTGTCACCGAACATAACTGAATTTGATGCCCGAGCTATTTACAGTAGTCACCGAGCACAACTGAAGTGTTGACCAACGAGAACTAAAGTTAGGATACGAAAAAACAACTTAGCTGGTAGGAGCTATATTTAGAGTTAATTGATTGTTTACTTTGTTTTCATCAATCAGTTAAAAGCTAAAGATAAGGAGCTTTAAAGCATGTTTTATTCCAGAAAACAAGGAGAGATTTGTGAAATAAAACTAAAGAAAGCATGGCAATCTTTACGAATCAAGAAGTGATCAATGAATAAAACAAGAAGGACAAGAAACGGTGAAATCATGTCTATATAAAGAGACAAGTAATTCATTTTGAAAAGAGGAATGCTGAAGAGAATTCTAGTGAAGATAAGAAGTCTTCATGCAGATCTGATCATACAACCTGAAGAATAGAGCTAAGATTTTGGCAAACACTGAGCAATAGAGAAGAAACAACATTCACTGAGAAGAAAGAAGTGGAGCAAAGGAATTGAAGAGAACATTAATCAGAGAGGTATTATGGACATACAATAGATCTAAAAATCTGCAATTCAAAGTTGTATTAATGAATAAATCATCTATTGATTTAGTTTAACCATTGATTCAGAAAATATCTTAATAGAGTGGGATTTAACCATCCTTTATATATTGAGATACATCACAAGGAGTATCAAAAGGTTTTCATGTTGATAGCATAGTGAATGCTAGGTCAAGTGATAAATTGTTAGTTTTAAATCCTCTAACAAGGTCGCACTTAATAGTGTGTTTGTAACCTTTAACAGGGTTGGCTCTTCACTGAGCTCACTTCAGAAGAGTGAAAATTTTGGGTTACCGGTCCCAAGTGGTTTTTCCCTTAACAGGGTTTCCACGTTAAAAAAATACATGTGTCAAATGTATATATGGTTCATTTCTTTTATGTTTTTCTTTACACATTACTAAAACAAGATTGATCGGTAAACACTAAGTTATTTACTGTATTTCGGTAAAGGTTAAGAAAAGATAAAAAAATTATTCGGTAAAGCTTAAGGGAAGGATAAAAAGTATAAACACTGAGCAATATATACATGTTAGATTCACACAAGGCATACATATTGTAGGACTGAAGATAACTAGAGGTTTTATACTTCTGATATAAAGTTTTGGTTGAATTATTGGATTAATTTTTTAGGTCAATGATTCACCCCCCCCCCCCCCCTCTTAGTTATTCTAACAAAAAACACCTTTATTTTCTTCCTCTGACTATTCAATAAGTTTAACTATAAATACAATTTTTCTATTTGTAGCCTTTTTCTACCATTTGCATCCTTCTTTAAGTCTACAAAGTTGTAGGGTTATACAATCTGAGATTTTATATCATCTATATGATCTTTTATTCCTTTAGTCAAAACATGCCATCTATTGCAAAATTGATACACTAGTACTACTTTATTTACAATTTTCTCAAAATTCCTCATATCTTCTTTGATTCGGATGTGTGCAACTCCATACTTATTCACTAAATCTTCTAGTCTCCTCTCTTCTATCTTCTTCTCAATTTCCTTCAAAATTGTTCCCTGCAATCCAAAAGAATGTTTCTTGAAACCTTCAAGAAATTTTTGTAATTTACTTGCACACGTCAAAGTTATACCTATGTGCACTTATGAAAGTCCTTTATGAAGGATTTTTACTACATTCTTAATGATCTTAGGTTCTACATATTAGATTGTATAAACTCCTTATGAGAGGAATGGTGGACGTCACCCAAGTGTAGCTAATGCAAAGGATTCAACCAATTAAGGTCCACCTAACCTTATGTGATGAGTACCTATAGTACCTCTATCATTACTACTGGCTCAAATTGTAATTTAGAACTCAAAAAGTAAGTAATTAAATCTCTAGGAGTTCTAGATGATTGACTAGAAATTATCTCCTCTTCCCTCTTTTCCTTAATGTTCTTCTCCTTTTCTTATTTTCTTCTCTAGAATCTTCTCTTTTTCTAGGATCTTCTTTTCTGATGTTACCTTATCATTATTTTTCTAATTAGTTGGACCTATCACTCTACTATTCTCTGCACCTTGTATATGTATGCACCCTAAAATGGTCACCTAGACTTTGGGCCCCATTTATCATTTTATCATTTTATCAATTTCCTGAATCAATGCTTTGCAACATTTTCAATTCAAATCAATTTCCTTGATCAAATTGTAATGAATTCAATTATTCAATTATTTCAATATTTCTTAAGGTTTGATCATTTTTATTTAATTAAAAGATTTAATCTCCCTTTTAATTAAATTCCTCTTATTTAATTAAATTCAATTCCTCCCATTTAGTTAAATAAAATTCTTCTAATTTATTTAATTGAAAGAAAACCCCTCTTTTAATTAAATAAATAAAAATCCCCACTTAAAGCATTTTATTTGATGAAAAAGGCAATAAATTAAATAAAAATGTCTTTTTCATCACATCCTCCTAAGTGGTGGGATTTTTGCCTCTTAATCATAGCCTTTGATTTTTGCCTCTTAATCTCAATCGTTCACTTTCCATTAAAAGGAGACCTCTCCTTCTCATTTTCAGATCATCTTTTTCATAGTATTGTTATGCTACAGGTTTGGAGAGCAATTTTGGAGGAGCATTTGAGCACTTTGGCTTGGATATTGCAACTTCTCTCTTCTTGTCTCATTCTTCTTGCATCCATGGCTCCTCATGTAGATTAGATTCATGTTTATTTTC
>MU226090.1:335157-360617 GCA_018584345.1 Thuja plicata
ACATTTTAGCAACAAAATCTTCCTTGGGGGCATTACTTGCTCAACTTGATGAAAATGGGAAAGAAAGAGCAATATACTACATTAGTCATACTCTTGTTTCATATGAGGTTAATTACACTAGCATTGAAAAAGCTTGCCTTGCTATTGTGTTTGCTTCCCAAAATTTGTGACATTACATGCTTGCGCATACTATACACCTCATAGCAAAAATAGATTGACTCAAATACTTGCTCAGTAAGGCTGCCCTCACAGGTAGACTTGCTTAATGGATGATGATACTTTCAGAATTTGACATTGAGTACATTGAGAGAAAAGCAATAAAAGGACAAGATATAGCATATCAATTAGCTGATTTCCCATTAAAAGATAACGCACCTATTCAAGTTGACTTCCCAGATGAGCATCTTATGTATATGACTGAAAGAACTTGAAAGATGTTCTTTGATGGATCTTTTATGCAAAATGGTTTAGGAGTTGGCATATTGTTTGTTTCTCCTCATGGGTACACAATCCCTAAGTCTTACAAATTATTGTTCCCATGTACAAACAACATTGCTGAATATGAAGCTTTAACAAATGGACTTAAGATAGCCATAGAATGGAGAATCACAGAGTTACACATCTATGGAGATTCACAGCTGATAATCAACCAAGTTAATGATGAATATCAAACAAAACATGAGAATATGGTACCTTACAAGAAAAAGGTTGATTCTTTAAAGAGATATTTCACATTTGTCACATTTCAACAAATCCCTAGAGCAGAAAACAAAGCAGTTGATGCTATGGCTACACTTGCTTCACTTCTTCAGTTAGAACAACATGAGTCAAGATTTGAATTCCTGGTGGAAGAGCTACATCACCCTATCATTGACTCCCAAGAAAGCCATATTATTTGTACCCTTGTTGGTCATGAATCATCCCGTTATGGTGCCATTTACTCATATCTTCGTGATGGCATTATACCTGAAAATTTTAACAGATTTGAACACCAAAATCTTACCCGAAATACCTCTTTCCATTCCATTATCGCTGGTGATTTGTATAGGAGGGGTCTCGATGGAACACTTCTTAGATGCCTAGAAAAGGAATAATCTGATCAAATGTTTGTTGACATTCATGAGGGCATCTGTGGGGGACACTCCAATGGTCTTGCCATGGCCCAAAGGTTGCTTAGGGTAGGGTACTGTTGGCACACAATGCAGTTTGATGTCATAGCTTTTGTAAAGTCATGTGAAAAGTGTCAGAAACATGGTAACCTGATACATGCTCCAGATAGGGAGCTCATTCCTTCTATATCTCATTGGCTATTTCAGCACTGGGCCTTTGACCTTGTTGGGAAAATTCATCCCAACTCATCAGGTGGACACAAATTTATCATTACTGCTACTAATTACTTTACTAAATGGGTAGAAGTTATCCCACTTTCTGTTGCCTTAGGCAAGACAGTCTCTCTATTCATTCTAAACCATATCATCTATCGATATAGAGTCCCTTCCGAGATTATTACTAATAACAGCGGCCAGTTTAAAAATAAGGACCTTAAACAACTCTGCAAGAAATTCAAGATTAAACAACATTGGTCCTCCATTTACTTCCCACAAGGAAATGGTCAAGCAAAGGCATCAAACAAGACCATTCTTAAAAAATTTCATAGAACAGTGTGTAAGAATGGTAGAGATTGGCATTTACAGATAAATCCAGCTTTGTGGGCCTATAGAACAAGTATTCGTACTCCTACTGGGGCTACTCCTTTTTCCCTTGCATATGGTGCTGAAGCAGTGTTACCTTTGGAGGTTGAGATTCCTTCACTTCAAGTCTCTCTCCATGGTCTCGTTATAGATGAAGACTACCACGCCATGAGACTTCAAGAGTTAGAACTTCTAAATGAAAAATGTCAAGCATCATTTGATCATATAAGGGTCTATCAAAAGTGTATGTCCAAAGCCTTCAACAAAAAGGTTCACCCTAGAGAGTTTCAAGTGGGAGATCTTGTCCTACATGAAAATCCTAAGAATCAACAGCATAGAGATCAAAAGGGCAAATTTGAACCTAATTGGCTTGGACCTTATATTATCACAGCTACTTTTGGGACTGGTGCTTATTTACTATCTATAGAGGAGGGAGAACAACTCCCTGATCCTATCAATGTTTTGCACCTGAAGAATTTCTATTCATGATGCACATTCTGTCTAGGGGCATCCTTTTGTACATAATTATTGATCCTGAAAAAATTCAAAAAAATGATATATTGCCAAAAATTTCTAAAAATTGGAAAATGTCCTGAAAAAATGATCATCTTAGTGAAAACCTAGCAATAGGTGCTTTGGTGTATCTTCAAAAAAATTATATATTCCAAAAAATACAAAAAAATCAAAAATTTAAAAAATTCAAAAAAAAAATAGAAAAAGTGCCTCGGTGAAAACCTGGAAACAGGCGCCTTGGTAGCAAAAATTCAAAAAAATTATAAAAAGTCCTGAAAAAAAGAAGAAAAAAATGAAAATGAAAAAATTGTAATAAAATCCAAGTGGTGAAAACCTGGAAATGGGCGCTACTTGAGGCCTTTGCACCCCCTATTTCTTAGCGTGTGTCCTTGACACTTAGCCTTTTTTCATCATGCCTTGTCCTTGTTGCCTTGGTCTAGAATTGGTCTTTGTCTTTGTCTAGGGGGCATACCTATGTTAGCTTTAGTCTCTTGGATGCGTTTGTCTTTAGGACATCTCACGAATGGTGTTTTTCAACACCACCCCAACTATATTTTTCAATACAACCCCTGACATCGAGTGTTTTTCAACACTTATCGGTTTGGTCTTACCCCATTTTTTTCACGTGGTCTTATCTGCTTGCAAGCATTCAATCCTTATCCTCGGAACTCAATTTTAGTTAACACACTTAAATTTTTAAACGCAACACTTAATGCTTGAGCTATGTCATGATATTTTCTTTGTGTGCTGACTGTTATTGTTTTTCATTGAGTGTCATTGTCTAATAAGTCTCTCTGTGATGCATAGCTAGAGGACTTGGGGCATGGGACATGTTTTTATTTGCTTCTTTCTTTATGCTTCATTGTTTTGTACAACTGTTCTACTGGTCATCCTGGCCTCTATGCCTTGATGTGAGCATGGTTTTGCTATATTAAATTGGGTAAGATAACATCACAGTCATCTTGACCTTTATGTCTTTGATGCTTGTGTTAGAATCTTTCCATATTTCAAATCTGATATACATCGCACTCATATCTTCATAGTTGCACTCGTGACTAGTGATGGTTGTGTGATCTTTCCGATATAAATCGCATTCATATCTTCATAGTTGCACTTGTGACTAGTGATGATTGTGTGATTTTCCGATGTCCGTTAATAATGGCCCAATGATGAAAATAAGTTCCTTAACATTCTTCTTATGAATGATGAACACAAAGTCCTATGTTACAGTTGCTCTATTACAAGTACACCTTTGCATATTCATGTAGCTTGCATTGTTAGACCTCATGTTAGTTTGCATTTTTAGGCTGCATTATGAGTTTGAGAGGGTTTTCCTTCATCTTTATTGTGGACTTTTAATCAACTGTGATCACGTTCTGATCTTCATTTCCTTATCTTCTTTCATGATCTCAATCAAAATTTTATATCTTAAACAGTTGATTAATTTTGGGACATTCTCTTTCTTGAGGCAAATTCTCTTTCTTCTCTCCATTTCTTTCCACCTCTTCCAAACTTCTATCTTCCATTCGCTTTCACTCCACTTCTTCTTCTTCTTCTTCTTCTTCTTCTTCTTCTTCTACCTTGGGGCATAATCTTTCATGCTTAATAATTTACCTTGGTTCGATGATCCTTATATCTTTCATCTTACATCAAGAACCTTATCTTTAGTTCGATTTGATCAAATTTATCAATTTGCTATTTCTCCTCTATCTCATTTGATTTCGATCACGAGGGGGAAGTACCTATCAAACTTCAATCTTTGATTCAGCTTTATCAATTATATCAGTCTTGCTTGAGATTCTTATCTCTGACATGTCAATTACTTGTTTTGGTGTTGACTTTGTCTTTTTCAATTGTGCTTATTTTTGTCCTGATGTGTTCCCAAATCGACCACACGTCTGGGTTGTTTTGTGATCCCAAGTCGACCTCACACTTCAACTGCATTCTTTGACTACATGAGTTCCCGAGTCAACCACACATTTGTCAAAGAGGGGAAAATGTATGCACCCTAAAATGGTCACCTAGACTTTGGGCCCCATTTATCATTTTATCATTTTATCAATTTCTTGAATCAATACTTTGGAACATTTTCAATTCAAATCAATTTCCTTGATCAAATTGTAATTAACTCAATTATTCAATCAATATTTCCTAAGGTTTGATCATTTTTATTTAATTAAAAGATTTAATCTCCCTTTTAATTAAATAAAATTCCTCTTATTTAATTAAATTCAATTCCTCCCATTTAGTTAAATAAAATTCTTCTAATTTATTTAATTGAAAGAAAACCCCTCTTTTAATTAAATAAATAAAAATCCCCACTTAAAGCACTTTATTTGATGAAAAAGGCAATAAATTAAATAAAAATGCCTTTTTCATCACATCCTCCTAAGTGGTGGGATTTTTGCCTCTTAATCATAGCCTTTGATTTTTGCCTCTTAATCTCAGTCGTTCACTTTCCTTTAAAAGGAGACCTCTCCTTCTCATTTTTAGATCATCTTTTTCATAGTATTGTTATGCTGTAGGTTTGGAGAGCAATTTTGGAGGAGCATTTCAGCACTTTGGCTTGGATATTGCAACTTCTCTCTTCTTGTCTCATTTTTCTTGCATCCATGGCTCCTCATGTAGATTAGATTCATGTTTATTTTCATAGATTAATCTTGCATTTGTACTTTCCTTTCATAGATTTAGCCATGCATTGTTATCATTTAGATTAATTTCTTTTATGCATTGTTATCATATAGAGTAGATTTCATTTTCATGCATTTGAATCTCTCGTTTCATGGTGTACTTGCATAGGCACTAACTAGGTCAAATCTGAGGCCCTCCATTACACACCTTTGCACTCCATGACTAGAGAGCAATGGATCGATATTTGAGGCCTCATTCTTGAGCAACCTTGGATGGAATGATTTATAGAAGTGTGTCAACATTTATGCATAGAGTATATTTCTTAGACCTATTTCATCAAATTTCTATTAATCTAAAGCCTCAACATCAATGTTCTATAAGTCATCTTCTCTGGATTAATTCCTTCAAAACCAATAATAGGAACATTCATGTCAATCTCTTGGGAGTGGTATCCATTGGATCAACACTAGTATCTAACTACTCATCTAGATCAATATCAATGTTTGTCTTCTCAAGAGGAGAAGACACTATTTTTTTAGCTCTTTTGCCAATTTTGTAGTTTCTTCCTTTTCCAATTTTACCAATCTCTAGTAATCATTTCGACCTTCTCATATTATGGTGCTCACTCTTTCCTTGGTTCTAAATTTTATACTTGATAGCTCGAGTGATCTTTTCTTTGTCTTCTTGAGACAAGGAATTGCATACATTCTTTAAGGCATATGTCTTAGTGTTTGATTCTATAACCAGTGCATCTTGTCTTCTCTTATTTACAACCTTTTTTAGTTCCTTAGGCAATTATCAGCAATGTCATCAATATGCAAGTTAAATGTGAACATATGCCAGATTATAGCTTTATATATTATTATCCTATCTACTAAAAGATCCTCTCTATATAATCTTGTGGTCACTTCCAAGGATTCATATTTCTTGATGGTATTGACTAGATTGTTCAAATCAAGAGGTTGATACCCTCTATCAATCAGAGAAGATATCTTCTTCTTTCCCTTCTCCTTCTCCTTTTCTTTCTCTTTTCCTTCTCTTTCTTTTTCCTTCCTTTCCTTTTCTATTTTATCTTTCCTTTCTTTAGTTTTTTCTCCTTTTCAACTTCCTTTTCCTTTTCATTTTTATTTGTATTCTCCTTCTTTTTCTTTATAGAGGTCTCCACCAAAAAGACTTGGTTTTTTTTTCTCCCGATGAGAGGATAACTATCCTCTTCGTCATCATCATCATCATCATATTCGTTTTTTGTCTTGTTGGTCCTCTTCTTCATTACATACTTTTGTTTCTCCACTTCCTCATTCATATTGCTTCTACGTTTTCTACTATCCAACTCTTCTACAATGGATTCTAGCCTTGTTTTCTCCTTTGTCATCTTGTGTTTTGGCCTATGTCCCTTATTTTCAATAATTGTATCCTTTGTAGGTATTTTAGAGGAACCAATATTTACTAGAGGGGGGGGGAAGGTGGTCCTAGTCCTTGTTTGTGGCTTCCTTTAAATTCTTTCTTCCAAATCCATACCAAAACTTTCAAACATTGGTGACAAATTGACCATCTTATGTAAGTTCTCCATCCTCTTTGCATAGTTTTTTATGATATTTTTTAGAATCCTTTTGTTCAATATATTTATAGCAGTCCCAATCCTATCTTCTTCTAGATCAATTAGCAATTGCAACAAAACATTGATGTTATTCTAAACTTAGCTTGCAGTAATCTCATAAGGTAACTCTAGCATCTAAGCAACCCTTGGTTGAGCTACCTCAACATAAAAGTGGCCCTTTCTAATAAAAATGTAATTTAATTTTATACTTCTAGACCGAATCTTGGGGTATTCTATATCCTTAATGTTGCATTATTCCTTGAATAATTTTTAACTATCCCTAGAAACTAGCGATGTATGCATCTATGTTCCTATTAAATCTCCTAACATATTGTTTGATTTGTACTACATTTGAGAGGACTAACTCTATTCTTGAAATCAAAATCTCATTCAAAAACATGAATGCAAGACATATTGTTAATGAACCATACCTAAACTGATATTTGTCATTCTTGGTTCTCTCTAGATTGTCCAAAAACTATTTCCAAAGGAGCTCACATAGGTCAAACCTTTCACCTTAAACCTTGGTTACATACTTGACACTTGAATCAACAATATCTTCTACAGTCGTAGCCCTTCACTCGAATAAAGAACCGGTTAACTATGCAACCAAATCATTCTTATCCACCTTTTATATTGGAAGAGTTCCAAAGGAGAACAATCCCATCAAAGCCCTAATCATATTCTTCGTGATTTTGTGTAACAAGTCTAGATACATGATGTCTCCATGCAAATGACTCAAATTAATTTGAACCCATGTGTGAAATTCCTTCTAGATATTAGACCCATCTCCAACATTTGAATGTACTATAGTTTGTATGTCATTAGGACACATTATATCATTAATTCCTTTGATAGATTATTTAATTTGACATAGCTAATCTTTGTTAAGGGTGCATGAATGTATACCCTAACACCTTTTGTGTATACAACATCCAATGGACATACACAAATGCTCCTTCCTTATCTATCTTTGTAGCCACAAAAGGGTATGGCTTATACTAAGGTCATGACTTCAATACACAATCAACTATAATTAGTGTGGCTATATTGATAAAAAAAACTAAACTAATAGCACAAGAATTAAGAATACCTTTTCATTGCAACAGTCACTAGTTTAGCGAAATGCACTACATAAGAAATTGCATTTTCACACAAGAGCTATTTAATTCTCAAGATCACAAGTGATCAAAATAAATTCAAACACTCAATTTATCCTCTTCCACCAGACACTTAGGGTTTCATATTGAATGTTCATGGCAAATGGATTTGTACCCCAAAATGTTACTACTATGTTTTGAGGGTGAACACAAAAACCTCTGCAAGTCTCTAGAGAAACTTGGAATTCTCAGGAAATGCCTTCATAACATCTACCATGATAAAACATATCTATCATCCAAACCATCAGAGGGCTCTTAAGATTTACAATCAAATATCCCCATCAAACAATGCTTATTGTTTAGTTTTTGGAGGAAACCTCTGCACCATCAAGGGGTACAAACACATCCTTTTATTTGTCTTCCACATTATCATTAGATTCCTTCACCCATGTTTTGTACATATTTATCTTTCCCTCATTAAAATCAATCTTCTTTACCAGAATAGATATCTTCTCATTCTTTCCTCTACCAAACGTGGTAATGTACCCTAATTTCTTGCAATTGTAACATGTAGGACCTTGTTTTGGACCACTTCCATTCCTTTTGGCATTATATTTGTACTCAATAGCCTTATGTCCATATATTTTACATGCATAACAATATCCATTGAAAGATTAAACATTTCTACCATTGTTTACATTCACAAGTCCACTTTTCATCATTCTGCTTATGTATTCATTTGCCTTATGTATAAACTTATTGCGAGCAAAAAATTGACTATTAAATGGTTGAAATTTGTTTTGAATTCTACATTCACTAATTTTATGTCCAAACTTGTCGCATGAAAAAAATTACCTTTGAAGGATGAAGTGTACATAGTTTGGGAAGGGGTAGGATTTGTGAAGTTCTTGTTCTGAATTTGTGTGAAACCCTTTTGATCTTCACTATCCTTCTTGAATTAATCTTTGACATTTTCCTTTTCTTTTAAATCTCTACTCGGGGTCTCAGAGCTTTCCCCTTTGTCAAATCCAAGACCACCTTTGTCCATAGAAGGTTTCTAAAAACTAAAAATCTCATCAAGAAGATCATTTTCACCTTTAACTTTTAAGTTCTTTTCAATTTGTTCCTTTGCATCTTTAAAATCTTTTCTTAGCATCAAAATTGATTCTTCAAGCTTAGTGCAATTTTTGTACTTACTTTATTATTTTGTTTCTTTTAGTTCCTTCCTCAGCATGGAAACTTCTTTGAGCTTGATGAATTCTTTGGATTTGATTTGTAGCATTGTTTCAAGATTTTCAATAGTCTTGTTTCCTTCTCCACTCTGCTTCTTTAGAAGGGAAATGCATTCCTATACTTTCTTCCATTTTTCTTGATATCAATCCATATCAATAAGAACAATTTTTTATTCTTCTTCCAGATGTACTATAGCATCAATGTCTCATTATTGTGTTTCCATGCCATCAAAATCTTTATCAATTCAAACATAAAATTCAAGTCTTAGATCTACCTCAGTTGTTACTTTGATACTGATTGTTGAACACTTCCATATATTGAGAGGGGGGTTGGGGTGAATCAACATGCATTAAAATTTAACTATTTATCAACTTTCCAAACAATTAGCATATGTGTAGATGTAAACAACTAAAACAAAACAAAACAAAATACACAAGGACACCAAGATTTTTATGTGGAAAACCCAATGCGGGAAAAACCACAGGGAGAATCACACCCACTATATGATATTTGATTACACTATTTTAGAATAGAATCAAATGGATCACATTGATCCTAATTTTTACTTGCAAGATAAGTTTAACAAACTTAGCTAAAGATACAAGATTTTGAAAAACATTGAAGATCACTTCTTTAGGGAAAGATACAATATAAATGATTAGAGTGAATTAATATTGTTGAATTGAACAAAATCACATTATATGAAATGTTGATTATAGTTCACAATTTTATACATCTAAAATTGGCTTCATCACTACTTTTCTACACATTTGCGCCTTTGCACTTAAACAATACACCATATACAATCACATTCTCTACTATCACCAATCTTTGAAAGATATCTACCTTTATATATTATCCACAACACAAAATAGCATCAAATAGGTTAGTCTAATTAGATGTAATGTGCAAAACTTCAACTGTCAACCCCAAATCCATTATCTACTGTATGTATAAGGAAAGAATGACATGTTAAGAACCACACCATGTCAAAATAGCTTCCGAATTTGCATTTTACCACATAGACCAAAGTAACTTAAGTCAACCACAAAATATAGAGCTATTTATGCACATCGTCCAAACAAAACCAAAATACAGTGCAGACCTTGTAAACAACTATGGATGTCTAATATAGCATCACCATACACCAACATAGTGATATCATAGAACCACAACACCTAAAAAATGAAGGTGGAGGAATGAAAATCATTCCTTCAAACTGAAACATTGTCTCTACAAGATTGAAATATAGAACATTACTAAATTAGTTATGGACTGAATAGGAACATAAAACCTGAGATATGAAATCCTCTTACATCTACCAATATCATACTCCATTTGCGGGATGATATGAATCAGTGAACCACAATGCAAAAAATGTTGAACTTTGTCTGAAAGATTATTTTCACCTAAACAATTACACATAGCCAATTTCATGCTACCGATACCTAAATCCTTTTCTGGCATTCTTGATAAGACCCGAGAGATCCAAATGTACAATATTCAATCTTCTCCATCAATCTCCATACATCAATGTCAAACATATATGCATACAACTAATACTGCACCATTTTAGAAAACACAAGAGCACTATTGAACTTAAACTTTCAGACCATAGTTGACATCAATGACAACAAGTTTAACATTAAAGACAGTGCAAATTTGTATTTGCAACACTTAATTCACACTCAAAAATTACTTAATAAAGCACAAGATCAATGTATCAAAGTATGAATAAAAAATAATAAAGAATTATATCTTTCACATGAAAACCCTAGTATTGCTCCATATCATCCTTTGTATATGCTTTCGTGATTTGATATATTGGTTACTTATTTTGTCAACATCCCAATAGCATTGCAGATCATCTTGTGGTGTAATGGTCAAATGATCGCATGGTTAATGGTGCAACCAAGGTTCAAATTCCCACTTGGCCCAAATAAATGGTGTTAATGCCAGTTTGGGCCCACCTTCACTAGGTTGGTGTGCTCACAGGCTCTATGCCCCTGTTGATGAATGATAGGTGTGATTTATAGATCCACGATTTAGAGGGCTGATGGGGAGGTGAAGGCTAAATTTAGTAGTTGTTGGGGAGTTAGCAAATCTAATGGCTTAGTTAAATGAGTGCATGAGAAGTTGAAAGGGAGTTGACTGATGAGTGGATTGAGACTAATTGCGAGTGAACTAATGTGTTGGAGGTGCATTAAGATTTATTAACATAATTAAATAATTAAATGTGAGTTGGATGGTTAGAAAATAGATACAATATTATTTTTTATTTGTAGAAGGTAATAAAAAGAAAATAAATAAATTAAATAAATAAATGTATTTAGCTATGGGGTAATACCAATTATTAATTAAAAAATATTTAAGTATAATGGATTAGAAGAATTGATGGATGAATTAATCAAATAATTAAACATCATTTAGTTAATTTGGAGAAGGGGAAATAAATTAATTGATAGATAATGAAAAAATATTTAATTTATGTGCTTGAAAAGAATAAATAAAATTATTTAATTAATATGGATGGAGGAATAAATTAATAATTTAAAAATATTAAACTAAAATGGATAAATAAATGCATAAAATTAACTAAATAATTTAAGAATTATTTAATTAATTTGTTATGTGTTAGGTAAAAAGGTGATGTTTTGTGTATACCAGGTGATAGTATTATTAAATGAATAACATGAAACTAGGATCTATGTGATGATTAGATGAGCTGAGTGATATAGGTCTGTGTTGTAGTTAATTACATATCCATTTACATTTCAGACCATATTTTGCACCTACTATAGTGTATTTTTTCCCAAATCATTTTAAGCCTATTTGGGCCTTATTCTACATTAGATCTTTATTATTAATCTCACAATTTAATTGTCATAAAATACTTAAAGTTAGGACCAACTATAACATCACAAATCCTGACACTCGTGACTCCATTTTGGAGGTCCTATTTTGATGGGACCTAGGTGCCCAACACACGTGTCCTACCAAATTTTTCAAAATTTGTATCCAGTACAAATGTCAATATTCATGATTTGGAATTTGGTCTCGATTTTGGTACTTGAGATTTATATTTTAGTATTTTTATCAAAAAACCTTGTGATTACTATATATAGCACACAATTTATCATTCATAAGGATGGAAGAAATCAATTTACATTACACATAATCAAAGAGAAAATTTGATTACAAGGAGCAATTGATTACATCACTCTACATGTAAGTATGATTTCATGTTGATTATGTTTTTTATCATGTTATCATATCAACACTTGTAGGAATTATCTAAAGAGCATTAAATAACCACCTTTATGTGAAATTTCATGAGAGGGTTTCATACATTAGGTTTAATAATTTTATTTCAGCATTTCTATTATTGTTTACCCTTTGTCCTCCCTAGGAAAATATATCGTTTACATCAATCATATGTTATGGAGGTTGGAACGCCAACAAAAGGTTTGGCTTAGGCAAGCCCCTATTCAACACAACCCTTCTTCCCTATTTTTTTTGTGTAGGTTCATATCCAATAATAGAAAGTGTTATAGGAGTGTATCTAGAAGATTATATATAGTATTATATATATTGTTCTTCTGGATTTGACTGCGTGTATTTTTATGTCCAACATTTTGGATCACACTCTATGATCCATCATATGGGAAAGAGAGGAATAGAGACTTCTCTTTTCTCATGCTTTGCTCTTTCCCTGATTCTAGATCAGAGTGTGATCTGGAATGTTAGACATAAAACTACACACAGTAAAATCTATAAGAACAATAGATAAAATATCACAGACTCTAGAAATTTGATTTTTTTAAGATTATAGTAGACATTCCCAAATTTTTAACAAGCAAAAATAATGAACTAGGGTGTTCTACGCATCATTTCTAATGATTTTTTTCTATATTTTTTTGAGATGTACCCATAGGACCTCCTAATTATATTTTTCCCTTTCTATTAACTCAAACACCCCTTAAACCATGACACCCAACACATTAGTCTAACACTTTTGACTTCAAATTACATATCCAAGTTCCTTTTTGCTTTCTTTTGTGATGGTTTTGTATTCTTTAACTTACTGTTATTGTTGAAAGTCAACACTTTTGATAATCTAATGAAAATTGCGATGTGGCTCTGCAAATTGTCACCATGATTGTGGCTGACGTATGCATAATTGCTATGTTCCTTTTTATTGTATCTCGTGTCATTTTAATGCTTGCATTGGTGTCTCTTGATTGATTTGCGTTCTTTTTCCCTTGTTTCATTTGTGATGTTTTTTTGTTGGTTTTGTGCCCTTATATTTGCCTCTGCATTTGGGGTTTTAACGTGCCTCTGACCTAGTTTGCGCATGTGATGGGGGTGATTAATAATGGAGATATCCCCCAGAGTGGTATCGATATCATTATGGCTGAAGTGAGTGCAAGCATTAATAAGGAGGGTAATAAACCTACAGAGGTGGTGGATAAAAAGGCCGCAGAGGATGACAATAACGAGAACCCAAGCGAGAAACTTCTGTATAAACAAGTGGTGGCCGATAGCTCCTCATCTTTCTCGGATAGTGTAGATTTTAATGGAGATTTTAGCAGAAGGGTGGTGGATGCCGAACATGGAGAATTGGGACAGGCCGCAGCCGATGGAAGTGGACGAGTCGGAGGAAGTAATGTCGAACCTCATGGCAACTCAGGAGGCAGTGGTAGGTCTTCTTCTCTGGGTTTTAAGACCCTCTCTATTTCACCTAACAAAGACATGGTTAGTGCTATTAAATATGAATAGAATAGACTTAAAAGCATTGCAATTTTCTTTGTTTTCTTAAATAAAGAAGTGATGCCATCTCGCAAGCTTTTTGATGAATGGTTGGCCTCGGTTTGGGGCAAAAAACTTGGTATATATGTTACATATTGCAGATTGATTCAAAATGGATTATTTTTTGTTTTTCTAAAGAACCACAATATGTAGGAAATACTAATGGAAAAGAAATTCTGGAATGTTTTTCACTCCATGTTTAGGGTTTACCCATGGTCTCTGAAAGATAACTTTGAAAAAGTAGTTGCTAGGTCAACACCCAACTGGGTAGAAATAAAAAAATATGAATGTAGAATTTTGGCCATTTATTGCACAGATTTTGAAGCCTTTAGGATCGGTTCTACAAATTGAACAATCACGAGTTACTCTCCCCATTTAAATGCTAGAGTTTTGGTTGCCCTAGCACCAAAAATTGACTTCCCAAACTGTATCTCTCTTGAATTCGAAGGTGAATTGTTTTGTTGGGAAATTGTCCTGCTAGGAAACCCGAATGCTTGCTTTCACTGTCGATGCAACGAGCATACAAAAAGAGACTGCTCGGCCTTAAAACATATACCCAAAGAAAAGTTTAACATAGTTAATAATGCTGAAAAAAAGGGTTATGATATTGATTGTGACAAGAACTCTGGCGTCGAGAAAGAAACTAAGAGTGACCAGACTAATAACAACAATAAGAAATTTAATTCAGATAAGACCCCACCCACAGATAGAACACAATCTTTGTCTGGTAGTAAGAAAAAATATATCGATGTTGAGGATAAAAACATGTTTTTCACACTGTTGAATCTGTTATTTGATGAAGAGTTTGAGGTTGTACATACCTATGATCCCTTGGAGGACATAAACCCTGCTCCTCTAGATGTCCAACCATCAAGTGTTTTGGCCGTAGATACTCCTATAGATAATGAAACCCCCACCAAGTTGAATGCACAACAAGTATCCATTGTATATATCAATGAGAAGGCTGATAGAATTAAACATGCTTATAAGGCCCAACAACCCCCTATGGGATTAGTTGTCTCCCCTGAGTCAATGCAAATTGTAGCCTTCAATAAAGAGGAGCAATTCACTAAGGTTATTAGAAAGAAGAAGAAGACAGGTGACTGAAAATCCCTGTCTAATAATAACAAAGGCAAGAAGAATCTGTCATACTGCTTTAATAGATTGTGCAAAAGAACAAAGACCCCACCAAAGTAATTAATCATGATGCACATCCATAGCTAGAATGTTTGTGGTTTAGAGATGCCAGATAGAAAGTATATTGTTAGGAGATGGTGTAGTCAGTTAACTCTCAAAGATGTTATCTGCTTACAAGAAATCAAAGTAGTTGGGTTTCAAGCCAACACTGTCCTCAAATTTCTATGGGATAAAGCAATAGGGTTCCACTCTAATCATGAAAGAGGCAAATGAGGTGTGGCTATTCTCATTAACCCTAAATGGGAGGACCACATCGTAAGCCATGGATATTCTCCATGCCAGAGGGATATTTTGGTAACCATTAAGTATGGCTCAGAGGTTTTTGGAATATGTAATATTAATGCAACTAACTGTTATAGAGAGAGGGAAGAACTTTGGGAATGGTGTTCTATGCATCTACCCAAAATTCCTTGGTTGTTTGTAGCGGACTTCAATATGATATAGAACAGGGAAGACAAAATGAGAGGTGTGAACCATATGTGGAAAGGCAATGAGATGTTCTTTTGGAAAATTTTCAAAAGGAAATTTAATCTACTAGACCCTATGGAACATATGTACAAACAATTTTCTGACATATGGTTCACATGGTGCAAGAACCAAAAGGGCAGTCAGAGAGTGTACTTTAGACTTGATCGATTTTATGGGGATATATCTGTATTTTATTTCATAACAGAAGGTAACCATGATCCAGTTGTGCTATGCTCGACATCGATCTCAAACCATTCACCTATCCAAGCCTGCATTAAAATTGAAAGGAATATAGATGTTAGAACTGATAGGAAGAAAATGAACTCCTTCAAAATCAATGTCTCTTTACTAGAATACTTTGATAACTTAGAAGCCATTGAGATTATTACCAACTTAACCAAAATATGAAATCCCCTAGAAGATGCTATCACACTATGGGAATTAATGGTGAACTCTTGGCAGAATTTATTTCAAGCTGTTGGTAAGAAGCTGGCAATGGACAGAAACGGAGAAGAATCTCTATGGCAGAGTAGGTTGAATGAAATAGATAGGGAGCTACATAATATAGGTAATGATCCCCATATGGAAGCATAATTATCCAACACCAAACAAAACTTGAGACTTATTCAAAGATACAAGACACAAGGGCAGAAAATCAGAGCTAGAATGAACTGGATTAATGAGGATGACAAAGGTTCTGGGTACTTCTTTAATATCATCAGGAGTGAGAAAAGGAGGGAGATGATCCAATAAATCCAAGTGGAGGAGAGGCCCACTAATGATCCAGAACTCATTAAGAATGCCTTTCATCAATTTTATAGTGATTTGTTCACTTTGGAGGTCTCAAAAGACAGTCAAGAAGCCTTGAGCCATTGCCTAAAAATTATCCCTAAAAGACTCACTGAACATGATAGTGCTTTTCTCAATAAGACCCTCTCTCTTGATGAAATTATTGCAGCCATTGATTCCTTTGTCAATGGGAAAGCACCAGGGTTGGATGGGCTCCCAGCTAAATTTTATAAAAGGAATAAAGATTGGGTGGGACCTAAACTTCTGAAAGTCTAAGAAGAAGCATTCAAGAAAGGATCTCTAGGAGAATACATCAACAAAGGAGTTTTCAAGCTATTACCCAAAGTAGGAGATAGAACTTTAGTAAAAAAATGGAGACATATCACTCTTTTAAACCTTTCCTACAAAATTCTAGAAAAATTACTATCCAGGAGGATAGCCCCCTTATTGAGCAAATTCATATCTTATACACAGACTGGATTTATTCAAGGTAGATACATTTTGGAAAATCTTGTTACAAGCTGAGAAGCAATTCACTGGGCCAGATCAGAAGGTCAGGAGGTGGCTATGGTACTACTAGATTTTGAAAAAGCATATGACAAAGTAGAATGGGATTTTGTAATTGGCATGTTAAAAGCTTTTGGATTCCTTGAACGATATTGTAATTGGATTAGAATCCTCTTCAAGGATGCATCCACATTCAATGATGTTAATGGGATCCTATCTACACCTATTAATCTCCAGAGATCTATTATGAAAGGATGCCCAATTTCCCATTAATTATTTGTTATTATTGTCGATTCTATGTACTATATCCTAAGGACTCAGAATATGCCCCCCCATAAAATTCATCTCTCTCCCTAATAAAGAGGATCTTATAAATGTTCAATTTGCAGATGATACAACTATATTCCTAGGTTTATCAGAAAGAAATTTTGATAATGTTGTTGAAAGGGTTAATTTCTTCTGCAAAGTCTCTGGATCTAAAGTCTCTCCACAAAAATCAACTATTTTAGGATGGTCAAATGATCCCCCTATTTGGCTAGAAGGAAAAGGTTGGCAATGGGTCGGGCCCAACAAAATTGTTAGGTATCTTGGCATTCCCTTCTCTGTGGATCCTAACTTTGGTAACATGTGGGAATGGATATATGACAAAATAAATAGAAAACACATCAAATGGCGGACTCAGTCACTATCCATTGCTGGTAGAATCCAAATTGTTCCAAAATTCCTCTCTTCACATCACATATACTATGCCTCGACTTGGATGTTTACTAATCCCCAATCCAATATGTTATAGAAGATCCTTAGGGATTTCCTATGGTCTGATGGGAAAGGAAATAGGAAAAGACATTGTGTGAAATGAGAATGGTGTTGCCAGGAAAAGGGGCATGGAGGGTTGGGGCTGAAGGACATTAAAGTTCATGGTGTTTCTCTAGCATCCAAATGGATTATTAAAGCCCTCTGGGGAAATGAGCCTTGGAAAGTTCTCATTAGGAATAATATTGAGAAATCCACTATTAAAAAGGTAAACAATGGAAGAATATTCCAGTCTATGATAAAATTATAGGAGAATACAGTATGAAGCTTTCTGGATAAAAAAATCTTTCAATCCTTCTAGAAAGCTTGGACTCAGGTGAGATAGTTCATTTCAGAGAGGGGAGCTGTGGGAGGCCTTCCTTCTTTTGTTGTTGAGGATGGATCTATTCGGTGGGGGTTGTGTTATAATGGTAAACCCTTAGCCCTTACTCAAAGCTACTCTGCTAAACTTTGGAGCCTAAAAGGAATCTTGGTTATACATGACATCTTGGTGGATGGGCACCTAGGTTCATGGGATTTCATTAGCTCCAAGTTTAGTATCCCTGCTTCTCAGAAGAAAACATATACTCTCATCAAAAAAGTAGTAAATGGAACACTTAAAGGAGATATAATTGACTCTACAATGTTCCTTAATAAATGCAAATGGATGGATGGGAATCTATTATTTGATTCCACTACTAAACAGCTATATCATATTATTAAGAAGGAATCCTCTATTGTCACTCGGGTGTCTCAGTGTTGGGGCATGTTAATCCCTTTTCAAATTGGCATTTTTCTTTGAATACTTTTGGAAAGGCAAAGCTGAACCTAAAAAGATTTTTTTCAGATGGTTGGTATTGATCAAGAAACTTGCTATGGGTCATGTTTTGTCATCTATTGGTTTGTCTCCTGTTATGTGCAGCTTGTGTAATTCTGTTGAAACCATTGAACATCTTTTCTTTGAATGTTTTTATGCACACAAAATTTGGTCTATATTTCTTGGCTCCCCTTGTCTTTGGAATTGTAAACCTTGCCTCTCTTGAAGTGAAATTCTTGCTGGTTATGTTGAAAATTTTGATTCTAAACTTAATTGCTTATGGTTTACACTGACAAATGAGATTCTCTGGACTCTTTCGAAGGATAGGAATAGAGAGTTTTTTCAGATGGAGAGAAGGAAACCTACTGAGTCTACTCTTAAACTCACACATTCTAACATTATGACACAGGTATCCATGGTCCTCAACATCACCAAGAGTAAGTTCATGATGCTGATCTAGGAAGGCAGTTTGTTGATACACAAAGATGAGGTACAATCTGCCCAGTATATTACTAAATATCAAAGCCTCCTCTCTCCCTCTGAAGTGGAAGATTTAAATAATCTTCTGATCAAGTGCTAGCTAGTTCCTAGGGAGCAGGTGGATGAAGATGCCAACCAAAATGAACAATAGGCAATCATAGAAAGGGAACCAGAAGTAGTACGTGTGCAGGATATTACTCAGTATAAAATTTCATGGGTCCCAAGGGACAATACCATCCAAAATGATGGTTGGGATTAAGTACCAGTGATACATGCTTATGTTTCCTTCTTTTTGTAAATGGATAACCATAATGATCTGATAAACAATTTTATATATAGTAAATAGTCTGATCTCACTCCCCCAATTTTGTAACTGTACATGTTATGGGGGTTGTGAATATGTGCTATACAGACTCTGGTTTCTCTTCTTATTGTATATGTTTAAACTATCTTAATAGGAGAAAAGAAAGTCACCATTTTTCTATCATTTATCCTATTTCATTCACACACACTTCACTCTCAAATCCATTACAGGAGAACATAGTTCAAGTTCCTATCTCTCCTCTCAGGACTTAATATATGCCTATTTGTGTTCCAATGTTATATAATAGAGATATGATATCATAGTTTACATCCACATTCCTAGGATCTGATTTCCATACATATCACTTTGGTGAATCTGATGTATCTTACACCTGCATATTTTGTAATTTTAAAGAATATATCTAATTTATTTGCATATATTACTTATTTAGAGGAAATCATTTCTAAAATTTATCACTTATGTATTTGCATTGGTTAGTTAATCACAGCATATTGCTTTTGTCTTTTTTGGGGGGGAGCACTACTATGTAATTTTTAATTATTATTAAGCTTTGTCAATATTTTATTGAAAAACATTGCATCTTGTTATTTAATATTGCTTAATTAATCACATCATTGTATCTCATATCACCTAATTGGTTAATTAATTAAATATTGTAAGGAAATTATGGTTGTGGAACAACTTCCTACACTAATCTTGAGAGGAGGGTTATGTAAAATAATTCATAGATCTTTACAATAATTACATAAACTAAACATAAATAACATGCATATCACAACACCATGATTTACATGGGGAAAACCCTCTCGAGAGAAAATCCCCACCCTCCAAAATTTGTCAAATATATTATTCACAAATCAATAACAAATTACATTATACTTGCGTAGAAAGCTTCTTATAGGAATGTCACCAACAGAGATCTAGAAGCAATCAATAGTTATCTGGCTCTAATAATCCATCACAATGCCTCTCATGTGCCTAATATATATGCGAAACAAAACATGAAATCATCAAATAGTATTACAAAACCATAGGCTAAATCCATAAAAAAATAGCGCACAAAATATCCATCATTGGAACTATGACTTGATGATAAATGACCATGATTCACAATAAAAAGGGAGGAGCCCCTTGCAACCCCCAAGTCAAGGTGATTCCCTCAGACCTCCATCACTCACGTATCAATAGTGATGTTTTAATTATTACAAGGTTGAGACACCATTTTCCTATCTCCCACTTATTGAACACCTTGCAAGAGAAACATCAGAGGTAGCAACGTCAATGTTTTATCACTAGGGACTGAGAGGCGCATAGATTATGAACTTCTCTATGCTCACCTTTTCATCCTCCACCATATCTCTAAAAAAGTGATATTGAACATTAATGTGCTTGGTTCTGACATGAAAATTCAAGTTCTTAGCTAGCCATATCACATTTGACTGCCATCTTAAACTATTACAGCTACTTGATGTATTCCAATATATGAATACAATACATTTAGCATGATTAGTTTCCATATACACAGCTTCAATAGTGGATAAAGCAACCAGATCTTGTTAGTTACTCATCTAGCTAAGTGTTAGTGCTTATGTAAATACATAAGCACTAGTGGATATTTTTTTGTCAATATCACCTGCCCAATTTGAATCCACATAACCACAAATATTAAAGAAAATTTTGCCTCTTATTATATATTACCATGATAACACAAATAACACTTTGAGGTATCCTTCAAATATCTAAAGGCTCTTTTGAATTCATCCCTATGAACTCTACCAAGATTAGACATATATCTGGAAATAACTCCCACTTCTTGGACAATGTCTAGTCTAGTGTGTCAACCATAACATACATAAAATTTAAGTATTTTTAATAAATAATAAGTTCATCTATCTTTGTTATCAGCATGAATGGATGATGTTGTTATGAATGTGTAGTATTTCATGTTGTATTTAATCATTAAGGAGACTCATCCAAGAGGGGCCACTTGGTGAGGATTCTTTTTTATATATATATTTGCTTGTTATTTATTTTTATTCAATTACTAGTAGTTTTAGCAGTTGACTCTTCCCGCGGCCACAAAAATTGTAACTTTGTGATTGTTCCTGCAACCAAGGCAACGTAGAATAGTTATCCTTGTTAGTTAAAAGATTTTTTAATTAAGTATGAGTTCCAGTTGAGTTTCCCTTTAAAATATTATAGATAGAGTATATTAGGTGTATTTCCTTCATTCTGTTCATTTCAATACTTCAATTGTTTAAAGTAAGGATAGCATAATTATAAAACCTCTTAGTGCACAAACAGAGTTATCTCATTTCAAGTCATACATCTCTGGGTTGATAAGAAAAATGATCTTTAATGATGGAACATGATGACTACTGAGTAAAGATATTATGTCTCTGAGTTGAGGTGTTATGCTCAGTTGTTTGTCCATTGTTTGAGACCAACAATAGGAGACATCATTCCCTATCCTCGTGTTGTTCTTATCATTAGCACAATCCTTAAGATATGTATTGCTCTTATTGTTATCTATGTTATTCTCGTCATTATCAATTAACCAAATGATGATTTTCAATTGGATTAGGGGTAATGTTCTAGTTTTCTTTTTGCTTGTTATACATGATTAGTTGTTCCTTTTGTGTGTGTTAAAATTGTTTACATTTATCATGGTCTTTGTGGGTCAATTCACGTTGGGTCTACTTTTTGGCCAAATACTTTTTTTAAATAAATGTTTGACACATTTGGGGTAAAAGTTTGGAGGACATACACATAGAATCCTAATAAATCCACTAATATGAAATATAGTATTTTGAGCCTAATTTTCAAACAAATAATGTATTCTAATACCTAAATGATATAAATTAATTTTTAAAACGCAAGTAGAAAAATCTCTTTTTAAAAGCCACTTTTTTAGATCATAACATGCACGTGTACGATTAGCATAATTTGACCTAAATAAAAATATTTTTCTAATTCCTTCTAGGGAAAGATATGTATTATAGTGGATTTTGATGAGAATTTCTATACTTTATTTAAAATAGTTTTCATTAATTTTTTATTAGCTCTAATAGTTGTTTTTAAAAAAAAACCTTATTAGTGTAATTAAGAAATTTTACCTTGGTTAATTGTCACCTAGGTCCTAATTATACTTTACTCAATCTTAGAATCACATAGGAGTAGTTGGAGCATTTCCACTTTATTTAGACTTATCAAGTTATTATTTGATCATATCCTTTATAGTGGATGGACTTTTCAACTTTGGAGGATGACCCATATTTAGTGGACATGTGACTCCACCTTTGGTGGGTCATCCACATTTTGTGTTGTTATCACACTATCGTGTATCCACCTTTCATGATGTTATACTTTTTTATGTTGATTATCATGTAATGAGATAATGACACTTGTCATTGTCTCATTCACTCCTTTAAACTCACCTTGGCTATATAACCAAGGGGTTTCCTATGTAATATTCAATCCAGTTGATTCATTGTATTGCATTGTTGATAAGAATACAATTTATTCTTATCATATTCATTCTCTCTTGTTAGTGTTCTTTCCATTTGGTCTCTAGAACTTGGATGGCTACCTTTACAACCAAATCTTATACCCCACTTATATGAGAAACATAATTTGAGCTAAAAAGATATTTTTATTGTTAATTTTTATTGTAAAGAATCATGTGTAGATCAAGGAAATATAATTTTTTTAAATAGATTAAAGAACTTATGTTATTAAAGAATACAAATGCCTAACATTTCAAGTTTATGAAATAGTTTCCTCAGAAATTAATTAGAAAATAGAAAAAAAAAAAAAAAACCAATCATATAAAAATACACATTAAAGCCTAGACACATCTTGAATCAAACATTTTTCTAAAGGTTTGTTTTTTTCATAGCATTATACTTGCAAGTCTAGGGCTAAGGGTTGGGTTTCCAAGCCTAAAAAAATCAAAACCATGGGTTTCAAATTTCAAATATTGTGAAATGCAAACCCATTCTAAAGAACGACGAGAATATTGATGCAATTAGAAAAAGATACCCATTCTAAAAAAGGTGCCCATTTTAAAAACCATAATGGGTATCTGTTTTAAAAATCAAAATGATTCACCCATTTTAAATAGGTATAAATTTAGGTTTGAGATCCCAAACCTAAATGGGTATCCATTTTTCATGAAACAAGTAATCCTATCAGGGTCTTTTTCAAGTTTCACACATCCCCTAAATATGGACTCAACTTCTTCCACTTACCCTTTTTTTCCATATTGTCATAGGAGCATCATGATTTTCCATACCATGGTGTTATTCAACAATGTTTATATTTGATTTTTTTTCATCTTTTTTTCATAATTACCCTAGTTCCTTGTACCTTGGTAAATAATGTCAAATATAATATGAAATAAAGATTGTTTATGCCACTACAATATGAATATCATGCATTTTGTCGATTTATCTGTCAATCATCCCAATCTCCTTCCATCTATCTTCTCTCATGTGTCATTTTATCCTTATTTCTTCAATCCTCACATTCATTTTAAGAGCATGTTTATATTTTTTGAATTCACTTGTCCTTTTGATGGGGCAATACCAAAATCCCTCATTATTTTTTCTCATCCTTATAATGACTAGGGCTTCATGCCACTAGTCATCATTATTTTCTACCTAGTATATTTAATTATTCCTTGATATCATACCACTTTTTATAGTCATGTTGCATTTATTAGACAATCAAAATCTAGATACATTATTTTTTACATGCTCTTCCATAATTCACTTCATCCAATCTTGGCCAATTAAATAATTTATCGAATTGATTGATCCATTCCTTACTCTTGACCCTCTTAAATAAATGCATATTTATGTAATTACATCTAGCCTTATCCTTTAAATATTGGAGAACTAAATCAATTAATTGATACCTACTTAATTAATTGAGTTGGTCTAATTAATTATTAATCATCTACGCATGTGATAAGAATCCCCTTTTAGAAAATTGTAATTTCACATTATCCACCTCCTTAGGAATGCACAACAAAAAAAATTATATGTTTTAAAGGAAAAATATTGCCACCCAATATTTTAAATATCCCACCAAAACTTATCTATTCACTATTTTCCAATATTTTATCCTCATCATAGATCTTCTAACCACTCTTTTCAATCAATCCTCATTTGACATTTGTCCAATCCCTTGCTTGAGAGAACTCGTCAATTATTATCCTTCCATTCCTCATAACTCTTACACCTTATAGGATACTTGTCACATGACCACAACTTCAATCTATGTCTTTGTGAGGCCTCACCCCGACCCATCATAGTCTTACTTCTTGATCACACTTGATACTTTATGTTTTGATACATTGATACACTTTTTGATTATCCAGACAGAGACTCGAGATACTATGTTATGATGATGATTATATTGTGTGGATTTCATTTTTATATGGATTAGACTTAGATCCAATGGTTGTTTTGATTTTATATGTTTAGATAAGTGAACTGATGAGAAGATTGAATCATGATTGGACTAGATTATTTCATGGATGTTATGTCGTGATGATTATGAAAATTTTATGTTTTAAAACCTTTCTGTATGAAAATTGCAATTAGGAATGTAATCTTTTTATTGATTGATGTTGCTATTATAAATTGAAAATGTATATTGCATGTGATTTTATTATCTTGGACTACTGATGCTCGAGTTTAGTGTGCAAGAAAGAGAACCATGGAATTATTCAGAGAATCAGGGCTAAACACATGTGACTTGAGTAAGCCAAGGTTTAATCCAATAAGGGATTGAAACCTCGTTGTAATGTGATCCTTGTTGTAAACGTAATCTGAATGTGTGCTAACAGTTTAATACTCATGTTGTTGTTGTTTAGACATGTCATTGTGAATGTGATGTGTATTCTGTCTTGGTGTCACTTGACACTTGTGTTGTCCATGTGGATGATGACTTGTAAAATTAGGGTTTGGGCAAGAATAACCAAACCTAATAGGGTACAATATTAATTCCACTTGCATCTAGATGTCTTGTAGGGATCACATCTAGTTGAAACTCGAATTTGAACTTTAGGAGTACTTTAGAAGGGTCAAAAGTGACCCTAGAGTGTATTTTTGGCCAAAATTAGTTAACCCTAAGGGGGTACTTTGGGTTAGGGATAGTTTTTACCTATAGAGTAAACCTATATCACCATTATGGCCCACCAAAATGCCTACCCTTCAAAGTGGCAAAAATAGAAGAGAGCCACATGCATTGACTTGACACACACTCCATTCTAAACTCACATTTAAGAGGGGAGACAAGAGGTAAGAAAAAAAGACTAGAGGGAATGTCTCATTAATGGCTAGCCTTGAGTACACTTTAGAGACCTTTTTAAAGGAATTGGGAAAACTTAGTGAGTGTTCACCCACTCTCTAATTTTAGAGACAATTAGGTTTTTGGAAGGAGGAGAAAGATAAGGAATTGGGCTCTTCTCAAGTTTCATTGTCATAACACAATTGAAAGGTTG
>MU226090.1:363212-384189 GCA_018584345.1 Thuja plicata
TTCTATGTGAAATACTTAGATAGATGTTAATGTCAATTAATTAAAGTATGTTGCCTATGCGTGTTGAAAGGTTAGAGATCTATGTAAATTTTCTAATTGAGATCAATTTAATATTTATCAAGAAATTGAAGGACTATAGTTTTGGAAAATTGTATAACGAGGTTTAATTGTGGTTAGAAGAATAAGGTTTAGATTTGGTTTTGTTATTGAATTTTTATCTAGTGGATAATGGTCGGAAGTAAATGGGGACTAGAATTTATCAAAAAAGTTGTAACTAAGGTTAGAAAAATAAGTGACATTGAAGACAACCCTTACTATGATAATACATTACTTCCAATACATACTTATTAGTTGTTTGCACTTGCGTATTTAAAAAAAAAATTGTATGTGTGTTTTGCCCTAGTTTTGGGCATGACAGTCTTCATATTTCTCAAATTGCAGCCATCCATTAACCAACACATCTTGGTCCTTAATTTCCCTCTTTAAAATTCTATTAATGGGAGGTCTCTCACCCCAGTTGACCACTACTTTCATCATACCCTAGTTTTATCTCATTTTCTACATAATCTACCTTCATCGTGCCTTTATGATATCTATTTTTCTATTAAATCATCCTCTTCCTACTATCATGTTTTTGGTTTACTAAACAACCACATTCCACCCATCGTCACATATCAAAAGAGCACAACAAGAGAGTATTGGGTATAAACCTCATTCTATCTCAATTGGATTGAGGAAGAGAAAAGAGGTAAAAGGTTCTATATTTATTTGAATATTTATGTTATTGCCTTTGTTCATTTTTGTCTACAACTTTTTTTATTGGATTTACACAATAGGATGTTGTTATCTCATTGACCTTGGCCCCAAATTTGATTCATACTCAAGACAATTATGACTAACATAATTGAAATTTATTTTATTCTTTAAAACATTTTTTTGTTGAATATTTATCAACAAAAGATTTAATTGTTTAGTTAAACTTAAAAAATTAAATTTATAAAATTAAAACTTTTGATTGACTAACATATACTTTTATCAATAAAAGGCCTAAGTCGACTATGTGTGTGTGTGTGTCTCGATATGTGTGTGTATGTGTGTGTATATATATACACACACATACATATACATATGAATATGCATATGCATATACATATACTTATACATATACATATGGGTAAACGTACGAAGTTGTGTTGCACTTGAGGACCATTTTCGTAGTTTCGACCGAAATTGTTTCAGCCAAAACAATTTCAGACAGAATTTTTTTGGTCGTACATATGTGGCGCAAACGTGGCGTCGATGTGGCAAATGAGTTTCGGCCGAAATAGGTTCGATCGGACCAGTTCCTGGCAAAAATTCATGAGTAAATATAAGCCAACTATGTTTTATTGATGAAGAATTGACGCATATTTATATAGGGGGTTCCGGCCTGAACTGGTTTGATCGAACCAGTTCTGGCCGAAATTGCCTATGTGGCAGCCAAATAGGCAAAAATTTCAAAATTGCAGAACTTCTCACTTATACAATTGATTTCTCCATCAAAACTCAACTTGTTTTAAAATCTAAAAAGACCCTTTTGTAGAGCTCGGAATCTAGCTTATGGTCATATAATTTTTATAGTGTTTTGATTACATATAATATACTATAAATTGAAAAAACTCTAAGTAGGTATTTTAACATTGAAGAACATGCTCGTTCAAAAAAAGAAAAAAAAATAGAAAATCATGTCGGAAAAATTTAAAACTTATATTTAACACTAGATGAGAGAGTCCTCTTCAAGAATATATAATTTGTTTTGTATTTGGTGTAGATTTGCTAGGGAAAATTAGGCGAGTGACAAAAACTGTTAATTTCAGTTAACTCCGAATTTGAATAGTTATAACAGACAAAATATATACCGAAAACCAATCTTTTTTTCTTCTGCACTAGTTGTACATGTCATCTAAAACATATTCTGAAATCATAGGAAAACAAGATTATTTACATTTTTTTTTTTGGTGGGAACTAGACTCTAGACTTTCAGCATTTTTCAACAATTAAAAAATGGACTTCAAAAATTAAAAAACTATGTAAAATTTTATTCAAAAAAAATTTAAAAAACTATAGGCATAAACTACAGTTAATTTTACACATTTCATTAGTTTACATCATTTTCAAATTCTAAACACAAATGCCACTTTTATGTCATTAAAGTTTAATAGTTTTGCATGTTGTGGTCCTCTTCCTTTGTAAAAGTGTGACACAGGTTTGTACTTTTACCCATATACATATATATACATATACATGAATATATATGTATATGTATATGTATGTATGTATGTATATGTATATGTATATGTATATGTATATGTATATGTATATGTATGTGTGTGTGTGTGTGTGTGTATTACTAAGTAATAATATAGGAAATTACATATAAAGTTTAAACCAAATCAAGCAATCCAAATCTACTTGAGCATCGTAAAGCTTCAAAAGATGTTCAGAAATCTTCATGAAAATCTCAAAAACCATCATTGTGTTTGATCTATAATCTTCGTAAATCTAACCACTCAGTTATCCATCAAAAAACATAACAACTATTATTCATTTTAGAGCTTCTAAACACTTGAGGGAGTTTGAAAGAAGAATAATATTCAAATAACCAACAATAATAACAAAAAATAATGACCAACTATCAATAAAAGTAAAATGGTTTCCCTGATCCTAGAAGAACCTGATCCAAAACTAGAAAAAAGATGTTAATTTTTCCTTATTGAAGGCCCAAATTCAAAGTTCCATTGGAGCAAAGATTGTCCTCTAATCTTTCAAGCAACATGTGTATTCCATCCACTTGCTCTCCTCAACTCCCTATGTCAACAAAGAGTTTCTTCACCTACTACCCAATCTGTATTCCATTCTTTAATGTCTTCCAGTTCTAGACCCTGCTTATCCATAATTTTGACCAGATCATTAACCACCTAAATTATTCTAACCTCCCCTTGATCCTGGTTACCAAATTCTCTACTCTCAGAAAGTTTCTAATCCAAAAGGAGCCCTCATTCTTCCTCAGTTTGTGAAGTTTTATTAGAAAAAAAATTGTGTCTTTGATACCAAAACTCCTTTCCCTAAATATTTGGTCCTTTATCACTAGATTAGGGTACCTTTTGGGAGGTTGTCCATTAATAATTTTTGAATCATAATGCTTAGCCATTGCGATGGTTAAATTAGCATTTATATTTCTCAAGACCTTGGGTAAATCATTAAGGAATTCATTTCCAAATTATTTCCTACAAATCTTCTTAGAGACAATCTTACTCATTCCCACATGCAAAAAATTAGCAATGAAAACCATACAAATTTTTTTTAAAGTCTATACTTATGATCTTCTTTAATGAAATCATCCCCTATAATCCCTAAGATGATTTGAACCAAGTTTGTGTGTGGATTCACCAAAACCTTCTACATTCATTTCTCTGTGATGTCTCCTAGGAAATTCATTTGCCTTTTAGGTTGTTTTGCCTTGAGAAGAAGTAGTGAATCCATTGGTTTGGCTTCAAGTCTGTAGAATATCTTTACTTATTTGATTATACCTACAAGAAATTAATCAAAGCCCTAGCTTGGCTCATTGCAAGATGCTAGAAAACATTTAAACTTGTCGAGAGCTTGTAGTGCTTAAAATGATATGGAATGAGGAACCAAAAGAAGTAATAAATACTTATCATTGTCATTTTCTATGGATCACAATAAATTAGTTAAAAATCTTCCCTTTTATCCTATGATAATTCTTCTTCTAAATTTAGATGAATATCTAATATTAGATCTTGTTAAAAGCTATGTTTTCTATTTTTAGTCATAGCCACCATCACATCATTATTCCACATTCTCATATCCAACTTGCTATGGTGATTAATAGCTCTAATCCATCCTCTACCAACTTTACTCAAAAATCCACCTCTATCTACTTACTTTAACCTTGATAATGAATTTAGCATGGCTACTCCTGTATTGACAAGACAATCATTTGATTGTTTCTTATAATTGTATTTCATATTTACTAAAGACTTAAAGGATGTTGTGCTTTATATTAATTTTTTTTAATTAAAATTAAGTATTCATTTGCTACCTAATTTGGCCTCTTGAAAGCTTGCTACTATTAATCTTTTGACCAAATTTGATGAAGAGACTCGTATTAATTTTTTTCATTATCCAAAAAGGTGATTTTGAAATTTCAACCAGTCTATCTTATATCAATCCTTTAACAATCCAAAACCATAAATGCTAACTACTACACTTCTTCCTTACCTACCTCCTTTGCATTTTGGATTGGGAACAACCATTATTTTCACATATTGCAATTCTTCAAATTAAGTTTCAAGGAAAATGAAATGTTGCAACAACGGTTATAATCCTTCATTGCCCATCACATCAAATCTTGTCCGGCTATTGTAGATATAAATATTCAAAATGAGGAAGAGAAGGATTTAAATTGTGGAAATTTTACAACTGAGAAAACCTATGTTGTCATCTATTTCAATGTATTGTTGTCCATCTTTTTCAAGAAATCAAAATTTTCAATCAGAATAAAAGTTAAATTGTCATCATCTTTGATGAAATATTGTCATTATGCCTTTTTTGAAGTACATACAAAATATTTGCTTCTACAACTCTTCTCATGTTAATCAGAATCCCAATATACTATTTAGCTATGAAAACCCTTATCTCTCCAATATTCATTTGCCCAAGGGCCAAGTCTAATGAAAACATTATGATTGAGTTTAGTCTTTATGCAAATTTGTTTTACTTTGCTTATCAATGTATTTAAACCTTTGTTAAAAACAACACAAACTCTGACCTAAATTAATCCACTTGATGCTTTGACCATATGCACCCAAGTTGGCTAATTCATCTACTTTCTCATTGCCTTACATACAAATATGATTAATTTTCACTTCATCAAAAAAAAATTTCCATATCCAGTGCTTTTTTCAATAGTGTTTTCAATCTCCAATTTGGAATATTCCCAACTCTGAGAGCATTGATAATAATGGTTGGATCTCCTTCAATTTATATTTTCTTTAAGTCCAGCTCTATGAAAAGGACCAATCCTTCTATTAAATCTTTAAATTCCACAATGTTATTAGTATCATTTTATAATGGCCTAGTAAGTTTTGCAGTGAGATCACCATTCCGTCAATGAATTACACAACCTTCCCTTGAAATTTCTGGATTTCCTCTTGAAGCTCCATCAAAATTGAGCTAAAACCATCCTCATTTTGGAGGAGACCAACTACAATATTTTTTATCCTTTTTGTTACTCTCTCCCCCTTTTCCCACAAATGGAGGAATTTGCAAGCCATACCAATTTTTCTTCATATTATCATCCCAGCTAGTATATTTCAAATCTTTCTTACCATAGAAATATATCCTTGAATTAACAACTTCAACTATAACAACCTCGATATTGTTAGTTAGCATATTCCAATCTGGAATCTTCCCTTGAAATATTCTATAATTTCTTTCCTTCTAAATCTCTCATAGCACTAATAAGGGGGAAATGACCCAAAGACCTCCAAACAAACTATTAGGATATATCCTTAGCCAAGCTTGGAATATGTCAGAGTATCATTTGGTAGAGCTAAAAGTCATCTTAATTTAGCACATAACCACTGCCAACATTTTTGCACAAAGGGGAAATTAAGTAGAATATGATTGATGGATTCTTCATTATTTTCACATAAGAAGCATACTAATGGTCCATAAAAACCAAAAAATCTAAAACATTTTGTAGTTAAAATTTTGTCTTGGAGAGATGCCCCAAAGAAGATATGTGCTTTTGGAAGACAAATATTACTCCAACATAAATGATTTGGAATCTTTGTATTTATAAATCCTTGATCCTCTATAATTGATTTGTATCCATATTTAGCATTATAACACCCTGTTCTGGATCCATTCCATATTATTTCATCTTGTCTTTCTTTGAATGAAAATGATCTATTCTCTAATAAACTTTTTGATTGTTTCAAATCTTCTAATGATATATTCAAATTATTCCATTTCCACCTAAGGGTGTTATTTGAATTTATTATTACATAATCTCTAACATGATATCCCCAAGATTGTTCAAAAATATCTTTTATTTTTCTTGTGTCCATCTAATTATCAATAATTGTGTATCCTCCCCAAGAATCCCCCCAGAATAAAGCTTTTCTCATGTCCACTATATTTCATGAAATTTGGTTTGAGATAAGCTCACTACATGTAGTCATGAAGTTCCAAATGTGTGATCCTCTAGCAAAGTTCGATAACGTTAGAATTTTTTATTCATTGGATTCAGTCAAATACTTACCTTTTATAATCCTTTCCCATTTCAAATTTGGTTCTTTATTAAGTTTCCAAAAGAGTTGGGCACGCAGAGCTTTATTTTGTCTCTATAGACCTACATATTTTAGCCCATCAGATTAAAGCATATTTCTTCTTCAGGTCAAATCCTTTCCAAAAGAAGGTTCTCATTTTCTTAATTAATTTTGCATAGGCTCCTACTAATAATGAGATAAAATACATTAGATATATTGGTATTGTGGATAGATTTTCTTTAAGCATAATGACCCCTACCAGCCCACGATAACCATTTGGCTTTCCATGAATCAATTTCTTTCCCATTTTCTCCTTTATTGTATTCCATACCTTAGAGGACCTTAAAAATTTATCCAATGGCAGTCTGAAGTATAAGTAAGGGAGTTTCCCCTCCTTAAATCCTAGTAGATCTAAAATTTCTCTTTGAGTTTCTGCTTTAACAAATTAAAAAACTATTTCTATTTTTTCTTGACTAATGAATTGTCTTGATGCCTTGAAGTATAATTTTAACATCTTTTTTATCTCTTTAGCTTCCAATTTATTCCCTCTCCCAAACAACATTGTGTCATCTACAAATTGTTGATGTGAAACAACTTGGACCAAGATAGTAACCTTAATACCTTTCAAAATTTTAATATTCTAGGCCCTGGATAGAGATCTACCTAGCGCTTCTGCCACTATAATAAACAAAAATGGGGAGAGAGGATCCCCTTGACGAATTATCTAGAACAATAAAAAAAACCTTGTGGAGTTCTATTAACCAAAATAGAGAATCTTGGCTAGAAGTATAAAATATTATCAAATTAATCCATGTATTGTAGAAACCAAAAGCTTTCATACACTTACATTAAAAATCTCTAGTGCACTTTATCGTAAAACTTTTTAATATCTAACTTTATGATCATGCTTGGATCCTTTGTCTTTTGGATTGAATGTATGACTTCTTGTGTTATAATAACCCCATCAAAAAATGATCTTTCCAGAACAAATCTTGTTTGGTCTTCTGATATAATAGTTGGTAGGATTTTCTTTAATTTGTTTTCCAGTGCTTTATCTAGAACTTTGTATGTGGCATTGCATAGGGATATTGATCTGAATTCATCTAGAAATAATTTCTTCTCCTTCTTTGGAATTAATTCTATAAAGGTATTAATAATTTCTCTTAGAAATCTCCTTGCATTTCTTGTTGCATCCAAGACATCTGTCATTTCTTATCCTAGTATGTACTAGCATCTTTGAAAAAAAACTATGGGAAAACTATCAGGTCCTAGTTCCTTATTCAGGTGAAGTTGATTAAGAGCCACACTGATTTCTTGTTCAAAGAAATTTTCTATGAGCATTTTGGTGTCTTCCTCCAACACCAAGCTTGGAATATTTTCTAACATTTTCTTTTGTGAAGTGTAATCCCAGCCAAATTCAATATTTCAATGCAAAGGATATTGTTTTCTTGGCTATCTCCTTTGGGTCCTCAATAGTAATACCACTACCATCATTCAGCTTATGGATCCTATTCATGATTCTTTTATGTTTTGTGCTATTATGATTTTTTTTAGAATTTTTATCTCCTTCTTGAAACCATACCTCTCTGGATTTATGTCTCCAAAAAAATTCTTCCTTTGCCAAAACTTCCTCATATTCCTTCAAAAGATTTTTTTCTTTGATATATTTTATCTATATCCATTCCTAATTGAATCACTTATCCATTTATCTTCTTTAGATTTTTCTCAATGTGATCTTTGAAGTAAAGAGTTATTAAAATTCTCCCTATTCCATTTGAGCAAGTTGTTTTTAACCATCTTTAATTTGGATACAAAGAAAAATAATTTAGAGCCTTGAAATTGAGCTTATTTCCACCATTTGTCCATTAGATTCATAAAATCTTCATTTTCATCCATTTTCAAATTTAAAGGAACACTACAATGGCTTACTTTCCATTAAAATTTCTAACTAAATTGAAAAATGGTATGAGCCTGAAATAGCATTTAAGTCTCCCCTTTTTTCTAATAAATGTAAAATAGCATTTAAGTCTCCCCTACTATAAAATTTTATATAGAATATTTTGAAAAGAAGACTTACTTCACCCCATGCTTCCAATTTTTTCTTTGTCGGCATTGGTCCATTAACATTAATGATTACAAAATTTAGCGAGCTGTTAATACTACTAACAAATCCTCTATGCTAATTTTGTTTAGCTTCCACACTCTGGAAAGAGATTCTATTGGGATTTCATATTATGGCCAACCCTCTTGATGTTCCAATTCCCTCTACTATCTCTACCTCCCAATTTTCTAATGTATGCTTAAGATTAGTCGATTGATTTGCATTAATTTTGGTTTCTTGAAGCATAATAATTTCTGCTTTGGTTGAAAAAATGCAGCATTTGATCATATGCTTCTAGTTAGTGGCATTTATACTGAAATAATTTTCATGGACCCTTGGGAAGGACCTTACCCTTCCAAACATTCCAGTAAGATGTAATTTTAGTTTGATTAGAATCTTCATCCATTAGTCATTAGTCTAAGTTGTGACATTGACTTCCTCCCCCCCCCCTTTCTTTAAGCTATTACCACAGTCTGGTTTGTCTTTAGAAGAGTTCGAATGGCATATCCCTAGAACCTATTTCCTTGTTTCTATAAGCTCCTTTGATTCCTTATGACTATGATCTCCAAATGTTAGTACCATTTCCTCCTCCTTCATCCTATCCATTTCCAAAATCCTCTTAATGAAGGAATGCTTTTAATCAAACTCCTCCTTGCTTCCCTCTTTCTCAAGATCCGTTAATCCAAAAAGGTTGTATGATTCCTCTAATTCTAAGGGAATATTTACACCTTCCTCCCCTAACCACTGATTGTTATCTTCATCTAGCATGGTATTCTCGTTTTCCATTGGTCACTTTTTCTTCTTCATGTTCAATGGCAATAGGTCTTTTATTGCAGATGCTTCTTCTACATACTCTCCAGAATCATTTATAATTGAAAACCTCTCCCCCTTTCTTGATGGTACTAAATTTTTTCTTTTATTGCCAAGATTCCCCTGCTAAGAGGTCCATTTTTCATTTAAATCCAAATCCTCATTCTCTTTGTAACTTTGAAGAGGAACTTCTTGTAAAATTCCATTTTCAAGATTTTTTTTGAAAACCTTTCCCTTTATTCTATCATTTTTCTTCATTAACATTTTCTTTTTTCCTTCTTATTAATGGTATTGACCTTGAGCCCTTAATATCTTTCTTCTCCCACAATCTAACTAATTTCGTCCATCCCAAATTTTTATTTCTTGATTCTGATGAATATTGACTTTCTTCCAAACAATGGGGAACTACTTCTTTCTTTTTGAGCTACCTAAAGACCTATCTCTCTTAATCTTAGTTTTATTTCCCACTCCTTTGCGTCTAATTTTTCTAGTTGGATTGGTCGTGCTCCTATCCTTCTTTCCTTAACTCCTAGTCCATCAGATTACATTTCTTCAGCTATAATTTGATCTACAATTTCCTCTAACAATTATTTTCGACCTTTTCATGATAGCGTTGGAAAAAATTCTCCATTGCTTACCTATGGAACCTATCTCTAACTACCTCAACAATCCCCTCATCATCCTTATTTATATCCCCTATCTTCATTTCTAAAAATGTTGAATCCCACTTCATCTTCAACTATAACTACCCTTCGTGTTTCTACTTTAAGAACTCAAGCTCCTGTTGAAGTTCACAAAAGGATCCATAAACTTCCAATGAAGCAATTGATTTTTTCTTCATTTCAAACTTACTGTCATATCTTTTATCATCTACTAGGAGATCCCTTTCCTCCCACTCCAATAATCTTTCTATTGAAAAAACACTTATCTGATGAGACAGATCTACCTTTTTATTGATAAAACTATATGGTATATAGAGAAAGTTTAAATATTCTCTCCCTTTATTTATTTCCAATTTGTCATTCTCAATTTTTACCCACTTGCATTCCATATCTTGTCTTCCTATCAACAAAGAATTTCAAATTTTTTGTATATTGAAGATAGTTTATAAAACTAGAGGTTACATTATAGTAGTGTCAAAAAATTCCCATCCAGTAGTTGGGAATACCAGCCTAAACCACTATTACATATACACAATTAAGAGCAAGAAAATAGAGTCTACGAGAGTATCATGAAACTATAAATCCAAAATATTACAGTTCAAAAAGATGTTGAATATAACACCAGATAGTTTAGTCCCAAGGACCAATAATATTGTTACTGCATTCTTCTTTATCTCCTTCAAATGCTCCAAGGGGGGGTTCCAAAGTAGCAGGGATGTTAGCAGTGTCTTCCCAACTTGGTCCACCAGACTGGTAATCTTCTATAATCTTATCATTTTCTTCATTAACATTAATGTTTTTCTCTTTAATGAACAGCTTATATTTTTCTGCTTCTTTGTTTAGATCATCAAAATATGTGTCAAAATAATGTGTTGAGATTATGTCTTCCTTGTAGATGATCATAGCTCCCTCTCTTACTAGGATCATAAATCGATCCTTCAGGATATCCAGGATAGCACAGACCTGAGACATGATAAGAAAGTGTGTGAGTTTATAATTCAACTTAGTAAACACCATCCTCTTGTTTTGGAACACTTATTCATTTCTTCTCCTCCAGATAAACCAAAGAATCTCAGCAGTAATAACAGACCAAAATTTAATGAAAGAAAGACCAAAAGGTTTAGCAAAAACAACAATAATTTCATGCCAAGACAACCCAGGTCAACTATTCCTTAGGACAAGATTGCCAAGAAAGATGGGCCAAATAGCATAGGAATATTTACACTCAAAAACAAATGCTCAAAGGACTCAACACAATTACAAGCAGAGAAAATAACAGGCTCCAGACCCATAGAAACAAGGACAGAACCAACAACCAATTTCTTAAGCAACAAGATCCTTCTAAAACACAACTTCTTGGGCTCTACTTGAGAGTGCCAGAACAAATCAAACACATGGTTCCATCCAGAGACCGACCAATTACAATCCCAACTATGATTAATTCTATCAAAAATGGAAGTGTCTGATTTAATCATATTATAAATGGATTTAGCATAAATGTTAAAAAATGAATCACCATTAGTCCACTTAATCTGGATGAGAGCTCGGTTCTCTTGTAAAATCTTACCAAGGAAAAAGAAACCTAGAGCATTAACTAACATAGTATATGTCTTCTTCTAGGATTCAGGAACCTCATACTTCTCTTTGGTCTCATTCCAATTACAAAGTCTATTATCAACTAGAACATCACAAATAAGAGAAATGCATTTCTTATTCAAGAATTTAGCAGAAAAACCTTGATTCAAAGCTAGTGGTTTATTGTTCATATAAACACCCCACCAAATTGATCTATTTAAGACAACAAAAGTTGGATTTCTACCAGTACCATCTTTAGAGAGGATTAACTTTCTCACCTGAGTCCATTCCTTCCAAATGGAATTGAATATTTTAGAATCAAAACATTTAACCTCAAATTGACCAAAGATAATATCAAGCAAGGGAACATCTTTCCACACCTTAACTTTCTTAATGGTGGATTTATGAATATTATTTCTAACCAGAACCTTCCAAGGCTCGTCACTTGTCAGACTTCCAATGATCCATTTGGCTGCCAGATCTAGCCCTTGAGACTGTAGATCTTTCAGATCCAAACCACCTAAACTTCTAGGTGTACAACACCATTCACATTTAACACAATGTATTTTCTTAGACCCCAAACCATCAGACCAGAGAAAATCTCTAAGGATCCTTTCAAGTTTTTTATTCTACTACTTAGGAAACAACCACGAGGAGGCATAGTAAATGGAATGTGAAGAAAGAACTTTCTGCACCACCTGGAACCTCCCTGCAACTGACAACATATGGGTCGGCCATTTAATATGCTTGTTTTTTATTTTAGAATAAATACACTACCACATGTCCTTTAATGAGGGCTCAACAACAAAGGGGATACCCAAGTATCTAACAATAGCATTTGGGCCACTCCACAACCATCATTTCTTCCCTACCCACCCTGGGGGTTCTCATTCCAACCAAGAACAGTAGACTTATGAGGAGAAACTTTAGCTCCAGACACTAAGAAAAAAATTGAAGTCTATTCATAATATTGTCAAAGTTACTCTGATAAAGTTCAAGGAAAAGAGTTGTATCATCAATAAATTATGCATTGATTAGATTATCCCCATTAGGAAGGGTCATCCCTTTCACTAGAGGCCCAAACTGAGCTTCTCTAAGGATATAAAATAGAGCATCAACTACAATCACAAACAGGGAAGGAGCAATAGGACAACCCTGTCTGATGGATCTTTGCAGAGGTATGGGATCAAAATTCTCACCATTCACCTCCACAACTATGGATGAATCTTTAAAGAGGACTGAGATCCATTTACAAAAGTAAGGGGGGAAACCACAAGATTGCAATAGTCTAATACAAAATACCCATTCAATCTTGTCATAAGCTTTCTCAAAATCAAGCAGAACCACAATAGCCTCCTGACCCTGCTCATGAGCCCAGTTCATAGCCTCCCAACTAGTAATCAGATTTTCCAGGATATATTTGTCTTTAATGAAGCCAGTTTGTGTATTTGAGATGATTCTTCCTAAATATTAACAATCCTTCTTGCAAGAACTTTAGCATTAATCTTATAACAAAGGTTAAGGAGTGTGATAGGTCTCCAATTCTTGACTTAGGTCTTGTCACCATTATTAGGGAGTAGTTTAATAATTCCTATGTTGATCTTCTCCCCAAGTGTACCTCTATCAAAAGCTTCCTCATACATACTCAACAATTCTTGGCAAATTCATTCACTATTCTCCTTATAGAACTCTATGGGAAGGCCATTAATCCCAGGAGATTTTCCATTAGCCATAGATCCAATGGATTCCTCAATTTATTTCAGACTAATATTTTGTTCCATAGCTTTGTATTCTTCCTTATTAATCTTTTTGGGGATAAATTTCACACAATCTTTAAGTGCATTTCCACTGTTCTCACAATATTAGTTCTTTATAAAATTGAAAAAAAACCTCCAAAATACTTTTGTTATCCTTTGCTAATCCATTGATAGTCTGAATCTCTTCAATGTTCTCCCTTCCCTACTTAGCTCTAATAATGGTAAAGAAATATTTGGTACCTTTGTCACCTTCTTTAAGCCAGTCCATTCTTTCCCTAACTCTCTGTCCTTTGATATCATAGTTCTAACATTTCCTTAACTTGGATTTAGTAATAGCCAGATATTTTTCCAATTGTCTATTATGACCCTCTTTCTGGATCTAATCTTCCAATTCATTGAGTTCTTTCTACAGGTTCATTTCTTTCTTCCTCCTGTCCATAGCATATTTCTTACCAACAGTTTGAAACATTTTCCTTCATGTCTCAGTAAGATGATCCCATTGAACACTAGAGGAAGAGGAACTACAAGAAAACTTTGATAAACATGTAGCCATTCTAATAGCATTGTTCGTGTCCTAAATTTTCAGGAGGGAAACATTGAGTTTAAATAAATTAGTGTTCCTGCTGACAACTTTGCTCCTTTTTTTAGATTCAATGACAATTTCACAAGAGATAAGGGAGTGATCTGAGATACTGATAGGTGAAACTTGGACAGAATAAGACCCGAGGTCATGAGAAACTCTGAGAAAAGAAGAATCAAAATAAATTTTGTCAAGTCTGCAATATACCCTCTATTTCGTGGCCTGGTTATTGCACCAAGTGAACCAGATACCTTTTCCAACCATTTTCTTGTTTTCCATCCGGTCAACTAGTTGAAATCTCCTCTTAAAATTGCTCCAAAAAAAGTATTCATTCCCTCTCCAGTCAAGGGTGTTACCTCAACAATTATCTTCCTTCCTCTCAACCATATTGAAGTCTCCAACAAAGATCCAGTGAGCCCTTGGTAAGTTAATTGAAAGTCATTCCCAAAATCTAGCCTTATCTCTGTAGTCATTGGAAGCATAAATATTACAAACTCCTATCAATTTATCCTCAACTTTAAAAAAGAATCCATTGTGCTCTTTAACATGGAGAGAGACCTTCACTCTCGACTTTATTAGCCCATTTGGGGTTAATAAGGAGTGTTGTGCCTCCTTTACCCTTACTATGGATTGTGTACCAACACCTAGCATTATCCCAAATATATTTAAGGGAGTTAAATGCATGATACCCTACAACCTTAATCTCTTGCAGACATACAATATATTTATTCTTAAGGCCATTACACCATTTTTGAAAATCCATTTCTTGTCTGGCATTTCAACTCTGCGTACATTCCAACTGTGAAGGTGTAACATCATTAAAAATATTATTGGGAGGTATTCTTTTTGCTACTATAAAGCCTATCAAAACATTCAGGCATCTCAGGCTTGGAATCTTTTCCTTTACTTTTTGACAAAGACTGTCTCTCTGTGAGTTTTCTTTTTTTTTTCATGCTCTTACTTAGAACCTCTATAAATTGACCACTAGTTTCAGTCACCATATCCCCGTGGAACTCATATGGTATAATCTGTTTGCAAATTTTATCTTCTCCAGTCTCCATGTTCTCAGGTGTGGAAGAACTCATCGCTAAAGAGGCTACTTGATCCTTTTTGTGGGCTATGGCTCTTTTCCTTGATACTTTCCAACGCAGTTTGTTGCACATTTTTTTTATTGGAATCATTTCTTTTTTTCCATCCATTTCATTAGTGCATGTGATTTTCTCTAGCTGGTAATCAACTTTGTTTTGGACATCAATATTTTTCATGTTTTTAGTAGGAATTATTTTGAGATCGTCCTCAAAAAGGGGGTTTGAAAGAGAGATAAATTTGTTCCCAGTATTATCAAACTCCACGTTAATAGTGTGACCACAATTTTTTTTATTAGTATTCAGTCGTACTGAAGGTATTCTAGTATTGACGATAGTATTGTTACTACTAGGGGTAACATGGTTCTTTTCTCCCTCAACATTGCTATCAAAGCTAATACCACTGTCTTTATTATTGTTAACAAAAACCTCAAAAAAAAATTGAATATTTTTCAGAGAAGGACATTCCTTCCTAGTATGTCCATTAAGTTTACAGTGGAAACATGCACCCAGGTTCCCGAGGAGAGAGGTTTCCCATTCGAAGCATTTACTTTCAAGTTCAACCAAAATAATGTCAAGAAATTCAATATCAAATTACAAAGCGATGAGTGTCCTTGCATTCATGTGTGGGAGAGTGACTATGGACTCTTCCACTTGCAGGACTAACCCTATTGGTTTCAAAATATGGGGGATAAAAGGCCAAAATTCTAGTTGAACATTATGAATTTCAATCCAATGTGGGGATGACCTAGCAACAACTTGATCCAAATTTCCATTGGGAAACCACATAAAAGCTCTGAACAAATATTTTTCTACATTCCAAAATCCCTTCTTAAGGACTCTCTCTTGCATATTATTATTTTTCAAAAAAATAACAAAAAAAGCCCTCTTTGAATCATTCTGCTAAAACTAACATATATTCCTAATTTTTTTCCCCAAACATTATTAAACCAATCATCAAGAAACTTTCTAGCTGGCAAAAAATTATTATCCATGCAAACATTATGTTCAATTTTAATTTCTCTTACCTTTTCATCATTCAGAGTTAACAAAAGAGTTTTCAACCCAAGACGAGGATGCTTACCCTTCTCTCATCCTCTGGGGTCTGAATCTTGGAGGACGCCACCGTCTCTTGCTCTATGTCCATTGGCTCTGGAAGGCATTCCTCCACTGGGTGAGTCGGCATCTTCTCTAAGAAATTTTCCATCAAAACCCGCAAAAATTAGGCACTTGATACTGGAATGCTCTGCAACAATATCTTTGAATGACGGTTTATTATTATCTTTCGCTTGTTCTGAACTCTTAACAACACCCTCAGCACCAACTGCATCATCATTAATACTCCTGCCACCCTCATCATTATGACCTATCTCAATCTCACTCTCTAGTTATGGATCAAAACAATCACAAAAATGACCCTAAGAGATCAGCCCTAGATAACACCAGCGTGAGAACTGTCACACACACGAGTAAGCATAAACAACACAATAATAACAAAATAATAAAAAACAAGGCAAGAAAACAAGGCAGACACCAAACATAAGCAATGATGTCACAGAACATACACAAACTAGCTACGCATCCTCTGCAAGTACAGGCAAGGACAACCACTTGCCCCAACTTGCAGAGCTGATCCTAAGAATTCAACCTACGGTTTTAAAGAATTTCAATTTTGACACAAGTAATATAAAATATATAGGCTCCTCAATCTTCTAAGCATTTGTAGAATAAATAGAGTGAGATTTCCTTAGTATTTTTTACCTTGTTCCTTTCCATCTCTATCCCTCCATTGATTAACATATTTCCAGTATCATTTTTGAAGTAGTAATATAAGGTCCAAAGGAATTTCCAAAGGAAGATCAAGATATACTCCTCTGATAGGGTTTTAGCCATATTTCATATTTCCATATTGAGCGATGTCTCTGATTTTTAAACTTCACTTTTCCATTCTTCAACTTCAGAAAATAAATTAAGAATACATATTTTCCTAGGAATATATCCATCTTGATTGGATGGAATCAAATCTATTGGGTTCATATTCTCTGTCCCTTGAAGACTATTTCCATTTATGGAAGGACAACTATTGACCAAATGATTAGACAAATGACATCCATTACATGTCGATTCCTCATGTTCATAAATAATGTTGTAAGTCCATTCCCAATATCTTGAAAGAATCATGAAGGAGGAGGGAAAAGGTTTCCCTGTGTCCATTAGCAAACAAATTCTTGGGGGAAGATTAAAGTTTTTGACAAATATAGGATCAACTTTTAAAAATATTCCCAGTTTATTCCCTGTGATTTCTAAGATTTCTAAATCTCTATATTCTAGAGGGAGATTAAGAAATTGCACCCAAAATAGAATAAATCTAATATTATGGCCTCCTACATTGAAATTAGGAGACCGGACTTGCATGTGAAGACCAAAATTCTTATAAAACCAACATTTATCTCTGAAGATTTTCTCTTTCTCCTCTTTTGAATTAAAAAGAATTATAAAAAAACCCTAAGAATTGTCTAGAAGAGCTACCTCATCTAAATCTTTCCATTTTTCATTAATCCATCTTGACAATTCATTTAGAGAAATAGATAAGTTCCAAAACTTACAAATTAAGGCAAGTTGTTGTAGATTTTTTATTCGAGTCTACAATGTATCTTCTGAGAAAATACTATTGAGATCCTTGCTTCGTGAGGCCAACCTATGAGATTCTACTATTGATGGCTTTTGAGGTCTTGTTTCTAGTATACCTCTAATTTCCTCTTAGAAAACCTTTCCCTACATCACTCAATCTTCCATCTCTTTAGAGATGTCTTCATTAATCTTCTCTTTCACCTGTGATTTTTTAGTCTCACCAAGGTTTTCTCAAATTTTTTTAACCCATCTATTTCTGGTATCAGTGTCATCAACTTGTTTTCTTATAATGACTTTGTAACTCTTCCTTTTACTCCAAAAGTCTCTCCAATTCTGAGGGCTTCAATGGGGACGAAACCCTGATATGCTTCTCTCAACGGGGCTCTTTCTAAAAAAAATCTTTCCCTAATTTATTTTGTATTCAACTCATAAAAAATCCCTATTAAAATGATTGTTGTTTGGAAATACAACACCCATACCTTGTTTTGACCAATTACTGTAATGGGATTTTCCTACTTGAGATTTCCTTTGAAGTGCCACATTTGTATTTTCTATACCAGAATTTATCATTTCATTTATTTTCTTAAGGATGTTCCAATGTTGGGATGTCCACAATTTTCTTGGTAGTGGTGGGTTGATTGGTACTTCTAACCCTGACGTTGGCAAAATTGGGATGTTGTTGGGAAAAGTCAAAATCTTGTCTTTTCTACTAGCTCCTTCATCAGATCCATGACTCTCCAATTCTTATGTATCTTCATAATTGTATCAGTCATTATTTGAGAAAAAGGGGCCCTCTATGAAACCCTCTTTAAATCTCCTCGGTATCAAAAACCCCTCTGGAGCCTTTTGTAAAGTTTTCCCTTCTGTAAGTGTTTCCTCCATTACCTTTTGAAATCGTAAAGAGATTCTGCTTTGGGTCGCCATTGCTGAGCCAACCAAACTTCTCTCTTCTCAAATCATTTTTTGACCAGCCTAATCTTCCCATACTTAGATTTGCCAGTTTTTAGTTGCGGCATTTTAAAATATACATTAAACTCAAGTATTTTTACTATCCACACAATTTTCTTTTATTTTACTCTTTTTTTTGTCGGTAATAGATGTTTTTTATTATTTATAAAAAGATGATTACATTCATAGCTTTGAAGTCATTTCCAGACTCGTATCCATACTAAAACTACCCTTTACAATTTCTCATTAAACCTTCCCATAACTAAACTTCTATATCACTATTATGCTATTATAAACTTAGAATTTATATTAATGGTCATTTCATTGCCTCGGTAAACACAGAAATGCATATTGTTGAAACTTCCAAAACCAGGAACTTGAAAATTTCCAGCACTAGTCTTTACTAAACCTTTCCACAAAAAAAAAACCTCCAGCACATTATTCTTCTCTTTGGCTTCTTCCTCCTCCAAGCTGTGTCGTTCAAAAAGATCCCTTGCAGGTGCTGCATTTCTTCTTGTTCTTTCAAAATTTAAACTTTTTGCATTAGCAATGCAACAAAATTAGGTTTTTTTATTCCCATTGCTATTTTTCTCCTTACCCTTCCTTTGCCTTATAGTCCTCTTCCTTCCTGGGATGACCAGGGGCATTACCACCCTTACTTTTGCTTCCTGGGCCGCTCGAATAGCCTTCCCTAGTTTTATCCAAGTTGTTTTCCTTCCCCTGGTGTATTCATCTTTTAGCACCCTTTTTGGCCAATTCACAAATGGAATTATGCCCTTCTCACTTCCTTCCTCATCATCATCAAACATCTCACTGTAATCGAACGCCCATCCTGGGTGGGCCCATTCTAGAAGAGAGTCCATTCCAGTTGTTAAAGCAGCCTCAAACAGAGAATTCATCACCCATTTCACATTATGCTCATGCTCTCCCATTTCCAATCCCTGCGCCATCACCATTGCTGCAATGTCTACCTGTAGCTTCCACCTTTGATTGTCCTCTTGAAATAGGGGACATAGAACCTCTTGCACTGCTGCTATCACTAGCTTTGTGGGGAGGAGTAACATCTTCTTCAATCTAATGTTCTCGACAGGGCCGAACAATCCTTTCTGCTGCTTCTGCGTCTTAAAAGTAAAATTTGGCTCCATCCTTAATTTTGTGCTTCCCTTTTCCAGCCTTGTTAAAACTTACTTTGTGATTATTTCCTGGATTCTTCTATGATTTTATAAGCTACTTGCTAGTGAGAGCATTAACTCTTTTCACTTCATGCAGTCCAAATCTTTTCCTTTTGTCTTGTCACACGCTCTTCACGTCACCTTCCATATTTTTCTCCAACTAACCCACCATCACTACAACTTTCTTATTAAATATTTACCAATTCCCTTTGTAATAATCATTGGAGATCCTTTTTTACCTTTTCGGCTATCTTGTTTATGATGTCATTCATTATTGCTTGGCACATTTTTTATTCCTTTACTTCATTCTACATGAAGCCTTAAATGATACTCGAGAAAGGGGATGTCCCATCATTCCTGACTTCAAAGCATTCACAATGTAGTTTCTCCACCTCCCCTAGTGATGTGACCCACTTTGACATGATATCTTCCTCCTTGTTTCCTTCTCTTTTAATGTGAGTTACTCGGAAGTCGTCAAAAAATGCTAAGTCTTCTCTAATTATTTCTATATAATTATGTAAGTGTCATGCATGGATAGACAAATTAGCAATGGCCTGTGTTATTATCAGTGAGTCTCCTTCAAGGTGTAGTTTTTTAATGCCTTTATCTTTGGCTACCTTAATTGTTATCATTGTTTCTTTACATTCTGCTTCATTATTTGTCCCATCCTTCAATCTTGCTGCTCCAACTAAAATTGCTTCCCCTTTTGATTTTTTAAATATGAAGCTCACCCCAGACCGGCCTAGGTTGTTCTGTGCTGCCCCATCAAAATTTTCCTTTAACCATCCCTCTTCTGGACACTTCCATACAATTTGTTTGTCCTTCTTCTTCTTCGGTTTTGTTACAAGAGCCCCTGAAAGGGATTTAAATCTTATTCCTGGCCAAACCTTTTGAATGTCACTGTTCATCTTTGTGAAAGGAAATTTCAAAGCTTTTTTCCTTGTTGTTGAGGATCCCGTTACCTCTTCAATAAAATGGTTAATCTTGTAGATCACTCTCCTTATGGATTCCTTTTCCCCTGTAAAAATCATTTTATTGTGTTCTTTCTAGATTTCCCACATAACCAAAGATGGGTGACTAACCATATGCTAGAGAGAGTTGATTTCTTAATCGGTCTTGGTCATCCATCCATAATTCCTTTAACAATTTATTCTCTTGGTCCTATCCACCCTAATTTTGTTTGCACATGATCCCAATGTTCGTGTGTAAATGGGTACCTGTCGGAATGGACACAAACACTCAATAGATCATTATATTAGCATCATGGGGTTAGTGAAAACATGAAAAAGCATAAGAACCCACTAAAATCGATCTATTGCCT
>MU226090.1:393884-424789 GCA_018584345.1 Thuja plicata
GAAGAGGCATGTCCTTTCTTATAAATAATAATGAATAGACATGTCCCATGAAGGAACATGTCTCTCCTAGCCTCATTCCTAATATAAATGAAAGAGAGATTGTTGCATTTGAAAAACACATACAAAAAAAGAGTGTTATTACATTTGCAGCTATCCTAAAACTTAACACCTTCAAAGATTGATCTTCCTGGGGAGAAACCACTCTGCTCTTCCGAGATGACCCTGTGTAGGACAATCTTTAGTCTATTGGCAATCACTTTTGAAATCAATTTATAAATTGTGTTACATAAAGCTATCGATTGAAAATCCTCAAAGGAGATTTGTTCATCTTTTTTAGGGACCAAAGCTATGAAGGTCGTGTTCATATCCTTCAGTATAAATCTACCAGTGCAGGATTCTTCCACCACCTCCCACAAATCATCTCCAAAAATGTGCCATAATTTCTTAAAGAAAAGCGCTGGAAAACCATCTAGTCTTGGTGCTTTGTCACCTCCCATTCCTTTCAAAGCTGCTTTGACCTCCTCTCTAGTTATTGGGGCCATTAATTTTTTGTTCATTTCCTCTGAGACAACTGCAGGGATTACAGTTAGAACTTCTTCTATCCTCCTTTCATCACTGTCAGCTGGGTTCTTCTTCTTTGAGAAGAAAGCCATCGCTTCCTTATTTATACTCTCTTTATCCTCCACAATTATTCCCTGACTATTTCAAATATTGAAAATCTTGTTTCTAGATCTTCTAATTTTCACTGAGTTATGAAAGAGCTTTGTGTTTCTATCACCTGCTTTCAACCAGGATTCCCTTGATTTCTGTTTCCAAAAAATTTCCTTTTTAGCTAACCAGCCCTCCAATTCCTTTCTTAGGTGAGTTTCCTCTTGGAAATCTGCCTCTAACATTCCCTCTTCGATCACCTTTAAACTTAAACTCTAGAGGTCCGCTTCTAATTTAAGTTTTTCTTCAAAAATATTTTTAAAATGTTCCCTATTCTAGATTTTAAGTTTCTCTTTAATAAATTGTAACTTTTTGAAGAAAATGAAAGCTTTGTTACCTATTCTTCTTGGAGCCGTTTCCCACCAATTTGCAATCATCTCAGGAAAGCCTTCTGCTTGGAACCACATCGCCTCAAACTTGAAAGGACATCTTTCTGGAGTGTTGTCATCTTGAATCCTTAGGCAAATTGGGAAATGGTCTGAGCCTTGAAAAGGGAGAATCTCTGCTTCACATGTCCATAGTGTGTCTGCCCAATTACCGGCCAACAAAAATCGGTCTAGCTTTTCTGCAATATTTAAAAAGCCTGATCTTCTGTTGGTCCATGTAAATTCTCCTTTTCTAAAGGGCACTTCTATCAAGCCACTGTCATTAACAAAATTACTAAAGTCTTTTTAACTCTCATTGTTCCAATCTATTCCCTCTTTTTTATCCTCTAGTTTCAAGATCACATTAAAGTCACCTCCTAAAATCACCATCTCCTCTTGCAATCCATTAATGATTGTTGTCAACCTTTCCCACATTCTTCTTTTCGTCCTTCTGTTGTTATGACCATAAATATTGAAAACTAAGATAGTGCAGTTGAGTTGTTTCGAGTTCACTTGTAACCATTACCAATTTTGTTCAGCTTGCCTAACTGTCACCTCAATTGTTGCATCATTCCATAAGGCCCCTAGCCCCCCAGAAACTCCATGTGCCTCTACCATTGCACATTTCCATCTTCCAAATTATCTTTCAAACATTTCCCAGTCATCCTGCTTAATTTTTGTTTCTTGTAGTAGGATTAGATATGGTTTTGTTTGATCAAAACATCGCTTGATCAAATATAATTTGTCAGAGGCATTGCAGCCCCCGACATTCCACGATAGGAGTTTCATAGTTCCCGGGAAAAGGCATAACATTTTCCCAATCTAAGGATTTTTGTTTGGTCAGAAGCACTCCCTGCAATGGCTAACTTGACCTTGTTTGATTTTGCACCTCTTTTTCTTTTCCCCTACTCTTGGCTTCAAAAGTTGCGATGTTGTTTGTATCAGTGTTCTGGTCTCCATCACCTCTTGTGTTTCAAAGAAACCCAAATCATTTAGGCCTCCTTCCTCCTCATTGTCCACTGAATCTGAATCCCAGTCTTCTGAATCATCCTCCCTATCCCTATTACTTTCAAAAGAGTTGGCAAGATTTCTGATTGGGGAGATCTCAATGTCATTGAAAAGTAAATGGTCATCTGCTTGTTCACCCAAGTCCTCCTACAGCCTTTGTTGATTTACTATCTCATACATCGGGTTTAAGAACTCAATCACTGCCTTAACTCCCTCTTGTTTATATGTAGGTTTGTATCCTTCGCAGAATTCTACAGTCTTTGGGATGATCTGAGGAAGGGTGGCAATTTCTCCTATGCTCAACCTGTGCTCCTTAGGAGTTATTTCCTTTGGTTTTGGGTTACCCCAAATTTGTGTTAGGTCCTTTTGTGTGCTTTTTACCTGATTTCTTTCTTCGGAGAGGGGATATGGGGTTTCCTTAACCATTTGTGTTGATAACCTGTCTTCTTCCTCATATTGTGTTGTAAACACCCCTTGAATAGCTTCCTCTCTAGCAGCTTTGTAGTTCTTCCTCCAGATTGGGGTATTGAACTGACCCCGGTCTAAACAACACAATTGATTCACCATTAAGTCCACTGAAGATCTTCCATCCCCTAGATGTGTATGTTCTATTTGGTCTAAGAGCTCATCTTCTGCAAGCCCTTTCCCCTTCTTCTGATAATCATTCTGCTCTTGTGTAGGCGTAGTCTGGGGTATCTCCCCTTCCCAAACTTCAATCTTTTGCTTCCATATTCCATGCTCTATTCCAATGGTGATGAAATCAGGGATTGGGTTATTACTTTCTATCCTGATCAAGATTCTAGGGTGGATTGATGCATCCTTTGCACTTATCACTTCCTTGGCAGCTATAAAGGACCCTATTTTATTCCCTACCTTTTCTAGAGTTTTTTTATCTCAGTATTCCATTGGGAGATTATGTAGATTCAACCACACAGGGTATTCTTTTATCTTTTCCTGTATGGGATCAAATTTTCCACCCAATCTTTTAGATAAACTCCTTTTCCATTTATTAAATAGGGCCCATTTTTTAGGATACATTCCTTTCCCTCTTTTTCCTCACAGATACCCATATAGAAACCATTCGTCAGAGTTTTAAGTTTCAAGTTTTTTCCCCAAACCTCCCTACACCATCCTCTAATAATGGAAACAGGTGGCCATGGACCCAGCCATTTAAAGAAGAAAGCTCGTTCTTTCAAGGAATCTACTGTATCTATCCACTTAGGGTTTGAGATCTTAAGTGTAGAGAGTACCTCATATCTAATATTTGCACCCTCTCTTTGGGGTTATTGGGGTTGCTCCGCAGAGTTCTCCTTATCCATACTCTGATTTGGTTTGTAGAACTTGTGCTCGATTTTGGTAAAGTAAAAGTTTCTTCCAATCCTTGTATAAACTTGACCTTTACCCTCTGTTCTTTGCTGGTTCTCCCATCTCCTGACATTCCCATAGGTTCGGCGCACTGGGTGCTGAAATTTATTAACTCCATTGTGCCCGCCACTTGGGTTTTTCATACCCCGCCTATTTTGAATTTCGATAGTTTAGAGGCCAGCTTTTGTGAGCTTGGCCACTGTAAACCCACCCTGGGACCGTTGCCTCCATACTTGCTCCCGCCTCTCCCTCATCTTTTCGAACTATGTGAAATTAATCATATTCCTCTTTTATTTTACTCTTACTTATAATTATTTATATATTAAATTCAACTAATATATTAGTTGAATTTAATACATAATATAATTACAAAATAAGAGTAAAATAAAAGAAAGTCGGGCAAAAAGAGTGAAATAAAAGAACCAACAAAATTAATTAAAGAAAAAATATATCTTTTGATTCAGTGGATGTTACAAAAACCAAGTATCAATTAAAAATATGATTTTTGAATTATGTTAATACATTTATAATTCAACCAATGATGAATATATCAATAAGGAAGGTTATGATAATCATAATTAACCTAATAATGAAAGTCAAGGATCGTATTTTGATGTGATAAATAAGGTTATAATTGAATTACTAATTAGCATACCTATATTTAAAAATATATATATAGATGTTCCTATATTTAAAATATATATGTAGAGAACATCCAATACTTTAGTGGATGATAGGAACAAGTAGATTTTGACATAGTATTATGTTCATTAAAAATAAATTTATTAATATACTTTGCTGAAAATTTCAAATATTAAAAAAAAAAAATTAAAAATTATAAGTTAAAAAATAAAAGCTGGTTTTTTTTACACCTCCACCTTCTATAAAAATATATTTTAAAAGAATATTTATATTCCTTTTAATTTCAATCTATGTTCAAATTTCTTAAAGAATTAAGACATTATAGAATATTGCTAAGATAATGAAGAATAATCATATTTTAAAGAAATCAGAAATTTAATTGAAAAATTCAATCATCAACCATCTTCAACTACAACATTTCAATTCCACAAAGAAAACATACGAAAGAATTAACAACAAAATTTCTCCCCAAATTAACCTACTTAAAAGCATTTAAAAAAATCTCAACTCTTCTGCAAATTTTTAACCAAATTAAATTTTACAAGACAAGAATATTCTTTTATGGATTATGGGTACCTAGCTATTGGAAGGTAGTAAAACACATGAATTCTAAATTCAGCAAATTTAAAACTATTGCTTATGCCAATTTTGCCATTCCAAATTCTAACCTACAATATATCTCTGGATATTCGTTGGTCATCCACAATCAAAAGTCTTTTAGGTGAAAGCAGCGAGAACCGACAAAGAATTTATTGTATGGAGATAAATTCTTACATTAACAATAATGTAGGCCCAATGAAGAAGGGGATAATTTGGAAATTTATCAGTGCAGCTTCATCAGTTATAAAAAACTGTAATATCCAGAAAATCAATGGCCAAATCTTACATCAACATCTCAATTCATAACTGTAAATTTGTGGTAGCCAAAAATCTGATTCCAGTGAAGATTTTATTTCCTGACTCACCTCAACAGGCCCTGGAAAATATTCTAAGGAACAATCTATATGCAAAAGCTCTTAGACAATCTAATCAATTCTGTAGGATGGCTCGAGTGGTTAGGAAATTTTGCATTGAAAACCTTATATTATGGAGAGTACAACAAAAATGGGTCAGGCTCAAATCTAGCCGGGCGGAGAAATGGAGTGGTTATATAGTTATCAAAATGATAGATGAGGCACACCAGTTTATGTTGGCTACCCTAATTTTCATTGAGAACATTTCTTTGTGAGGTGCCTGTTTTAAGATTCAAGTTACTACCTTCGGTTACAAGAAATGTGACATTTTCACTGCCATAAAATTGTAGAGTGACTGCCAGTAAGGATGTCAAAATAAATTACAGTCTATTTGTTATTGACAAAAGTTTTTCAATCTATTATGTGACTGTTGACACCCCTCTCAGCCTAATGAATATTTACAACTCATACGTGAAGGATCAAAATGTATTCTTTAACCAATAAATGTGCCTATTTCCACTATCATCCATACTAAATAATACTAAAATTTGAAAAAACAACGAAATGAGATAAATAATTTAGTTCTCAGATATATCAGTAAGGAAGGATACAGCATTGAAAGTTAAACCAGATGCCTGCAAATAATATAACAATCACAAAATACACTTGCACAGTCTTCACAAGAGTATCTGACATCTTCCCAAGGTGTGGAGAGGGTTTACCACAACTTCCTCTACCTTCTCATAGGTCATATATAAAGTATCAGCACTACTATGGAGGAGATAAAAGTTTGCTCCCAAAAACTCATCCTCAATCTTATAAGAAATTCAGAGATCGATATGGGAAGCTTTAACATTCATGATTACACCAATAATGAATGTCCAGACCCATATACAATAGTCATCGTCTCTGTAGATTTCTTGTTTCCATCGCAAATATGTTCTTCGACCAATAAATGCACCTATACCCACTATCACCCATACCAAATAATAATAGCCGGTATCGATTCTTATCTATGGGTGGAGAAAAGGAAATAAAGTAGGAATCAAGTACCACATAAAAACCCATATGTAATGCTCATTACCTCTGAAGATTTTTTCTTTTGAACGCAGGTATCTACTTCACCCAATCAGCACTCCAAGCCCCACCATCATCACTATCAAAAATATATAAAATGGCCCAGACACAATAGAGAAATATGATTTGATGAAATAAATTATTGAAAAAGTCCAAGGATCATTATTCTTATACAAATTGGAACACTCAACACCGTACCCAAAATAATCCTTGCTGCAACTGTATGGTATGGTGCCCCATATGCTACCCACAACCATGCATGCCCCAAATGCTACCCACAAAGATATTAATGCTGTCCATAATTCAGTGAGAGTGTCAAGAAGAAGGGTATCTTCTTGTTTACCATCAAGTGCATACATTAGCAAAACTGCAGATGAAATTGAGCTCCAGCATGCTAATGCATTAGAAACCACCATAATCTGAAAGAAAACACCATGTGTCCCCTCTTTTTTGTGTTCCTGTGAGAAAGATGGAAGAGTGAGAGCTGCTGCAAAAGCTGCCACTGCAATCAACACTGCATTTACTAAAATAATGCCTTGCTTTGTGAAGATGGCATCAATGGAGTAATTAAAATGCACAAAACAAATTCCTCTAGGATCTAATTTTATGTTCATATTCTTTTAAAGCATTAATGAATATGGATTGCAAGGCACAATAATAGCGTTCATTCGTAACATTGTCTAATGCAAAAGTTCAAGAGAATATTATAGATAACAAATGTAAGAATTTAAAATGTTGGTATATAAGGGCTTCCTATCTTGCAGCCATCAAATATATATCACCCAACAAACTCAACATGTTTACAAATCCAAAAGAGCTCTTCTTGTGCATACAACAATGCAGAAAGAAGACATATCTAAAAAGGATATAAGAAATCTCTATTGCTTTTGGGAGCTTCACCTCATGTTGATATAATGTGCTCCCTTAAAAAATTAGGCTAGATAAAACTGCAACAGAGCTCATATCACCCAACATGAACTAATCACATTTACATAAAAAGTAAAACACACAACGAGATGGATAAATGGGTAGATTGATAATAGCAAGCTAGTGTGAACCTGCAAGGACCAACCTGTTTATCTAACATTAGCCAATCACAATTTACCAAGGTTGAGTTGTTTGAGCCCTACTTGACATCACTTTGTGTTATATGTGTCCCGAATCCTACTTTCAGTTAGGCCTTTAAAACCTGCTTATGTCAAAAGTAGACCCACATCGTAAGTGTAGGTGACCCTATGTGATGTAAAAATTCATGGAGCTGTTAAATATATAACCTTCTGCCGAAATGACATAATACAGCAAATCTAAGAGAACTGCCTTTTGCATTCACCAATGTAGAAAGAGGAACTGTCTAAAAGAACAAAACAGGTCTCTCTCAGTTTTAGGAGTTTCGGCTCTTGCTTAAGTAATGAGCTGCCTAACAACATCAATATGAATAAAACTAAAAGTCTAAAACTCTCCCTTTACACTCTAGGAGGTGGATAAACAAATCAGCCCATTTAGCTAGTGCAAAGCTGCAGAGGCCAGCCCATTTAACAAACATGAGCCAAACACAATAACATATAAGATGCACAAGTGCCTCCTAGTAATGTCATAGAAAGGTATGAACACTCAACCCGATGGCCTTATCCAAAAACCTACCATCTTGGGCCTTTACTACACCCATTTGAATAAGAAACATTCATTTTATCATAAGTGCAGATTGCCCAATCACTGTAAAAATTCCTCACTGACTGAAATTCATAACCACCAGTGCTATACTTGTGCATTCACCAACGCAAAAAGAGGCCCCATCTAAAAGCACAAAAAAGGTCTGTATCACCATAAACAAACAACAGAGCTTGTAATACCCAACATGAGCTACTCCAATTTATATCAAGCCAGATTTAAGTAGCAAGAATCTCATTTAGCCAACATAAGCTACTCACATTAATTTAGCCAACATAAGCTACTCACATTAATTATCAGACAAGATTTAAGCAGCAAGAAGCCCATTTAACCAACGAAACATGTCGAAAGGATGATAAACTGCAACATCATCCAAAAATTTACCGCTCTATTCTGTTATATTTTCTCTCTTTGATTTCTGCAGTTTAGCTTTTACTTTTTTGTCACTCTCATCAGATGGCTCGATTTTCTCTCTTTTTCATTATCAGGTTTGGAGAATCTGTTGTTAGCTTTATGTACAGTACTGACATGATGTTAAAAATGTTTACAATTTCTCAATATCTCAATGCATTGTTATCTGTATCCTTGTTCTGTAATGGTGATGGCACTATTGAGTGGCTTTGCTAGTGTTTATATTGAGGTATGGGGCAAAACTTAACACTGTCATTTCTTTATCTTATATTGTATAAAATTTATGTTTGTGTATTACATTGTATAAAATCATGGATTTACCCAGAGTTATCTGATCACCAATCTCCTATTGTCAATTTCTTTGGGAAAAACTGCAAATTTTCTAATTTAATATTTAGATTTTGGGTTTCTTTAAAACCCATCTGGCAATTTGTTTTTCCTAACCCTGGACCCAACTTTTTCCCTATTTCTTACCTGATTTTTGTCTTCTTGTATTTAACAGCTGATCATTAAAAAGCGACTTTCAAGAAATATAGACTCTCAGAATTTCTGGCTGTATATGTTCAACATGATTTTCAGCGCTGGAGCTATGTCCACACAGGATGATAACAGAAATCAGGAGCAAGTATTGCAGGGTCTCAATCTCTCTGCAACGTCAAAAATCTAGCAGTTTTCTACTTGTTTAATATATCTTCAATTTTGGTGTTGTCCTTTCTATAGAATATAAATTTCTCGTTGCTATTTGGAGAAAGAACAATTCTATTTATACAAACATAATTACATCCTATGTACAATACCTTTGGATGTTCTGCAGGGAATTTATCTATGGATTTTCTCATCACTGTATACATGTCGTGTCCTCTACTTGTATCACCTTATACTTTGCCCTAAATTCACAAATACAAGAGAAGCAAATAGAAAAACCTAGTTAGAGATATAATCCTTTCTCTCAATAATAAGATTAGATAGACTTTTTTTGGAAACCTGCAACCAGATTAGATAAATCATAATAGTGTAGATATAATTCATGAAATATATCCAATTCTAAGGTTAGGAAATATACATATGAATCTACACAACAAGGTTTAATGATTACATCGGAGCTCAACCATAATGAGGGTTGTATTGGAAGACATGATGAGGTGTCCCAAGTGTCCTCTACCCTAGGCCCAACAGCAGAACCTTATCCTCTGTGGCCTCATGTCGTCCTTAGTCGATGGTCCTTAACCATTACCTAGTGAGGGCTTTACATTGTTCTTCTCCCTCATGTCAACCTCTCGCTCTTATGATTGACTCACTTCAACAATTGATCAATGCAGGGCTAGTAGGGGAGCTGTGATAGGGTGTCCTTGACCCTCAACCCTAGACCCAAGGGAGGACCTTATCCTCCTTCGCTTAATGTGGTCCTTAACCATCATCATGAGATGCCGTCGTAGTCCTTAACCATCTGTGATACCTAGTCGGAATCCTTCGCTGTTCTCCCTCCTTGCACTCCCTTCCTACCCTCAGCAAGACCAATCATTGCATAATTCCATATTGATAATATGTAGACATTAAATTCATATATTCATTAACTGTATATAATCAAATATATCTATTCCCATCTATATATAAATATAAATGCACATATAAATCTATTCTTTCGTATCACTATAATCAAGAGATTGTAAATAGACCCTTCTGCTGTATATGATTATTTCTGCTGCTTATTTTATGTATTTTGGCTACCTTCTTTGCTTTAATTATCCTTGCTGAATATGTTATTTTCTGTCAGTGTTCGATTGTTGTTGAATGATAGATTGATTTCTAAGTTACCATATTCGCCCAAGCACATGCAAATTCGACATTCGATTCGCTGTAAATTCAAATTCGATTCAAATTCGTCATTTCCTTGAGTAATTCACTGTGAATTTGCTAAAACGGACCCTGGTCGAATTTCATTTCATTTGGAGCGAATTTCAGAAAAAACGTGCGAGCCCGGAGCGAATTTGTGTTTGGTTGAGCGAATTTCAAACGAATTTGTTTGAATTTGGCTTTTATTGACTTTCAACGGCAGTTTTTATTATTTTTTAAATTGTTTTTTCCAAAGTAACCCTAAAAACACGGCATTTTTTTAAATGGTGAGAACTAATTTGCTGATGTGACAGTCATTGGCAACTATTTCCAGTTATACAAATGCTCCATAATGTATAGATGTCTATTATATCAGATATTCTGCAAATGGTATGATGCTTAGCATCAAGGTTGGAGATGCTACTACATATATGTTACCAGAAGAGTATTTACTCAAACTATTGTTTGTATGTAGAACATAGAACTAGGCAGAGAATTAATATTTTCATTCCACATTTGTGAGATAAGCTAGCGAAATACTTCACTATATATTCCATTCTTGATGAGCATTTAATGAGGGATTTATCAGCAGGAACGTGGATATCATAATCTAGAGGGATTCTTACTAAAGTTATAATTTTGTTATTCTTAGTTATGAAATTTCTGGATGGCAAATTTATGATTTTGTTATTCTTAGTTTACTAAAACGACAATATATGTGGTGGTGTATTTTGCTATGTTGCTTTATTATTGGCATAGTAATGTATGAACTTATTTGCTGCTGCATATATATATATAATCTTGTATAGACGAACCCAAAATGAATCGAAGCCAGCCCAAAAAAAAATTGGACGAATTTCGAACCCGCATCCGAACCGGCAACTTAGATTGATTTAATGATTTCCTTTGAGTTGATGATTCAAGGTATTGGTGAGTTGTGATTAAGCAATCATGATTAGATGATTGAAGAGTGACGATATAATGTTAGCTAGTTTGATATAATGGTGGATATGATTGAATGAAGATTGATTTGATAGAGTAATTCTTGATTGATGAATTGTATGTTTTCTTGATCCCAAGATGGAGTGAGGATTGGTGTGGATTTGGTGATTGTTTGCTTGATTGATGAATTGTCACCTCCTGTCATAAGTGAGTCACCACTTTTCATTCTTGCCTTTGAGAATAACATATTATTCCCCAAATTGATCTCCCTTAGATTTCCTCCTCAAATGAAAGCTTCTCCCCTTTATATCTTCCAATGTGGGGCAGAGTCACACCTCTTCATCATGTTTGCCCCTTTACAATGGTCACAACCTTTCACCATTATCACCCTTCGAAAGAGTCGCAACCCTTCATCATTTCTGCCCTTTGAGAGAGTCACAACCTTTCATACTTGCCACCCTTTGGAAGGGTTGTGAAGAGTCACAACCCTTCATCATTTATGCAATTTGAGAGAGTCACAGCCTTTCATAATTGGTGCCCTATTGAAGAGTCACAACCCTTCATCATTTCTGCTCTTCAAGAGAGTCACAACCTTTCATAATTAAAATTCTTTGAAAGAGTTACAACAACTTCATCATTGCTTCCCTTTGAAAGAGTTACAACAAGTTCACCATTGCTTCCCTTTGAAAGAGTCACTTCCTTATTTTCTTTCCATTCCTTTCTTCTTCCATTAATCCTTCTTTAACTCCAGTGCTCCTCTCTTTCTTCCTTCATATCCCCTTTCAAATGAACTCTCCTCCCTTTTATATCTTATGTTGAGGGAGTCACAACTCTTCATTGCATATCTCTTGGCGCCTTTCATTAAACTTGATTAACTTGTAATTATATTATACTATATTTTATCATTATTTATCTATTTATTTTATGCTTTAACTTTAATTATTATTTAATATTAAATCCTATTTCAGAAAGGGGACATTACGTTACATGATTATCAACCATGCTTTGGAGTCTTGGGTGCACCAAATTTTCCGAGTTCCTTGCATTCTCAATAGATTATTACATTGGGCAGATGGGATGTTTTACAAATTAATTTGTTGTTTCGTCTTTGGTTATATAGTTACTTTGATCTTGTATGACTTGTTTCCTGTGGGATTGCTGTATCAATGGTAATGAAATATGCAGGTAACATTAAGAAGGTAGATTTTCTGTTACACTTTATTAATTACTGTGTACATTTGTCTGTCTTGTACTTAATATCCATTTAAATATTACAGGTTTATTCCATCTCAGTTGCAATGCTTCTTACAACAATCATATCAATATTTCTCTTGGATATCACTTAACTCTTCCTTTTGCCCATGGTTCTATGTAAATAGCATAATTAAGAGTTTGTAACATTTAATTTTCTTGAAGGTATTTTGGATCAACTCTTACAATTCTTTTATTGGAAAATATATAAAAAGTGTAATAGCTGAACCAAAATACTTTCAACCAAATTAAAAGTAACACATTAATCAAGTGGGTTCCTTAGCATCAATGCATTATATTAGACAAGTAAAATCCAAATTCCCTTGTCATGAACCCTTTTTGTTCACTATCCATCTTACTAGCTAGCACTTAGAGTTTGTTTCATAACTTGTCAACAACAATAGCTTTCATTTGTTTTCTGATGAGTTTTAGCTAGCATTTATAGTTTGATTCATAACTTGTCAACAACAATAGTTTCATTTGTTTTCTACCAACAGTAGCTTCATTTGTTCTCTAATAAGTTTTAGCTAGTATAGTAAGATTCGAGCATCGCTCACAAACTCTTAAAATTTAAGAGAACACTTAGATGTGCAAGAATTTGACATGAAACAAAGAAATAAAAGGAAGAACAAGATCTTAAAAGATCGATGTGAATCTAAGTTGATAACAGCAGACACCAATCATCTTTGGGCACAAAGTAGAACAATGTCATCCAAAATATTCAATTAAGGGGGTACAAAACAACAATAGTCTATGTTGTTAGTTCAGGTTTAGCAAAAAAATTCCCAGGTTTGCTGCAGCTGTAGGTTTGAACAAGTATTGTGCTCATAATTGCCAACTAATTTATCTGGTTTGAATTAGCAATTTTTGGTCCAGTTTTGACCAAATTTTGTTTTCTAAAACTCATTTGGAACCATGCGTATTGTATTAGACCACTTAGCAAGGCTTTTTCAATCTATGAATGATCTGTTGCTGATGAATAATATCATTACAATCTCTGCATCCCATATCAGAGATACACCTTCAGCTATGGAATTGAATGCTACAAGCTGTGTAACCCATTTCAGTATTAAAACTGCAAACTTTGTAAGAGTTAGCAGAATTAGACCATGCGAATTTTGTAGTATTGTACTCTATTACTTGCTGTTCCAGAATTGGTAGTTACTGATTTAGCATTTCCAATAATTTAACCAGCTGTATCCTTGCTTAAGAAAATGAACTGCCTAACAACATCAATATGAATAAAACAGTAAAAGTCTCAAACTCTCTCTTTACACCCTAGGAGGTGGATAAACAAATTGCCCCATTTAGCTAGTGCAAAGCTGCAAGGACCAGCCCATTTAACAAACATGAGCCAAACACAATAATATATAAGATGCACAAGTGCCTCGTAGTGATGTAGTAGAAGGATATGAACACTCAACCCTGTGGCATTATCCTAAAACCTGCCATCTTGGACCTTTACTACACCCCAATTGAATAAGAAAGATTCATTTTATCAAAGTGTAGATGGCCCATTCAATGTAAAAAATCCTCATTGACTGTAATTCATAACTACCTATGCTATACTTCCTTAGTCACCAACGCAAAAGAAGTCACAACTAAAAGCACAAAAAAGGTCTCTATCACCATGATATACTATAGGTAAAACAAACAACAGAGCTTGTAATACCCAACACGAGCTACTCCCATTGATATCAAGTTAGATTTCTGTAGCGAGAATCCTATTTAGCCAACATGGGCTAATCACATTAATATCAGACTAGATTTAAGCAGCAAGAAGCCCATTTAACCAATGAAGCATGTCAAAAGGATGATAAACTGCAACATCATCCCAAAAACTTACCTTCATTTAGCACTTTGTAAAACCCATTTGCAAAGTGATGACTAATTTAGTAACCTAATAATATCAGGTTGGATTTTAAGCTGCTAAAGGCCAGCTCATTTTGCCAACATGAGCCACTCCCAACGACATGGCAGTCTATATCGAAGTAATTTTAGATAAGGATTATGAACTGTGACCTAGACCAAAAAGGTTATTTCATTTAGTACCTTATAGAACCCGTTTGTGTCAGAAACACTTGTATTATAGTGAGTACAGGTGGTGACATTAGACATAAAAATCCTAAGAGCTTCAAATACATAACCTTCCGCTAAATATTTAGAGCAGCAAACTTTTAGGAAGCAGGGTATCAGTCATGGCATTGTAATGAGTTGAAGCAATCATGGAATAACCATATCAGCTGATAAAAGGCATTTCATAATTTTGGAAACTTTGGATAGTTTTAAAGTTGCATGCAAGGAAGCTAATCTGCATTCCGGAGAACTTTGTGACATCATCTAGACAAGAGAATTTACAAGGCTTGGGTGAGCAAAAGCTTTTTTGCTTTGACTGTTTGGGTCCATCTTTGAGAGTGTTGTTGCCAAAGCAACTCTTGTGTCAATTGGCCCTGCCAAGATTACCATAGTGAGTAAAATACTTGAACTATATGAAATTCCCAAGTCAAAGCATGAATGTATTTGAATTTTCAGGATATTTCAGCGGTCCATTCATACCTTCTGCTATTAGTCTAATGAAAGGTTTGAAGAAGTTTGCTTCTGTCATTCTGACAACAAACTTGGTGTTGCTAGAGAGATTCTCCAAGACACTCTCAGCATTTTGTTTTGTTTGTGGATTGCTGCTGTTAAGCAAGGCAACTAAGTAAGGAAAGCAATTGTTTGCACTTCCTGTCTTCCTAGAGCATGCTGAACTCTGAGAAAGCTCCATCAGAAGTGACACTGCATAATCTGCTTCTTCATCTTGAGCGAGCATGTTAATGTTGGTGCAATCAGTTGTGCAGTAAACAGGTTCCCTCAAGATGAAGAAGCAGATTATGCAGTGTCACTTCAGATGGAGCTTTCTCAGACTTCAGCATGCTCTAGGGATAGGAAGTGCAAGCAATTGCATTCCTTACTTAGTTGCTTTGCTTAACAGCAGCAATCCACAAACAAAACAAAATGCTGAGAGTGTCTTGGAGAATCTCTCTAGCAACACCAAGTTTGTTGTCAGAATGACAGAAGCGAACTTCTTCAAACCTTTCATTAAACTAATAGCAGAAGGTATGAATTGACCACTGAAATATCCTGATAAATAAAATACATTCATTCTTTGACTTGGGAATTTCATATAGTTCAAGTATTTTAAACACTGCGGTAATCTTGGCAGGGCCAATTGACACAAGAGCTGCTTTGGCAACAGCGCTCTCAAAGATGGACCCAAACAGTCAAAGCAGAAAAGCTTTTGCTCCCCAAGCCTTGTAAATTCTCTTGTCCAGATGATGTCGCAAAGTTCTCCGGAATGCAGATTAGCTTCCTTGCGTGCAATTTTAAAACTATCCAAAGTTTCCAAAATTACTAAACGCCTTCTATCAGCTGATACGGTTATTCCATCATTGCTTCGACTCGTTTAGCAAACATTTAGGAAGCAGGGTATATTAAATGGTACGTTAAAAGTTCAGTCAGATGACAGTGTGCCTAGACTCAGTTTTCACTTGGCCCACAAACATTGAGCTACTGGTCCCTCTTGTAGTCAGTCCGCCGTTCGTCTGAATGTGACTTATTCCATCACCCTATGATTTTCTTGACTTAAAACAAACAAATTAAGCCCCTAAAATACAGTTACATTTTTTATTGTAAACATGAGCAGAAAAGTTAAATTTTCACATTCTGAACAATGCTTTACAAGGTAGAAATAAATCCCAGAAACACTATGATTGACCTTCAAAAAAACAAACAGAAATAAATCCCTGAAGTTGTATGACTAAGCTTTTATAATTAAAAGCTTACATTTTTTATTGTAAACATGAGCAGAAAAGCTATATTTTCACATTCTGAAGTTTGAACAATGCTTTACAAGGTAGAAATAAATCCCACAAATGCTATGATTGACCTTTAAAAAAACAAACAGAAATAAATCCCTGAAGTTGTATGACTAAGCTTTTATAATTAAAAGCTTACATTTATTATTGTAAACATGAGCAGAAAAGCTAAATTTTCACATTCTGAACAATGCTTTACAAGGTAGAAATAAATCCCAGAAATGCTATGATTGACCTTTAAAAAAACAAACAGAAATAAATCCCTGAAGTTGTATGACTAAGCTTTTATAATTAAAAGCTTACATTTTCTATTGTAAACATGAGCAGAAAAGATAAATTTTCACATTCTGAACAATGCTTTACAAGGTAGAAATAAATCCCAGAAATGCTATGATTGACCTTTAAAAAAACAAACAGAAATAAATCCCTGAAGTTGTATGACTAAGCTTTTATAATTATAAGCTTACATTTTTTATCGTAAACATGAGCAGAAAAGCTAAATTTTCACAATTCTGAACAATGCTTTACGAGGTAGAAATCAATCCCAGAAATGCTATGATTGACCTTTGAAAAAACAAATAGAAATAAATCCCTGAAGTTGTATGACTAAGCTTTTATAATTAAAAAACAAGCAGAAATAAAAGCTTCAACTTCTCCATTCTGAAGCTTCTGTGGGCGCAGAGCTGTCTGTGCCCCCATTTTGCTGTATAACTTCAAAAACAATTGGAGATAAATCAATTCAGCGACCTCAATGAAACAAAAAGAAGGAAAAAAAGTGGTGGAACGGAAAAAACAGCCTGAACCCTAACAAACGGGTAGTTGTAAATGTGTGCCATCATTGGAATGTGTCTGAAAGTTTTGAGGCTTTTTTCGCTTGGATTTTTATGTCACATTGTCATTGGAAAAAAGGGCTCAGAAAGAAGGAGAGGGATGCATTCGAAACAAAGAAAGGTGCATAAATTGAACATAATGGCAGGAACCATGCAAAATAAAATACCTCATTACCAACAAGGAAATGGAGAGGAGAATAAATGAATCACTTGCTCCGTAAAATCATGTGGTAAGGTTCGATTAAATAGCAGAGAAACAGCAAAGAAAATTCGCAGATCGCCATCAGGGCCCAATATATCCAGATATCTGAAAAGACTTGGCATCCAAATAAAGTGCTATTGTTGCAGGAGATGGGAATGTGTAACAGGCGGAGCAGGTGGGCTGCACCACACAACATGGCGTCGCAACACGTAGCCAAGTCATTATCTTTTTTCAGGCTTTTGCAGAACGCAAGACGTAATCTTTCTTAAACTGCATTTGATGGCGATTTCAAGGAATAGCTAGCTGCCATTGTTTTTAGCCAACTTTGTTTGATTTGCCAACACAATACTCTGTACGATGATGATTCTGTATCAGAGGAACTCTCATCTAATTTGTATTTGTGCAAAAAATGGCTTCTTATAGGAATATTCTATAATACAAAAAATGGCTTGTTATAGTAAATATTCTATATGAATACTTCTCGTGCTAGTTGAAAGAGCACATTACACTCTACAAAGAATATGAGGTTTCTTTTCTTTTCCTTTTTGTCAAATTTTTTTTTTTTTAATAATAATAATGAGGTTTCTTTATGATATGTATCTCTACCAAAAACCTATTTTAATTTTTTAATTGCACAAAATGGCCCTACACCAAATTCATGTACAAAATTTATTAATCTCAATATAAAGGATTACAAAGTTGTGAAGGTTGTTCATAGACCATTTTTTCATACTTATTAAATTTGCCCATCAAAGATGAAAAAGTGGGGGATGTTTACCACAGGGTGCAACACAAATATTCACTAATTCTCTGTTTTTGGCAAATTTTTATTGTAAAAGTTTAGCACTAGATCAATCTATGTATTTTGTGACTGTTTGTATTTTAATCATTTTGAAGTCCTCACAAGTATTAAAAAATCATGGATTCTGTTGAAAAAAATGGAATGGACAATAATTTTGATATAATAATCCAATTTAGTCTTATAACTGATAATTTTGAGAAAGCCCAAAGCCGAGTTTGAACTTTGAAGCGTCACAATAGAGGCGCTACATGTGGAGGTTTTCCTTTGCTCAATATTGCCATGGTGTTTGTCGCATGTAACCCTAGGGGAAGAGCACTAGAAATTAAACGTATTCCAATAATCGCACGCTCTACACACACTTGACCCCCCAATTACTAATTTTAAAGGAGCTCCAAAAATGATAACACGTGTACTAATAGCCGATCATTTGTTAGCTTTTCTGGTAGGTAAACGGCCCATTTGTGCACCATTAATGGGACATTTGTATACCACTATTGGGACCTTTGGGTGCAACTATTGGGACATTTGTCCACAAGTACTGGCATTTTTGAGTGGGCATTTTTGAGTGAGCAACTATTGGTGCATCTTTGAGTGGATATCAGGCAACACTTTGAAATGGACACTTATTGACCCTTCTACTCTTGACGATCTCTGTAGGGAGTTTTGTTAATACCCATAAGCCAAGAAATGTTTTTTAAGGTGTCGACTCGAATACAAAGACAACTAAAAAAAATCCTCAAAATCTAATACAGTCACAAACATGAGAGATCTCATTAAGATCAGTCCAATCTGTGCAACCAAGTCAACACAATGGAAATAATGAATAGAACAACCAGAATGCACAGAATACATGCCCATTCAGTCCTTCGCATTATTAGAAAATCAAGATTTACATCATACTGGCCCAACAACCTTTTGGTTTACATTCAAGGCATACATGTCTGATTACAACACAAATCCAAATCTATCCTCGATGCTAACCTTTAAAAGACTTCCTACTTAGAGCTACCTAAACAAAGAATAAAGGCTACCTACTTAGAGCAAGCCACAAGTCATCCAAAAGAGATCACATTCCCCAAGGTGGGAAAAATATAATGTATGCAAAATAGGATAGGACCCAAATCATGAAGAACACCTCCATATTGATATGGAATGAAGTGTGATCACACAAGGAGGTCATCCACGAGAATAAGATCATCGAACAATGCACCAATCAGATCCGCAAACCATGGGAAAGCTTTGCAAGACCAGAAAACTCAAATTTAGTTGTTAGCGTGAAGAACAAATAGGTCCGGCTCAAAAACTCATGAAATCTCCACCAAGACAAAACGGATTGCGATGCAAACCCAGACATAGATTTCACATGATGTTCAGAACAAGCCAAAAGGTTCATATGAGCCAAGGAGCCAACTGTGAGGAATGCCACACAAAACACTGAAACTAACTAACATGAACATACTGAAAACAAACTGAAAGGAAAAATCTTTTTTGTTGATGCAAGATTGCCAAGAACTGAAGATGCTCCTACATCAGACACCTGAGGTTATTTGAAAAGTGAGTCTCTTACTTCGATGCAAGAATAAATCTACAACTGATCATCACGATGCTTCATTTTAACCTTTGGCTTCCCTATCCTCAGGGTCAGGAATATGAACTTGCAAATAAAACTTCTCTGCACTCCCCAATCTGATTCCCATATCCTTTGCACTAAATATACACAACAAACCAACTCACTTTCAAAATCAAACGTTTCATCTGAACTCTCCTTAACAAAATTTATTTGTCATTCATCAGTATCCTCATCACATTTTTGATCAAACTCAACCATTAGTCTATCAACAACAAAGATGTCAACAACTTTATTGTCTTCAGCCTTCTTCCACACTTCCTCTTTCACTATCACCTTTTTCTGCAATTTTGTACAACTCAATCTCAACTTTTTCTTCGTCTTCACTCTCGACATGTCCATCATCTTTCTCAAATACTTATCTCTTCCAAAGGAATATTGCCTCATTTTCCATACCTGCACTAGGTCAAATGCAATAACAACCTCTTTCACAAAAGCAACTTGATTAGTACCAACACTAACCAAGAAACAAAAAATCTTGTCTCTTGCACCCTCTAGGTGATCTCTGCAAAATGCCAACATCTAACTAAATTATCTCAGTTTGCAACTCTCTGTCACCAACTTGAACATAATCACAAATGAAAACTTCATCATACTAATCAACAAATCCATCAGCATCAATACTCTCACTACTATCCTCAACAACAACAAACTCTTCGACTAACCCAACTAGGTCATCAGTTTCAATCAAAGGAAATTCAACTATACCAGCATCCTCAATATCCACATCAACAATCTCATTATCACCTTGAACAATGAGACATTCCTTAACTTGCTCAACATGTTCATTAGACTCAACCAATTCATTTGTAGCAACTTCTATCACTTTCATACCTGATGTCAAAACATTCACATATTATTTTACCTCCTCTTTTATTATTGCAACCCTTGCTTGTCTCTTCTCCTTTTGAATTATCCTTCTAATAGGCCATAAGATCTTCTTCTTGATTGGTAATTTTCATTTCTACATCACTAACTTTATTTGATCTAATGCTCGCTTTATGTCTTTGATCTCTTGTTCCAACTTTGTTTGCCTTGCTCTTTCTTTTTCCCCTCCTTTCTTTTCTTGCTTCACCATTCTTGAACTCTCGTATCCTTTCATCAGTTCCATCTCTCTAGAATATCCTCTTCGCATGCAAGTCCTCTGTAACTGTGGGTTAAATCCTCACTCTACCACCCCACAAAAAAATTAAATTCAAGACTTCGTCAACTCAAGAACATTTACCCGCTAACACAGGAACGAATCTTGCTCTAATACCAAATGATGTAGTCACAAATAGAAGGGACCTCGTTAAGATCAGTCCAATCCGTGAAACCAAGTCAACACAACAAACATAATGAATAGAAAAACTAGAATGCACAAAATACATGCCCATTCAAGCCTTCGCATTATTAGAAAATCAAGATTTACATCATACTGGCCTAGCAACCTGTTGGTTTACATTCAAGGCACACATGTCTAATTACAACAGAAATCCATATGTATCCTCAATGCTAACCTTTAAAAGACTTACTACTGAGAGATACCTAAATAAAGAATAAAGGCTACAATATATACAAGTTAGCAAGTCACAAGTCGGCCAGAAGATATCACATTCCCCAAGGCAGGAAGAACATAACATGTGCAAAATAGGATAGGACCCAAATCATGAAGAACACCTCCAGATTGATATGGAATGAAGTGTGATCACACAAGGAGGTTGGCCACAAGCATAAGATCAATGAACAATACGCCAATCAGATTCGCAAGCCATGGGAAAGCTTCGCAAGACAGGAAAACTTGGATTTAGCCGTTAGCGTAAAGAATAGATAGGTTCGGCCCAAAGACTCAATAAATCTTCATTGAGACATAACGAATCGCGATGTGAACCTAGACATAGATTCCACATGATGTTCAAAACAAGCTAGAAGGTTTGCACGAGCCAAGGAGCCAACTATGAGGAACACCACACAAAATACTGAAACTAACTAATGGGAACAAACTAAAAACAAATTGAAAGGAAAAATCTTTTTGGTTGATGCAAGATTGCTAAGAACCCAAGATGCTCCCGCATCAAAATCCAACATATAGTTTAGGCTCTGCAGGTGCGTGAAGTTAGAATGTGTGGTTGGAGATACAACCCCTCTATGTTGTATGTCATGCCAATTAGAATCGCTATTTTTCTCACCTTTTATAATCCCTCACACAGTCATATAATCATGCAAAGTCAATTGCCAGTGATCAATTTTGTAGGCTGCATAAATAATAAAAAATTTGCAAAACCGTGTATTGTAAAAACCTTGATATAATCTTTGGATATAATTTGTAGACGCAGTTGCTAGTCAATTTTGTAGGCTACATAAATAATAGAAAATTTGCAAAACCTTGTACTATAAAAACTTTGATATAATCTTTGGATTCAATTGGCTAAAAATAAATTTTCTTCATTTTAAAAAAGAAACCATGGACAAAAATACTAACTGTCAGTGAGAAGGAAGGAAAAAATAATAAAAGCTAAATTTGAAAAATATAACAGTTGCAAACCATAGTATATATTTGACAGTACAGTTTAAAAACATTAGTCTCTACCTTAAAAGGTGGGTACTAATAAATGGATATATTATATATCACCTTGATGCATATAAGTTATTTCGTAAGTTATAAATGGATATTATTTTTTAAGATTTTTGTTATCAAATCATTTTTTTAAACAATAATCAATTCAATAAACAACAATTTTACACCATTTAATATTTAAAACTAACATTTTTAAACTATTTTTTAAATTTTTGTAAGGACTTAATTCCTTAATAAAATAATTTTATTAAAAAGAAACATAAAAAATCCTAAATTGAGTGAAATGTAATAATATAAATAATTATGGCTCTGCCTTTCGCAAACTTCCGGCGTTCTTCGCATAAAGTATTTAGTATTGAAAGTATCCAATCTCAGTTTGATTTTTTTAAAGCGGCCAAGTATGCTCCATTTTATTCTGGTAGGGCACAAAGGTCTTTTTTTTGGGCTCCTTCGACGGTATTTTCTGTTGATTCCATGTCTGATATGGCTAGTGACAGAAGGGATGATGGACTTGTGTCTCCTAGAAAAAATCGGCAGCCTCTATCTGCTTCTGCGAGAGATTTTCCCAGACTCCTTCCCAATTCTGGCAACTTATCCAGCGCATCTGGTGTTTTTGTTGATCAGGGAGGATGGAATGTTGTTTTGTATAAACACAACCAACCCTTACCCTATCCACAACCTCCATCCCCTTTGCATACTGCAAATAAATTCTCTGTATTAATGCCCTCTTCCCCTGAGAGGCCTCATAGGGTTTCTTCTCGGGAGAGGTTTCCAATCTCGGCCAGGAAGTTTGTCTGTCAAAAACCTAAATCAAAGCAAGTAGGGTGCCCTCCAACAAGACATTTTATTTCTACCAACACGAAAGCCTATTCTCCTCCACACCGTTGTCCTGGTATCTCACAAGATAATTCATGCCCTAAGCAATATTCTATTGACAGGCTTGGATGGATGGCTTCATGTAAAGGTAATGTTACTATTTGCAAGCCAGCCTGATACTCATCTCTGAATGCAGGTAATGTATATTATCCTCCCCATAGATGAACCTCATCAATAGAGCATATTAAATTAACTTCTAATAAACTAGGAAATAATAATGTATCTTTGAATGCAGTGGCCACCCTTAATGCAGTAAACCCTAATTAGAAAACCTTAGAGATAGATTTGAAAGATGGATTAGTAGAAAGAACACAAAATTTGTGTGCGCACTTTGGACTAATTTGTAGGTGGAATGGTTGTGGAGTACTAGCCAACAAGATCGTTGAATGATTAAAAGAGGAATGGCAAGATCAAGTAAGGGTTTTGATTCTCCCTGAAAATTTTATTTACCTAGATTGTAACAGTAGAAATCTTAAGAGTAAAATACTAATGGAAGGGTGTCACAAGTTTAGAAACATAGATTTCTCAATCATTGATTGGATTCCTTTTTTTAACCCTGCCTTGCTTAAAGATTTCATGGTTGAGAAATTCGTCCTCCTCAATAACCTTCCTTTAGAACTTTCTTCTGATGAATTTCTCAGGAAATTAGGAAATGGCATAGGCACATATGTTGGAGAGGTGGAATCTGAATAGAATTATGCAGAACAAATAATCATTGTTCGCATGAATCTTAATGTGCATTCTATTCCTCCCATGAAAATTTGTTGTAAATTGGCTTCTGTTATTATCAACTATACCATCGACATGGGTGAGGACAAGGATAACTCCCCTCAAAAGATCTCTGGGACAGTGGATCTTAACAATGCTTTAAAATCATCCTCTGTCGATTTCATGTCAAACAGTGGGGGGTTTTGAGTTAAGTTCAAATAGGTCGTAATTTCCAAAACCCCTAAACAGAATTATATAGTATTTGATTCATATCTTTCCTCTTCATTTCTTGAGGAAGGGGAAATTTGTTCTTACCCTAGATTTCCATATTTCTCAGATCCTATTCCTAATATATCCTTTAACCAAAATATAGGAGGCTTTTGTTTTATCAATGATTCTCCTAAGAAGGAAGAGACTTTGGTGACTAGGTTTTGTATCCCTGACCCAATATGTCTTAACTCAGATACTACTAGTAAGGTCAACACAAATCCAGTATTGAAATATGTGATTACCAAGGAACCAAACAGTACAACATTGACGATCACATCAAAGGAAGCTAATTTTCTAGATACTCAATCCTTTTCATCTCAGATAATGGAGCCACTTTCAAACCCAGTAAACTCCCAGATTTCTGATAAAAGTTTAGGAATTAACAATCTAGCTATAGGTATAGATCCCATTGATTTCTCATTATTATCTGATGATGAGACCAATGCCATAGATGAAACCAATAGATGGAAGAATATACTAATTAAAGAAATAATGAAACATGACTCTTCACTAACACTCTCAGACATTACAATAAAAGCATCAGCATCCCCGGGTAGAGTATCATCTGAGACTGCTCTCCTACCCGTGGACATTAACAAAAACTTAAAAGTTGATAAACATTTTACTATGGATATGTCATGGTTTGAGGAAAACAAGAATAAAATTCAGAACCCCATACCTTTAAACTCTTTTAAACCTAGTTGTACAGATGGACATGAATCTCTAAATACTATGGATAATAATAACACTGAGATTGAGGATATTAATGACTTTCTAGGACTTGATGAAGATTCTGACGATCCACTTCTACTAAAATTTATAGATTCAATGAGTGAAGAGGATGATAAAGATCTTAATACGCCAATTGTTGACCATGAACTAACAAGGGATAAGAAGTTGGGATTATATACAACTGCCAGCGGTAAATCATCATTGATTTTTCCCAAGCAATTGTTAAAAAGAGGTAGGAAATCTCTCTCTGAACTTAGACAGATAGATGGTTCGGCGGTAGGTCAAGTTAAAATAACATAAATTCTTAATGCGGGGAAGGGGAAGTTCCTTTCCAAGGCGACATGAAAATCATTTCATGGAATGTTAGGGGATTAAATGCCCCTAACAAACAACGACTTCTAAAAAGGAGTGTATCCTCTTTAGAGGCATCCCTTTTTTATTCAAGAAACTAAACTAGGACAAGATGGATAAGTTAATTTTAGTAAGAAATTAGGAATTTGGGAAGTTAAAGGGGTATATTCTGATGGAGCTTCAGGTGGATTAGCTTTTATTTGGAATCCAAGGTTCCTTTCACTTGAGCTTGTGGATTCCAAAACTCATTGGATGGATGCTAAGGTTAATTTCTTTAACATCAACCTGGAATTTATCATAATAAATATATATGGACCAAAAATTTTACATGACAAGAGATCTGTTTGGACCGAAATAGAGAAATTTACTAATAGCTTACCAAATGAAAACATATTTATGGGTGGGGATTTTAATGCTATTTTAGATATTAAAGAGAAATTAGGTGGATCCAAGAAAATTACTCAAACAACTACTGAATTTAAAGAATGGATTCAATCAATAAACTGTATGGACATTCCTATGGATAATGGCATTTTTACATGGTCAAATAAATGAACTGATACTGACCAAATTTCAGAGAAATTGGATAGGTTTTTTTACATAGGCAACTTAGCTAGATTCAACTGAAGCATCAAATCTAATATTATGGCACACTCTCGATACGATCATTTCCCAATTTGCCTGATTTTAGAAGAAAACATAGTACCTAAGAAGAATCCCTTCAAATTTGAAAAAATGTGGCTTAAAGATGAGGAATGCTTGACTAAGATAGAGAAATGTTGGAATGAAAAGAGTTTCAAAGGATCCAAAACCTTTATTTTAAACTCAAAACTCAAACACATTAAGCAAAGACTTATTGAATGGAACAAAGAACACTTCGGTAATATCTTTGATGCCAAAAACAAGCTTGAAGGTGAAATAGCAGAACTTAATGAAGAGGTCATTAGAGGTGGGATGAATTTGGAAATATACACCAAATAAAAGCAATTATTACATAGCTATGAGGATATACTAGCCATAGAAGAATCATACTGGAAACAAAGATCAAGAGAATTATGGCTAGAAGAAGGGGACAGAAACACCAAAAATTTTCATAATAGCTCCAAGGAAAAGAGTAACTTTAACCGAATCACTAAGATTAAGAGAGATGATGGAACATTAATTATAGATCCTGCGGATTTAGCATCTAAAGTTGCTATCCACTTTGAGACTATCTTAAAGAACTTAGAAGGATCAGACAGATTAGCTCAGAAGGAAATATTGAACAACTTACCTAGAATCATAACTAATGAACATAATAAATTTCTTAACACCAAAATAACTAAGGAAGAAGTAGAATATGCTCTCAAAAATCTCCACCCAGATAAATCTTTGGGACCAGATGGATTCCCTACTTTATTTTTTCTACAATGCTGGAACTTTATTGGTGGTGAAGTAGTTGCAGCTCTAGAAGGTATGAGAAACTCAGGTAGAATTGTTCAATAAATTAACAATACGTTTATAGCTTTAATACCCAAAAACTCAAATCCTGAGGGATTTGACGACTACAGACCCATATCACTGTGTAATATGATCTATAAACTATTTACCAAGACTATAGCAAATAGGCTAAAAGAGTTACTTCCTATTATCATTTCGGAGGAACAATCAGGCTTTGTCCTAGGAAGATCTATCCTCGATGGAGTTATCATAGCACAAGAGGCTATCCATACAGTCCAACACAACTACCTTCCTATTATGCTCATCAAACTAGATATCAAGAAGGCATATGATAAATTTGACTAGTGTTTTCTATGCAAATGTTTGGAAGCCTTTGGCTTTTCTAGACAATGGATCAATCTAATTTTTGAGTGCATTTCTGGGCCTAAGATGTCGATACTGCTAAATGGAAACCCAGTTGGATTCTTTAATATTTCTCAAGGGATCAGACAAGGTGACCCTTTATCCCCTTTTCTTTTTATTATTATGGCAGAAGCTTAAGGCGGGTCCCTCACTAAGGCTAAGAATGATAACCTAATCTTTGGCATTAGAATTACTGAAGGAATTGAAGCTTGTACTCATCAACAATTTGTTGATGATAACCTCCTTTTTGGGAATGCTACATTGGTTGAAGCCAAGGCGATTAAAAACATCTTAGACTTGTACTCCAAAGCATCTGGGCAAAACATTAATAAAGGAAAATTTGAAATATACTTTCTAAATACCTCAGAGATGGTACTGAGGAATATCTACAAAATGCTAGAATTCAACAGAGGAGAATTGCCATGCAAATATTTAGGGCTTCCCCTAGACAAGGGTAATAGATCAACTAATCTTTGGGATAGGGTCTTGAATAATATTGATTAAAAAGTAGAATCCTGGAAAGGGAAATGGCTTACTAACGCTGGCAAAACAGTGATGATCAAATCTGTCTTGTCTAAAATCCCAACATACTAAATGATGTGTTTGAGTCTCCCCAAAGGAATAGAAAGAGTTATTAATAAAAAACTTAGGACCTTTTTTTGGCAAGGTTCGAGTGACAAGAAAAAACTAGCAATGATCGCATGGTACAAGATATGCAAACCCAAGGAGGAGGGAGGTTTGAATATTAAAAACATAAAACAACAGGATATAGCCTTAGGTACAAAACTGGTGTGGAAAATGTATAAAGATCCGACAGCTAAATGGGCCAAGATTTTGAGATACAAATATTTAGATGGTAATGATAATTTGAGTATTTACAGACATAATCTCCCTCCAAATGTCTCTAGAATTTGGAGCTTTATTTTAGAGTGTAGGAATTTCATTAGGGACAATATAACTTGGGATATAGGGAATGGGGAGAACGCTTTATTTTGGGATGACTCATGGGGTGGACTCCCCCCTCTCAATACTATCCTAAATAATGATCCCTCTATAGAACATGCTAAAATCAGTAGGGGTACATATGTTAAGGATTATATAGAAGTAATAGGCAATAACCCGGCTTTAGGTTGGAATTGGAAATCCCTGGACTGCAATTTGGGATTGCCTAGCATATTTAGAAAAGCTTTAGAAGAAAACCTAAAGAATAGGAAAATTAATCCAAAAATGGTGAGTATAAAACCAAAGATGGGTATGTCAATCTATCTAATGAGGCTCCTACAAAACAATGCTCCCAATTGACCTATGTTGGAATAAAAATTGCCTACCAAAATTTGGCATGTTTACATGGGCGGTTGCTCAACATAGAATTCTGACAACATAATGGTTCCATAAAATGGGTTATCAGGGTCCTTCTAAGTGTGAATTATGTGGGAAAGCTTCTGAAAACATAGACCATCTTTTCACAGAGTGTCATTTTACATATTCTTGTTGGACATGGCTTGCCCAAAAACTAAACTGGAAAACAGCCTTCTCCAATAATATAGATTATCTTAAATATTGACCCAGAAAGAAGGATTCTGGTATGTTTGATAAGATTTGGGCTATTTCTCCTTCCATTTTAATTTGGGAACTGTGTAAGGAAAGAAACAGAAGAATCTTCAAGGACAAGAAAATGGAGCGAGACCAATTTTCAAATAAGGTAGAAGCCTGCATAGTGGAAGTGGTTAATAATCGTAACTCGATTGGAAGAAGAGATATGCAATTTACCCAAGATGATGGAAGGTTAAGGAAACTCTGGTTTGGGATAAAAATCCCCCCCTTTGTAGGATAGCAAGGAATAGAAAAAAAGTACCTTAGGAGTAATTGTGTATGGAGACCACCTTCTTCTGGGTGGTATAAACTAAACTTCGATGGTGCCTCCAAAGGCAATCCAGGTAAGGTTGGGTTTGGATGTTGTATTAATGGTGAAACAGGTAGAATGATAGCATACAAACATAGTGATTTAGGGATAGCTACTAACAATATAGAAGAATGCAATGCACTTATTGAAGGTCTATTATTGTGCAAAAAACTAAATTTAGATCATATTGAAATAGAAGGGGACTCATCTCTAACTATTAATGCGTACATAATTGGTAACACTCATAACTGGAGATTGAATGGTGTTGTTAAAAGAGGGATGAATTTGTTATCCTTTTTTAACAACTACATGATTAATCATATCTTCAGAGAAGGAAATAAAATTGCAGACTCTTTAGCTAATAAGGGGGTAGATGGTAGGAATGAAGAAGTAATATATATACCTAGTAACAAAAATATAGAAATATAATTACAAGATTAATGTCTGTAACAATAATAACTATTACAAAAATATAGAAAACAACAATAAATATACTATTATAGAATCTCCTTTTGGAATAGAGAAGATATCAACATGCATTACTACACTGTAATAGCCATTAACCTAACAAAGAATATATATGCATACCTCTTGCCATTAAAGGGTAGAAGGCAGGAATGTAAAGGTAATAGTAGGATCAAATTGAGGAAATGGAAAAAGGATATCTGAAAGCATAGAATAGAAGTTATTAGGAACTGAAGGTCAAATGGAGGGAAAAGTTCTTTTTCTAATGTGCTCAATAAAACTTGATGATATTGGTAAAAATAGTGTCATTAAGGAATTAAAATCCCTTTTTTTCTTTAGTGAATATTAATTGGAAAAGGAAAATATAGAATATTAAAAAAGAAAAAATTATTAGTAATATGAAGATATTGTAGGAATGAAAGCGATAGAATGCAGAAGACCAAACGTTTCATCTCCCTATTTATCATAACGCGGACTCATCTCTAGTATGGCTATATAAGGAAGACAAGTATTGAAATCATGCAAGGCTATCTTATAAGAAGGTTGATGGCTACTATTATAAAATTGAAATGCACTAAATCTCAAATAGCCTTCGACGAAAAAATACTATTAAGAGGATTAAAAAGATGATGCTAGCAACTTACGACATAACTGTAAGAGTTGTTTACATTATTTTGTGGAGTGAGTTCATTGAGAATGATAATAGTCACAGGGTTAACTCGATTATCCCAGCGATGTTCATTTCTTCAGCTTTACATGTAGACCCCGATATCCAGGACATTGGGATATTGTGTAGGAGAATATTTAAAAGGAAATATCTTGTTGATTTTAATAAGGTGATTGCAAGCATAAGAGATGATTTAAAAATTCCCAAACCTACAAAATTATTAGCATTAAAGAGGAATAGACAGGAATCTATCATCTTCTCCTATCATGGTGGTTGAAGACAAGAACATATACATTGCAAAACTGTCAGCTATAAGAAGGAACTTAGGTTTTTTGTTCATCTTTATGCATATCAGATTACTAGAGAATCGAATTGGTTTGATAAATTTGTAATAGAGGATGAAGTGGGACTGAGTATTCACTGTGACGAAATGTATGAAGAAGAATGAATATTAAATATTTGTGTATGTTTTACTTTACTAAAAACCCAGAAGGTAAAAAGAAATGCAATTTCCTTATGAAAAAACATATAATCAGATTTGAACAATGAATACATAAGATATATTGATATGTTACTATGTGGATCTACCTGTAACCACCTAATTTCGGTCTGTTGCAACTATGGACCCTATTTACTCTAAGTGTGATCATACCCTCAAGTTATGTCCAAACGACCCTGTTACTGTTTGGCATAATTCTTTTAATCGATTTAATGTCCTAGGTGATTTTTATCACTGATTTATATTATCTATTGTAGCCATACAATTTACATCAATATCGACCAATCAGATCAAACCAAAATCAAACATGGCTATAGTATTTAATATGAAGGAATTAAATAAATCTCTATATCAAATGTATCACTTGCAATCCAACCCATTCCCCTAGCCTATTAATTTAATTAAAATGGCTATAGTCCCTTAATTATTAAAAAGCAATTTATTTGTTTTAATAATTAAATCCTATATTCCTAAATGAATTAAATAAGTTTATT
>MU226090.1:425118-436576 GCA_018584345.1 Thuja plicata
AGCCCATGTCTCTCCCATGCCTCATTAATGCCTTGGGCATTAATGGCACCTACATGTGCATTTATTGGGCCTCCAAGCTCATTAATGGCCTTGTACCCCCTCTCTCTCCCATTTCTTCTATAAATAGAAGCCTGTTTTGAGAGCAATAAAGCCTTCCTCTTAGATCATATTTGCATTGTTATGCTGCTCTTTTTATGCTAGATTACTCATCATTTCATTGCAAATACTAATTGTTAGTGTTCTTTTATCATTTCATAGCTTGTATGCATGCACGTTTAATCATTTTTAGCTCATTTTAACTCAAATCCTTCATATTTAGGGTGTATTGGTCACTGTTTCATCAACATATTCTGAGGGCTGATATGTTGATGTTCATACTCTTCCTAGATTAGAAGGCAATAGGTCGCCTTTAGTGGGTTTTATATGTTTTTTGTGCTTTTACTAACCCCATATCGCTAAAACAATGATCTATTGAAGTGTTTGTGTCCATCTAACAGGTACCAAATATCACACACACACTACCCATATATTTAAATATTTAAATATTGATATATACTCTCATATGTGAAAATATACTGATGGATTTGGCTTCTCCTTAGCAATGATAATATTAATAAACCAAACAAACTACTAACTTTAATAAGTAGGGGTTTATTAAAGCAAACAAAGCGAGAAATAGAAGAATGATAACTAATAAACATGGATCATGATTAAAAAAGAATAACTTTCACTATAAGTAGTCAGGAAACTCTTGAAAAATGGGGTATTTACTTTTTAAGTACATCAGTATTAAATCATGCAGAAATAAGATGGATAAATTATTAAATGATAGGCAACAAATTCCTACCATTTCTTTAATCATTAAAAGTGGCAATTATTATTACAGCTAATGCAAACAATAATCATTACACAATCAAAAAATATAATGGGGTTATCGAGGTATGGAAAATAATGTATAGCGGAATCCCTTTTGAAAACACAGTTCATTCCTATAAATTTAATCAGAAGAGTTTACCATTTGTACCATAACTAACCAAGACCTCGTCGGTAAGTTGCATAGTCTTGAGGTACTTCTTTATGTTTTCCTTTGAAGATATAGATTAATGATGGTATTTGTAATACAGAGATGTATACCAATGTTCAGACTTTCCATGTCAAGAAAACTAGAGATATGGCCTTTCTGGGCAGGATTTCACCAGAACGGTGGAATAAAATCTTAAAGCCCATGGATGAAATGGCCATAAGGGCTATTGAAAGGGCGGTAGGTGATGCTAATTTTGATTATAGATTTACACTAAGAACCAATGGAGAGATAGTAGGGTTTTTTATATCATGCTTACTAAGAGTTGGGTATAGTAAGGCAGAAACCATAGAATTGTGTAAAAATATCTTCATAGACAAGACTCTAAGTGGCTTGGAGGCAGTGGTAAGTAGTATCAATTTTAGGCAGATGGTTCCATATCCCGAGGACTATATGAAGGAATCTATAGGAAGTCTTGAACACGACTCTAAGTTACCACAGAGGCCATGCTTGATGCTTAAGGATCCAAAAGCCTTTGATAATCACTAGGAAGAGATAAAGAGGAATCACCACTTCTTAATAGTATGGAAGCATGTCAAGAAAACATCAGACTCTAATTGACTTCTCCATTATTTCGAAGTGGAGGGCTTTGAGGTTCCACCTTCGGCTAACCAAATAAATATGGAACAACTCCAGAATGATCCACCTATCTTTATTAAAAAGGGTTGGCTATGCAAAAGCCCTCGTACCAAAGCTCGAAAGCGGCAAGAAATGGAAGCGGATGAGGAAATCCTGGTTATCAAAAAAGTTAAGATGGAGAATGAAATGGAATAATATGCAACTATGGGTTTATAGCGGAATGTTTAGTAAGGTTATCAAACTGATATTATTTTTCAATTTTGCTCCTTCAAGTTATAATACCTTAGATGTATATAGAAAGATGTTAGACTCAGATCCTAAACAGACTGTGAATAATATATGGACATATGATAATACAACTATATACTGATATTGTTAATTTCATGTTGAATAGTATATGTAGAGTTTCTTTTCATTCAAGAACCAATATTGTGATGTGTGTGTGTGTGTGTGTGTGTGTGTGTGTGTGTGTGTGTGTGTGTGTGTGTGTGTGTGTGTGTGTGTGTACAGATGTTTCTAGCATATATGGACAAGTATATATATTCATTTAGAGGCACATANCAATATTGTGGTGTGTGTGTGTGTGTGTGTGTGTGTGTGTGTGTGTGTGTGTGTGTGTGTGTGTGTGTGTGTGTGTGTGTGTACAGATGTTTCTAGCATATATGGACAAGTATATATATTCATTTAGAGGCACATAAATATATATACTCAATTATTCTGAGTAGAAATGGGTGTATTTCTCCAGGTGGAATCCAAAAGGATATAAAATGTACGGGTTTTGATATTTAGATTGCATGACAATAGAACAAAAAAGGAACATCTGGAAGGAATGTAAACCTAGTTTTTAAAAAGCCCCGTGGTTGAACCAAACATGTATTGATTGGAAACTAATAGGTTTCCATTATATATGAAAATATAGAATCTAGTGTGGCTAAATGCTAGTCTGAAAATATAGAAACTTGATAAGAAGGTTAATTATAACCATTAGAGGAAGAAGACGAGTGTATATACAAAAATGGAGAAAATGAAATAATATTCCCCTATGATTAGTAACTAAACCCTAAAAGGATGGAGCGTTGGTTTGGTAAATATATAATTATAGACCAATAGACTTAAAGACAGTAGGGAGATAGGAAGCTAAAGATACAGGTATCTCTGTAATCTCTAATCTTGATGTCAACACATACCAGTATGAGATGACTCAAGGTAAGAAATTACCAGGATACTTGTACCTTATGAACATTATTTTCTCTTGTTTAGTAGCATTCTGGTTCATAAACTAAAAGCTTTATAGAGGCTTACATCAATGGATGGTGTAAATATATTCATAACATATATATATATATATATAAGAGCTATGCATGCAAGTATGTATGTGTATATATATACACATAGTTGTGCGATTTAGTGAGTATAGGCAGAATGCATTTTATTTTTTGCTATACTGGCTCGATTCTGGATAGTTATGCTTATTAATGGTAAGTTATACTGTGTTATTACTTTTTTTCCTTTCTTATCATGAATCATCAATGATAACCATGTCGACAATAAGAGAGGAATATAAATCAGAACATCTGGATAAGGGAGGAAGAATAATGTTTGATAGAGGTAGATTATGATAGTCTAAAATTGAAATGTCTGGGAGGGCTTTTTAAATGCATTAAGTTAGAAGGTTAGATTTATCCGCATTTATAAACTTATTCTCTACTTGTCATACAATAAAGTACTAATGCATGTTGAAATGTGATAAGATATATAATATACTGACCTGTGCAGGGAATGAAATCTGCTATTGAGATATAAGATTCCTTAAGGATTTCATTATATACAGAATATTTTCTTATCATGGACAGGGATAGTGCAAAAAGAGAATCAATGAGAGATTTTGTCTTTCCCTCTCTAAAGATTTATTTGTTGAGGAACATTAGTACAATAAGGTATGATTTTATAAGGTTTGATTGGAACTAAGGATTTCTTGTAGAGTTTAGCTTGATACTGCTACTTCTTATTCTTTATTTGATTCAATATTGAACAATGCCTAGGAATAAGACTTTAGGAGTTTCAAGTTTTCCCAAATTTATGTATTAATATATAAATCAATATATATATATATAGTCAAAAAATGGAAGCACTTCCATTTTAGACTTGTTTAGCCTTTCGAGTAAGTGGTTTGGGGTCATGAAAAGCGCCTTGACCGGGTTCCTGATCTTGACATGGCTTTCCCCCCTGATCTGCCTTTCTGTCCACCATTTTTTGACCTGATTTCTGCATTCTGGGTTACAGACCTGTGTTTCTGGGATCCAGGGACAGGGTCGACCTTGGCCCTAACCTAGGACAGGGTCAACCTTAGCCCTGTCCTAGGACAGGGCCAACCTTGACCCTGTCCCAGGGTCCAAATCTGGGGAACTTTCTGTTTCTCGGATGTCGATCTTCACAAAAAGTTTTCTCCTGCTTTCAAGTCGACTGTTTTGGGTTCCGAATCGTTGATTCCTAAATTGTATTTAAAATAGGTCCTCTCCTAGCGGTAAAGGCTTTAATGGTGATTTAATTATCCTATGTAGGCCTCCTTAGAAGATTGTGCCCTAAATTCATATAAAAGGGAAGCTTTCTCCCTCATTTTCTCTAAGTCTTCTAATCAACCAAGAACTAAGTCCTCTATTGAAGCCTAAAGCAATTGAGAACCATCATCAAGTGAAGATTCAAGAAAGTTAAGGAGCAATATTTGAAGCAAGCATTCATCTATTCAAATCCATTTTCATGAAGGAGATCCATTGGAGGTCATTGAAGGATTCAAGTCACAAAGTGCCCTTTTGGTGATCTCTACATCCATCTTCTTCCAAGCCCTTTTCAAGATCAAGAACCCATTCAAGTCTTGGTGTTGGAGATCTACAAGCAAGAGATTGAAGACATCCTACCATTCTACATTCCATATTTTGAAGCATACTTGTGGATTCACGAATTTGAATCTGCCACAAGGACTTTTCAAGCAAGGTGAATTCAATTTTTTGCTTTGTTATCTTTATGCAATTTCAATTATATATTAAGGTTAATTCCAAAACCGAGGTTTGACCAAGGAAAACCCCTTCCCCACAACAAACAAACCTTCTATTTTGCAAGTACAGGTTCGGGACTATAGATCTGAGACCAGATATGGATACCCTTTTTAGTTTTCTTTCAGACAGCGTGAACAGGGATGCTTTCGGATCTGTGCAGGACAGGGTTGGCATTTGTGGTACAGGGTCAACCTTTTTCATAAGATGACATCAGAACGGAAAAATATTTCTGGGTTTTGTTCGTCTCTGCATTATGGTTTGAGATCAACTATTAGATTTTCCAGAAATAGTCTACAGACCTTAGAAAATAGCAATCTTTGATCTACAATTTTGTAAGGTTAGTTCTTCTTCCTATCATTTTCAATTACTATCACTAATCATATTTAATCAATCAATTTACAGAATTTAAGATCCCCTTTCTTGTTCTCTTTCCAAATAGTTGATTCACTTGTGCATTAACCCCTTCTACTTGGGTTGATCAAATTGGATCTCCTATTTGTGTATTTGAGGGTGAAAGAAAGGAGCATCTTATCTTCCTCTAATCACAATTACAATATACAATCAATATCAAATTCAATTAAGTGTAAGATGTGAACTAGGGTTAAGGAATACAACAATTAATAAATCAATCAAACCCCTTTCCAATCTTTACATGTTGTCCTTAACGAAACCCTAATTCACCTTATTACATTTTGGTGAACCCGCGATAGACAACTCTTTCTTTTTGGTGTTATATTTACATTGTGTATGTTAGATCTTGCATGTTCTTTCAAATTACATTTCAATTCAATAAATCTAAATTTTGTATTAGTTCATTTGCATTATATTAGTGTATGAGCTTTACCACATCTAGTCCTACTTATAGTATCCCGGTTAGAAGAAGTCGTAGACTTATGGGTTCCTTTGATCCTGAGTCTTCCACTCCTTTCCTTAGGATCCCGGATGACAACTTAATTACTCATGATTCCAATCCTTCCATGGAGCATAACTCTTCTCATTCATCTCATGATGAAGATGCCGCTTTAAGAGTTCCTCCTAAACAAGTGCAAAACCTTTCAACCGAACTTGATAAAATGGGAAATTGACTTATCCAAGAAAACCATAATCAACATTCCATTCAAGCTATAGAGGCTCTTAAGAAAGTTCTCCGTGATAATGACCAAGGTATTAATTTCTTGCGTAGTATTACTCATCTTATGAATGTGAATGTTAAACCTTTAGCCCAAGAGGCTCAAGAGTTAGGATTCACCCCTATTGTCACTAGTGTAGGACCTTCTTCTGTTCCTTTACCTAGTATTCCTACTTATACTCCCCCTTTAATAACAACTTCTATCCCAAGCGCACCTATTCCTGTGAGTGCTCCACCAGTATCTTTACCTACCTCACAACCTTCATATCATAGTGTGCCTTTTACTTATACTAATCCTCTTCCAACTGTGGTTCCTAATGTTCCACCAGTTGTGTCTGTTATTCCTGCTGCTTCTTACACTTTTCCTAGTGTTCCTAATATTGCTATGCCACATGTTTCCTCTAATGATTCCACAATTATTAGTTTGGCTCAAACTGTGTCATCTTTACTACAACAACAACTTGCATCTTTAACTCAATCCAAATTTAGCATTCCTACATGTGATATGGGTAGCCCTTTATCTCTAGACATCATTCATGCTACTATTCCTCAGCAAGTCGATATGCCTCGTCTTGAGAATTACAATGGTAAAGGTGATCCTATTACTCATGTTAAAACATTTCAAATCCTTTATAGTGATTATGCTCATGACCATAGGATTTTAGCTAAGTTGTTTGCTAGAACTTTTTGAGATAAGGCTTTACAATGGTATTGTTCCTTACCTCCTTATTCCATTGATTCTTTTCCTAAACTTTCAAATTCCTTCATTCAACAATTTCAAAATAACATTGGACCACAAGTGTCCTTATCTGATTTAATGCATTGTAAAAAAAAATGTTAAGGAAAAATTGACTGATTTTATTGGTAGATTTAAGCATTTGTATGCTCGGATTTCTTATCTTGTTCCTGATATTGATATTCAACATATGTTTATTTCAAATTTACAAAAAAGATATTAGGGATAAGATTTTGCTTACTGAATTTACCTCCTTTCAACAATTATGTGCAGCAATCCACCATTATCAATTACAAGTGAGTCAGTTTGAGAGCAACACTCCAATGGCTCCTATTCTAGTTGATAAGGGTGACAATGCTCCTAATCCTAATAAGTTTCAAAAAACTAACAACTATGTCAAGATTAATAAACAGATGATTGCGGTTGTTGATCAAGTTGCGGCTACATCTAATAGTGCTTCTACATCCACTGCTTTCGTATGAATCGTATGTTTACTCCTCTCTCTGAAACTTAACATTCTATAATTTGTAGGTTGTTAAGTGCTAGTATGATTACCTTACCTCCTATTCGACCTCTCCTTCCTACCATGATAGCTTCAAAATCCTTTGATTCTACCACTTTCTGCCAATACCATTGCCAGAATGGCCATGACACTGAAAAATGTTACTCTCTAAAGCATAAGATTCAAGACTTGATTGATTCTAAAGCTTTATCTGTTGATAATTTTGATGGTATTGGAAATAAATCTATTTCTTCTCCTAATCAAAACCTCCAAATTTATACCAATCCTTTACCTACACATGATACTAATACTATCGCTCAACCATCTTCTGTAGACATTGTTTATGATTCAAAGATGGATGCTCTTAATAACATTGTTAATCATGTGGAGAGTGTTGCGCCATCTAAAATTATTGCTCAAGATCCTTCACCTCCACTTCAACTTCCAATTCCACCTAAAACTCAAAAACAAACTAAGGATAAGTGACCTAGGGAACTTTTAATTACCTTTGATGATTCTGAAATGATTAAGGCTCCCGATGGTCCCCTTTATATCTACACTATGATTGCTAAGATACCTACCCGTGGTTGTCTAGTTGATCCCACATCTTTAATTAATGTCATTACTGAGGAAAATCTTTTTATGAAAGGCTTACAACTTGATTTTTATGATTCATCTTATGCATGGATCCAAACTTGTAATGGCTTTCTTTATCTGCACTTGGTTCTATTAACTTACCTATTGAACTTTGTGGTAAGGTTATAGATACTACCTTCATCATTATTCCTACTTCAGATCAATTCCAAATTAAATTTGGTTTACCTTGGATAACTACTATGCATGCTATCGCTTCTCCCATTCATAAATGTCTTAAGTTCATTCATAATGAATAAGTCAAAATGATTAATCATAGTCTATTTCAACCTTCTAGGCCTAGAGATTGTGCTACTCTCAATTTTCTTTGGCCTTCATTACCTAACTCATGTCCACCTCATCCTGACCATCTCTTTCGTTCATATCAAGCTTATAAACATCGCAAAATTGTTGAGTTAAGTATGCCTCGAATTGATTCCAATCGTGATCTTTTGCCTACTCCTGCAATACCTCCTTTATCCATTGATGCTAATAAAATTGATCAAACTCCTACTCTTCCACTACAACCTATTGAAACTCCTCCTATAGAAGCTGTGAAGGAACTTGTTATCATTCCTCCTAGTTCTCAGCATGTGTCAAACAAAGTTAAATGTAATAAATCTGCTAACGAACATCATAAGAAGCGTAGAGCTAATGCTAGAGCTTGTGCTTCTATGATGCAAAAATCTTTACCTACCTTCGATCAACCTATGCCTGATGCATTGGATGCTATTATTCATGATGTTAAGAAAAATGAGTATGATGATCCCATTCACATCTTGGATCCCATTTCAATCAATCTTGATGAGGAGGACACTCTCGATGACCCTATTGATCTTAGTGATGAATATGAGACCATTGATCTTGATAATGATTTACCTCATATTCTTTCCATTCAATTAACAATCACACCTAGTAATGAGAATTGTGATTCTCAAGAGGATCCTTGTTTGGAACTGGCTATCATTCCTACTATATTGGATATAATCCCTCTTGCGAGTTGCCCACCTACCCTAAATGACATAAATCAAGATGGGGAGGGTTGACAACATGTTTGATTGGCTCATCCTTTATGGTAACCCTTTTTGTGTTATATGTTGTCTTGTGCTTCTCTCGTAATGTTCTTTGATATGTTTGTTAGATTCTCTTATACGACCCTTGTTACTCTGTTGGTGCAAGGTGATAAAAGAATCAAAACTGTTGTTCAAATCTTCTATATGTATCTATATTCTTATATATGTTGTTTCATGTTATGTTGTATTTTTGCTATTGTTTGTAACTATTTTCCTTGTACAATCTACTTGGATCTGCGACATGGTAGCACTAATTCTTGTTGGTTTCCAGGTTGTGGTCTTAAAAGATTCTTCTTCGTAACTCTTTAGTGTCTTTCCTCCTTTGTGATTGTAGTTCTACTTTCTTTGGGGAATGATGCCAATTCATTTGCAATAATATCATATTCTATGTACATGTTATCTTATGATCATACTGACCCCACATTAGGTAGATCCCTTTTGTGTTCTTATGTATGTTTATGTTTTATTTCCCTTGATTTGTCTTCCTTTGGGTCATCTCGCAGTGGAAACGTAATCCGTAGAGTTGCTTATGTTTCCGTTAAAATCATTGCTCTTTTTAAAGTGTTAGCAATGACTTTAACATGGGGCCATACACTCTACTCACTTGTTGCACATACGCACGTTCAAAATAATTTTCAAATACTTAAAATTTTTCCCTTTATGGATTAAAAGAAGCTAATCCTTAAAGCATGGTCATTTTACTTTTTTTTAGGATCTCTTGATCCCTCCAGTTTAAATTTACACGGATTTCTTGATCCCGCCAATTTTCAATTTACAATATTTTGATCCCTTTAAGAACGGATCTCCCTGATGGGTTGACTAGTGAGTAGCCACATTCACTAGGCAGTTCAACTCCATCTTGCCAATTACGCTTTTGTGTGGTTCACAATGGGACATAAGTTCTCATTGGGTGAGATAATCACAACCTTTTTTCTCTCTCCTTAACTAAGTGATGTCTCTCTTATCATGATCTTAGGGTTGATAAAGATTTAAGTCCCTTGGGGGCTTGAGGTTTTCTTTATCCTTTTTTTTATTCCAATAAGATTGTCTTTTCTGTATATTCTCCTTTACCAAGAGTTTGTGTTGAACTCATACTCTCGCTAAAGTGGGGGCTAAATGTATAGTCGGAAAATGGAAGCACTTCCATTTTAGACTTGTTTAGCCTTCTAAGTAAGTGGTTTGGGGTCATGACAAGCACCTTGACTAGGTTCCTGATCTTGACATGGCTTTCCCCCCCTGATCTGCCTTTCTGTCCACCATTTTCTGACCTGATTTCTGCATTCTGGGTTACAAACCTGTGTTTCTGGGATCCAAGGACAGGGTCAACCTCCTAGGACAAGGTTGACCTTGGCCCTGACCTAGGATAGGGTTGACCTCGGCCCTCTCCTAGGACAGGGCCGACCTCGACCCTATCCCAGGGTCCAAATCTGGGGAACTTTCTATTTCCCGGATGTCGGTCTTCACAAAACATTTTCTCCCACTTTCGGGTCGGCTATTTTGGGTTCCGAATCGTTGATTCCTAAATTGTATTTAAAATAGGTCCTCTCCTAGGGGTAAAATCTTTAATGGTGATTTAATTATCCTATGTAGGCCTCCTTAGAAGATTGTTCCCTAAACTCGTATAAAAGGGAAGCTTTCTCCCTCATTTTCTCTAAGTCTTCTAAGTCCTCTATTGAAGCCTAAAGCAATTGAGAACCATCATCAAGTGAAGATTCAAGCAAGCTAAGGAGCAAGATTTGAAGCAAGCATTCATATATTCAAGAATCCATTTTCATGAAGGAGATCCATTGGAGGTCATTGAAGGATTCAAGTCACAAAATGCCCTTTTGGTGATCTCTCCATCCATCTTCTTCCAAGCCCTTTTCAAGATCAAGAACCCATTCAAGTCTTGGTGTTGGAGATCTAAAAGCAAGAGATTGAAGACATCCTACCATTCTACATTCCATATTTTGAAGCATACTTGTGGATTCACGAATTTGAATCCGCCACAAGGACTTTTCAAGCAAGGTGAATTTGAGTTTTTTCTTTGTTATCTTTATGCAATTTCAATTATATATTAAGGTTAATTCCAAAACCGGGGTTTGACCAAGGCAAACCCCTTCCCCACAACAAACAAACCTTTTCTTTTGTAGGTACAGGTTCGGGACTGTAGATCTGAGACCAAATCTGGATACCCTTTTTAGTTTTCTTTTGGACGGCGTGAACAGGGACACTTTCGGATCTGTGCAGGACAGGGTTGGCATTTGTGGTATAGGGTCGACCATTTTCATAAGATGACATTGGAATGGAAAAAGATTTCTGGGTTTTGTTCATCTCTGCGTTCTGGTTCGAGATCAACTGTCAGATTTTCCAGAAATAGTCTACAGACCTCAAAAAATAGCAATCTTTGATCTGCAATTTTGTAAGGTTAGTTCTTCTTCCTATCCTTTTCAATTACTATCACTAATCATATTTAATCAATCAATTTACAGAATTTAAGATCCCCTTTCTTGTTCTCTTTCCAAATAGTTGATTCACTTGTGCATTAACCCCTTCTACTTGGGTCGATCAAATTGGATCTCCTATTTGTGTATTTGAGGGTGAAAGAAAGGAGCATCTTATCTTCCTCTAATCACAATTACAATATACAATCAATATCAAATTCAATTAAGTGTAAGATGTGAACTAGGGTT
>MU226090.1:443136-460211 GCA_018584345.1 Thuja plicata
GGTAAAATATTTGGCACCCAACCACATGGAACCTTGAGGCTCACTCCCTCCAAGCTAGGATATAGACATAAGGCCCCACACCACACAAGCCAACACAAGCAAGGCAGTAAGCAAGGAACAAAAAAACTAAGAAATAACATAGGAAATTCACAAGGCTAAAAAAAGGATACCAGAGGTGAACCACAAGGATAAATAGAGGGAATCCTAAGGCACATGTAGGATATTTTCATCACATAATTCCCCACTATCCTAGGTTACCCTAACAGTCTCTCACTGGACTGGACCCCGGACCCCAGAAGAGAACTCTTGTGAAACCAACATTCCTCTCATGAGGACAAGGAAGCCGATTTTCCAAATCAACACCCCACAAATAGCCAGGCCTTCTCCAATCCATCCTTAATCTGTACAAGAACTCAAGGACATGGGGGAGGTATCACAATTATCTTGATTAATATTTTAACTAATCCCTAATAGATTATTAAGTTATCACTATATTAGCTACCCACAGTGGGTTACCCTGACAACCACTTAGGGCACTGGTCCCTATTGCGAGCCACTCCCCTAATCATACTCCTAGAAAACCACTCCTATGCTCCAAACTGGAAACCCAAAAGAAAACATAACAAATCAAATAAACATAAGAGAATCTCATAAATACATCATTTCCATTGAAATCTTAAAAGCAGAGTTTGGAACATAAAACACAAAATCATCAACAGGATCCATACATGTCATCATAACAAAAGGGGCATCCAAACCAAAATCTTAAATGCCTCAAGATGAGAGCCTCATAGGAACCTCTCTTGGTTCTTAATCATAAACAATAATCCAGATACAAAATAGCTCATGCACATGCCCTCATTTGGATCCATCCATCAATTATCATGGTATATTTATCATTAAATCACCATTTACAAAATCCAACCATAAAACCCATGAACAAAAACAGACCCTCCCGTGACCACAATTACACAATTAGGCCTCGAAACAACATGTGACAATAAAAAATATGATAAACCCATTGAAAGAGATCATTAAGACGTTAACATTCAAGCATCAAGATGAATAAAATATCAAGACAAAACCCCAACCTCTAGTAAACATAAGGAAATTCCATACACTAACCCTCCAATAAAAACATCCACAATGAAACAAATAAACACATAAAGTATTCAACAAATCACCTATTTTGTATCAATTAACAATTTAAGATAAGCTTATAGCTCAACTAAATAACATCACATTTAAAACACATCCTAACTTGACAATTAACAAGCATACATATACACATATAAGCCTTTGGTAGACTAAAATAATCCCTAAACATCTTAATACAAACTTAAATTCACACTAGACCATACTCTCACATCACAAGAACCACCGTTAAATCTTAAAGACCATGAGGCATAAATTCAAACAATATGAATTGTCTAAAGAGTAAGAACATCACAATTACTTGTTCGCTAACTAATCTATTTATAATTTTCTAGCTAAACATAAAATGAATTCTACTAAAACATTGACTATATCCCCTAACTAATTATAGAAATTTAAGTCCTTAACAAAATAGCGCTAATGTTGAGAAGAATTCTTCAAAAGGATGCCAACTTGAAATAATCTAACTATAGATATTGCAAGGTCTATTAATACTAACAATGATGTTATAACTCCTAACACAATTATCCTAAAGTATTCTCCATACTTAATTTTCTAGCTTCATGAATTACTCAAGATTACAAATAACTAGGAAGTAATCTACCCCATATCACTAACATAAAGAAAAAAACTTAGTACATATTCCAATGTTTATCAATATACCTTTAAATTGAAGTAATCTACCCTATATCACTAACATAAAGAAATAAACTTAGTACATATTCCAATGTTTATCAGTATACCTTTAAATTGCATATCATTTAAGATAAAGAAATAAAGCTTAGTACATAACTTTTAACATTCTTCAAACATTTCTAAAAGAATTAAGGAATACATATATACATAGAGATGTCAAGTTCATGAAAAACATACTATATTCTTAATATCTAGCTCCCTTTCTAGAAATATTAACATATTCCAAACCCCGTCTTCATTCTAAGTAAATAGAAATCATAACAGATGTTTACTTCAGTGCCATCCAAGAATATAGAAACATTAAAATGTGCATAACCCATTTCAAATGTCAAAACTTAGGAAATTATATAAATACAAGCTCATACTTATCCAATAATAATATGGATACAAATACAAATATAAATATACACTTAGCAATTTTATATATATATATATATATATATATATATATATAAACAATCACCATAGCAACCCAAAACCCAAGAGTTATATCACAAGGAAGATGACCTCAAATGCAAACCATACACTATAATAACCAATGATAAATTCTGATATGGTAACTGGCATATAATCTATGCACAAAGATATGAATTACACACTGCTATGATTAGTTAAAAACTATGTATTCGATGATGCCTATGTCTAGTAAAACAATGATGAAACGACAGGAGATAATATGGTTATGGCATGGGAAGATTAGATAAAATGACCTCCATGGACTTACATGTAGGCAACACCACAAAATGGCTTCAGGATTATTTTCATGGAAAAACACCAAATCTACCACTATTGACATGACTGCATATACATTTTTATCATTTATCAGGAAGCCCCTAAACTTTTAGCCGATATTGAATTTTAAAGAGCTTTGAAAGAAGGGGAGGGACGTGCATCAAAGCATAATGGAAAACATGCATGCCAAATGTGGAATCAAAGATAATGCACCTGAAGTATATGACAGAATGCCTCAAAGGAATGTGTTCTATGGACGCCCATTGATGGAAAGTTTCACTGCCGCCTATCTTCCTTCCAATTCCTGAAAGGTGTTGACGAGCATGTAGTCCCCCCATGTCATGCATTTGTGATTCAAACAGAAACAATTTGTAGAGGATATTAGATGCAAACTGCTAGCAGTAGAACGATATCAGATCGTTGGGCCATAGAGCTGGTATATGCTTTGGCAGAGTATTCATCATTTTCTCCGGTCATTTTCCTATTTCTAGCAAGGGATCTTGAATTATTGGGCATTTCTAATGGATTCATTAAAGCATTCCTCCGAATCAAAGGCAGAAGATGGTATTCACATAAATACCTGCCCCCATACTGAAACAATTCCCTGTATACCCAAACATTCATTCTCCAACATGCATTCCCCCTGGGTTGACTCAATGAATACCTATAAATAAAAATGGAGACCTTATTAGGGTCTGTTTGGTGCATGGCATTAATTTATCTAGATTAGGCCTATTCCAGAATAAGGGCCTATTCTCGGATTAATTAATTCTAAAAATGAAAGCTGAAATAAGCTATTCTCCGTTTGGATCCCATATTGTAGAATTGGAATAAGGATTATTTTTTATTTTTTTAATTAATTTGAATAATATGTATTTTAGAATTAACTAATGCAAGCATTGGCCCCAAAATGGGGATTAGTTTTCTAATTCGAAAATTCAAAAAATGTCACAAACAAAGAATTAAATTATTCTAGCATTAACTAATGCTTATTCAAGGTTAATGCTTGGCACCATACGGCCGTGGTGGTAATGTATGGACAATGATAGGCATAAGTAATGGCCACGGGTTACAAAACGCATCAAGGACAAAAAAAAAAAAGGGGTCAAACTTCTTTTTTTTCAAATTCTCGACAGCACAGTGATTTTTTTGTAGTTTTCAATCACAAAATATGTAGATCATGAAGTACAGATGCTGAAAATTTTGCGAAAATCTGTTAGGTTTTCTGGTTTTTGAAATTTGTTCAATTGTGCATTTTGTAGGGAGCTTAACCACGTCCTAAGTTATGCATCTCAAAAATAAAGTTCCCATTATTAATCATTTTAAAGATCATTTAATGACACACTGAAATTAGTGAACTGGTAGTACTAATAGACATAATTACATAGTGATTAAATTAAAATAACATCAATAATAGCTAATAGAAAATAATAGTTAGTTTAAATTAATGTGGATAATATTAATTAATCAATATTCAATATTTATATAATATATCTTACCTTTGTTAATGATATTTTATTTGGACAATTAAGATAAGCATGCAAAATGCTACTCCCAAGTCTAGACATGTCATCTAGCATTCTATGTGGGTGCAATGTATCACTTGATAAGGAGGAAATATAATATTCCAAGTATATTTAGAATAAAGAAAATGAGTTGTGAGAACTCATAAAAGGACAAACAACTTGTAGACAAAAGAAAAAGGAAATTAACCTAAGTAAATATTAATGCCTAACAATACGCCCCTGGCTGAAATTAAATGAGCTTCTGTTAGGATGAGAGGTTACTTAATAGAAGATTAGTTACTTCATTAGGATAGTGTATTGAGTTATCTATACTTACTAATCATCCTTAAAAGGAACCAATAATTTTTGGCACCGTTGTCAGGGATGGTGCCAAGGCATAGAATTTATAGTGTAGATTTTTTTTTTTGTTATTTGTTTTCATAGCATAATTGTTATCTTTTAAACATTTAGACTTTTAGCTAGCATAACTTTTAGTTAAACACACTCTATTAACAAGTGCAAGGAGACAATTATACGCTTGAATACATATGCAATGTGGTGGAGAAGAGATGCATTAGGGAGGTTTCTTCCCTCTATTTCGACACAAGGTATACTTGTTGCGAACATTGATCAAGAAGACCCCTCTAATTTGACAAGGGAGCCAGAAGGGCGAGATAGGATGATAATCCAAGAGGACCCTTTTAGGGACCCTGAAGAAGAAGATCCTTTGAAATAACTTCATCACACATAAAACATGACTAATGAAGAAGTTGAGAATCCTATTGACACTGTCACTTTTGAGTTTCACATATCAGCCCAAGAGCAAGCTACTGCTATGAACAATATCCATCCATTTGCTTTGCCTAATTTCTATGGATCGGTGATACATGATCTTGATACTTTTATTTTTGAATTTGATGTTCTCTATCAAAGCTATGATTAGATTAAAAATGCACATAGGCTATATCTCTTTCCAACCGCTTTGAATGATGTTGCTTTAAGGTGGCTCATGGGCTTTGGTAGAAATGTTATCAGTAGTTGGTAATCAATGAAAGAGAAGTTCTTACAAAAGTATCAAGATTATTGTAGAGGATGAAACTCAAGAAAGGGGGACATCTTTAGGATGACTTAGAAGGAAGAAGAGCCATTAGAGGATTATATCGAAAAATTTCAATTCAATTGGAAGAAATCTCCACAAAACAAACTTTCCCTTGATTCTCTCAAGATTGTCTTCTTAAGATGAGTTAATGATGATTGTATTGATGCACTAAATTTAATGGGAGTAGGTGACATAGTAAAATTGATCTTTGAAGATATTTAAAAACTAGCTCAGAACTACTCAAGGTTGATGTTGAAGAAAAATAGGATTAATCAACTACTGCCCACTTTTAAATCTTCAAATGGGGTATATCACAAGGAGCTTAGCAATTTTCTCTCGAATATGAAGGAATATATCATAAGTCACATGGCTACGTAGTTGGAAAATATACATATTAAGAAAAATCAGGAGCAAGCAGGCACTGCATCCACTGAATATTGTCCACATTGTTGGAAAAAGAAAGCCTCATGTCAATGTAAGAAATTAGTAGCCATAATTGAAGAGAATCCTTCAAAGTCAAAGTTCCATGAAGTTGAAGATGACGACGATCAGTTATTTTATATTTCTCAATGCAATCCTTGTTAACAACGTCAAGGTATGCCTCATGATCTGTTATCTTATGGTGATGTGTCCTCTGGATTCAATACAAATGTTTTAGGTTGGAATAATCAACCATGTGAGAATTTAAACCAACCGTGATAGGGTAATAAGAATATTTATTGGGGAAAACCACAAGGAGGATGGTATCATTCATCTCCTTACCATACGCCCAATTATAATTAGTGGTAAGGAGCTCAAAATATGTGGTCTCAATTATGGAGGGGTATTCAACAATGGACTAAAGTTACTCCATAATATTCGAACAACAACAATACTTTAATCAACCACCTACTTTAATGCCTAACCTAGTTCTACAACAGAAAAATATTATGCCAAATCAAAATCCACCTATCGTTCTTCAGCCAAGAGCCCCCAACTACTTTCTCAACCTGTACCCAATCCTAACAATAAGCCTATTCAACAAGCTTATACTAATAACACCACTTAATATCCAACTTATACAGTTGAAATTAGTGACATATGTCTCCTCTTAGAATAGACTCTTGTTAGTTCAAATGCTCCACATATAGCATAAGTAACTGATGAAGAGATAGTTAATGATGCCACTAACCTAGAACAACCTTAGCTAGTTGTTGAACAAGAAAATTTAACCAATGACCCTCTATTTCCTACAAGATTGGCTACTGAAAAGTAACATCATGGGCCAACATTTGATTTAATGGGATAGCTCAAGGAAATCTCTATCAAAATTCCCCATATTAAAGCATGTACATATGTTCTTATCTACAATAAGGCTACTAGGGAACAATGCCTGAAGAAACCGAAAAAGAAAATGTGAGATCCAAAAACTGTTCATGTCGTAGGATAGTTGGTTGACATCATGTTCAGAACACTGGTTGTCCCTAAGTATACTGATCCTAGAATCCCTATTGTCAATGTTCATATAAATGGAACTCTTATTGAGAATAGACTCAATGACCTAGGGGCGTCCATTAACATAATGATCAAGGAAATAATGAACATCCTCAAGTTGGCCAACATTAGACCTACCCCTACAATGTTACGGTTGGTCAACCAATCCATTATCAAGCCCGAGGGATTTACAAAGGATTTGGTCTTTACTGTAGACTCATTGTAATATCCTATGGATTTTATTGTTCTTCAAACTAAGGCTACTTTGGGTGGGTATCCCCCCATTCTTGGATGCCCTTGGTTAGAAATAACTAATGGATTCATTGTTTGTCATTCTAGTAACATGACAACCTCAAATGGAAACACAGCCAAAAGTTATTCCTTTACCCACCTTCTCAACCACACGTCGAAGATGAACAACCCATTTTGCCTACACTAGAAGATGGAGAACAATATTCTTTGTAAACTTTAATGATTAGTGATCAAAGCCTCATGATTGACTATCAATATCGGGATGATGTCTTAGGACATATCATTTAGCATTCTTGTGAGTTGGATCTAGAAGAAGAAGAATTCCTCAATTGTCTCACATGCCCATTGCATAAACTAATTGCTCATGAAGATTCCTCCACATCAACTATCATATATGACTTGTTACATATGGACTGATGCCTGAACATCACTAGTTTGAATGTTGCTTTTGTCATTGAGCTTCAATCCCAATCAAAGAAATCCCAAGTAAGACATTGAATATTAGTGTTGAACTGAACTAATTCAAACCCAACAAGAGGCTTTGCTAAAAATGCTACAACAACATATTAAAGCTTTTTCATGGGACTATAGCGACATGAAAGGGATTGATCCTAGCTTGTGTATGCATATAATTTATATAAATGAAGGATGTCGTCCAATGAGAGAACCTCAAAGAGGAATGAACCTATATTTAAGAGATATTGTGAAGACAAAGTTACAGAAGCTACTGGATGCCATATTCATCTATCCTATTTCATATAGTGAATGGGTTTCACCGCTAGTAATTGTTGAAAAGAAAGGAGGCAAGTGGATAGTTTGTGTTGATTATAGAGAGCTCAATGCTACTTCCAGGAAGGAACACTTTCCATTGTCATTCATCGACCAAGTGCTAGATTCACTCTTGGGAAAGAGGTACTTTCCTTTTCTAGATGGTTTTAGTGGCTATAACCAAATTAAAATAGCTCCCAAGGATCAAGATAAAAAAATCTATACCTATCCCTATTTAGTTCTTCCATTTGGTTTATTTAATGCACCGACCATATTTCAAATGGTTATTCTAAGTATTTTTCTGATTATACACTCGAGATAATGGAAATTTATATGGATGATTTTACAACTTATGGTGATTATTTTCAAGAAGCATTGAATAATTTGGAAAAGGTATTGTAGGGGTGTCAAGAACACAACATCTCCCTTAGTAATGAGAAATATTTTATGATGATGGAGGATGGTGTGGTTCTTGTTCACTTCATATTAGCACAAGGAGTCAAGGTTGATCGTGCCAAGATACAGATCATCCAAGACTTACCAACACCTCAGAAGTAGACGGATGTCAAAATATTCCCCGGTCATGCATGTTATTACCAATGCTTTATCAAGGATTTTACTAAGATAGCAGCCCCAATGTATGCTTTACTCATGAACGAAGTTAAGTTTGAATGGACATATGATTGTCAGCAAGCATTTCAGTTGATAAAGGCAACCCTTACACAATCACCTATTCTCAAAGGTGCTAATTGTAATCTTCTATTTCACATACATATAGATGCATCTTATTTTTTGATAGGTGTTATTTTGGGATAGAAATAAGGTAACCTAGAGTATATTAATTATTACATAAGTAAGAGTCTATAGGTAGCTAAATTGAGTTATATAGTAACAGAGAAGGAGATGTTTTTTTTTTTTTATGCAATAAATAAATTTAGACACTACATATGTAGCTATCCTATATTTGTTCATACTAATAATGCAACTATTAAGTATCTCATCAATAAACTAGTCATAAGTGGGTGTTTGGTAAGGTGGCTTATATTGCTACAAGAGTATGATATTACTGTGTAATGGGAAAATGGGGGCAATGCAAAAAGATAGGTAAACCATCTCCCTTTTCAATAATTATACATTTGGTCAAAGGAAGATGTTCCACTAGGTTCAAGAGGAGACTCAAACTTTACATGGGACAATGATTTATTCTGCTAAAGTATGTGATTGATGAAATAGAAATGATGTACTAATGTGATTAAAATGATTAATTAGACAAGTTACATAAAACTAGAAATAATTGACAGATATGTGCAGATAGTGAGTAGAAAAGTACAAAAATGGAAAGCATAGCTCAAATCTGACCTTTAGGTGAAATTTTAGCTGAAAATGCCAGGGAGAGGGTGAAACTGATTTTGTAACTGGGGACCGATGGCCAATGATGTTGTACCCTGCAACTTTGACTGAAACTTTCTAGGTCTTTTAGACTCTATCTGATCTTTCTGATCCCAATCTGATGGCTCGACAACCTATTCGTGCACATATAAAAATGGGGGAAAAGGTTGTATAAAGGGTTTTTCCTTGTTCAAACCCTTGTTTAGGAATCAACCTTGAAAATAGAAAGAATTGCATAAAGGAAAGCATGTAAAATGGCAAATGGTAAATTTACCTTGCTAAACCCTCATTGACGGATGCAAACATTGCTCATACCCATGAAGATGCTTGAATTTTATTGAACCCAAATATTTTACCTTTTAATGTGATGTGGAATCAAGTATTCCCTCACAAATGCATGGATGATCTATGAATTCCACTCCTAGATCTTGAATATCGATATGCTTGAAAATCACTTGCAATGAAGGAGAGAGAAGGAGAATGGAAGAAAGATATTCTTGCTTAGTTGAGAATTATTCTAATTGGCCATAATGGGAGAGAAACTTTCTTCAGTTGGAGAATATTACCTTTGACTTGGATGATCTTGAAGAAATGGAGACTTGGAGATCTTGATCTTGGATGCTTTCCTTTAAATCTTGAATCCATGTGTTCAATTTATCTTATTTCTTGAAAATCTCAATAGTTGATCGCAAAATTGCTTGATTATGGTTATGATATTAAAAGTGATGAGAGATAAGGTCTTTTTATACTCACTCCATCATTTTAGGATTCAAAAATGATCCAGACTGGCTGCAAAATCAAAGCTCCTGCTAATACCTCGACATCAAGCCCCGGGCAAAATTTGGGCCCCAATTGCCTAGGACAAAATGCTATTGACATTATGTACCCTAGAAAATGGGCTAAAATTCAAAGGGGGTGTCAGGATAAACATAAATAATTGGGAGGAAGAAAGGAAAAGTTTCTAGGATCAATCTTAACGGGCATCCAGACCTCAAAATCACCAAAATGGGGTCTAATAGATCCCAGCAATGTATCCCATAATGGGTGAAAAAAATTTAAGGGTATAAATTTAGCATGCAATTTAGTACAAGTAGGAGACAAATTCATTCTCATGGTAAAGTAGATTAATGCATAAGAACAATCTTATCAAGGTCAAGGACAAAAAGAAATAGCAAGCCCTGAAGTGACTTAAGTCTTCATCAAATCTAAAACAAAGATAAAAGAGGCGTCGCTCAAAGAGAGAGAGAGAGAGAGAGAGAGTACCCTATTAAGGTAATACCTTACAATGGATCACACAAAGAGAAAGTGCCACAAAAGATGGCATTGAAGGTATATACAGTTATGTTATGCACTTGCCAACCCAATAAAGAGGATCAATCCTTAAGGAAAGTGTTGTCTCCATTAAGGGATCCGACAAGGGTGATCAAGCCTAAGGTAATCATTGTCTCTATAGGGATCATTGACAGGAAAGATCAGCCCTTAAGGAAAGCATTTTCTCTGTTAAGGGATATAATGAAAGTGATCAGGCCTAAGGAAAGTGTTGTCTCCATAGGGATCAAGTAAAGGAATATTATTCCTTAAGGAAAACATTATCTCCATTAAGGGATCTAATGAAAGGAAGAACACAAGGAAATCATTGTTTCCTTGGTCATCTGCAACAGAGATTTCATTGCATCATCGTGTATGTGTGTGCAAAAAGTGAAACATGGAGCGAAGTGTATTCCCCCCACATTAAGGCGATTACAAACGCCTTAACATGAGCAATGACTTTAACAAAGCATACATGCACCCATAAGAAATGTTTCCACTATGAGATACCCCCAATAAAGGACAAACTAAAGTAAATGAGCACGTGAAAAAAGAAAGCACAAAAGGGATCTACTAACTCTAGGGTCACTATGATTATATGATAATACATGATATATTATATCAAAATGAACTATAATTATTCCCAAAAGGTAGTAGAAATAAAATAACAATGGAATAATGTCGCGTAAGAGTCACAAAGAAGATTTTTTTTGACCGACATCAAAAAGACCAAAAAGAATAGGTAGCTACCATTTTGCATCATCCCCAATTAGACAACACAAAGGCAGATTTACAAACAGTATCACATGCATGACATATAGAAGAAATGAGATACAAATAGAGGAATTTCATGACATATTGGTTCCTTTATATCCTTGTGTCAATGGATCAACAAGGTTAATTCAAAGAGAACTAAACAAAACATATATCAAGTAGCACGTCATGAGAGAAGTACATTACAACAAGAAAATACAAATAATCCACCACACAAGAGGAGCTAGTCAAGCATATCGCCTGCCTCCCTATCTCAATCTTTAGTGTTTAGGGAAGGTGGGAAACATGAAAGAGGAGAAACATCAAGAAAGGTGTAACAATAAACAGTTCCAAACAAGGACCATGTTGTAACGATGGATCATGTTGTTCATCACTAAGACTAAGAGATAATTATTATGAAAACATAGCTGGCAAATCATAGTTAACATCAATAATCTCATACATATTAACAAAATCCCTAGCATGAATATCATCTTTAGTTGCATTAGGAACATCAAAAGCATCATCATCAATAATATCTTCTTTATCCAAATTAATTGCAATAGAATCTAAGATATGAATAACACATGTTTGTTAGATTTCATCTTTTTCAAGTTAACTCCTCCTTTGGGCTATGCATGGGTTGATCAAAGGGAATCAAAGCATCAATAGGTGTTTTATGTGAAGAAAGGTTTTGGGAATTGCATTGATGGGCTCAAGCACAATGTTTGCGGCAATCAAGAGCACAATGATTATGCCTGGTTTTTCTTGAAATTAGATTTCGTTCAGGATCCAACAACATCAAGTCCTTTGCTTCCTTAGGAGGAAGAACATAAGGAACCTTACTAGGTTGAGAGATAGCATCAACAAAATGTTTATAAGATATAAGAGGTGGAACATAAGCATATATATAGGAGGTGTAGGTGGTCTAGGAAGAATTCCAGGTCCAAGGCAAGGAGATGAAACATCCTTTGGATTGTTAAGCTCACAAATATTTTGGATTTTGTGCTTCTGATATGATTGAAAGATATTATATCTGCAAGGTTGAGTTGGTTGAGGCATAGAATGCTAAAATAATTCAAGATCAATAGACTCTCAAGGTATGGAAGGTCGGTAGAGACTATGATAAATAGTTGTGATTTCACCATTGTGGGGAAACTTTAAACACTTATGGATAGGAGAGGATATTGTTAGAGTATCTATTTATCTTCACTTATTAATTAGATCATGTTGATTTAATTATTAAGTTGTCTGTGTACTCTATTTTCACTTAAGGTGTCTCTTAGGTGCATATAATTAATATTTTATATTAATTATATTACGCAACCTAGCTTTTTAGCTTTTTAGGGTTTTGTTCACCTTTAAGGTTGAACTCTTGTAATTATTTGTTATGATCTTGGAATACAATTTACTTTCACTCCACTGAGATTTTCCAAGCCTTTTCTTTTGTCTCTTTGGTTTCCTTTCAGCAACAGGTTATTTGCATGCAGGTGTTCTTGGCTATCTGTGAAGTTGGATTTCTCAACTTCTACATGGTATCAGAGTTTCCCTGCTACTGTCTGGTCTGAAGGTTTTTTGAAGCCATGATTCGAAGAAGACAACCATAGCTTCTCTGGGGTTTTTTATTCAATCTAGAGGAGGGGCTTTTGTCTGGAGAATTTTGAGAAACAATGGACGCTACCGTTGTGTTCAGAGGGCCTGAGAGATTAACTTTTTATATAAAGTTGGCCATATTTGGCCACAGTAGCTTCTGGAAAAAAAATCTTGCCCTCAGGCCGTACAAAAAGCTTCCCAAGAAAAAAATTTCAAAAAAATATTAAAAAACCCTTTTTAGCGCACTTTTTGGATGAAGCTGGTAGCGCAGCCATTGCGCCACCCCGGCACCACCGCGATGCGGCCCGCATTCGGCCCCCACCAGTGCGCCACCAACAGGCCGCCCGGCAGCCGCCATTGGTGAACTACCACCTCTGCTGGCCAGCGCCACCGCTCCACCACCCGCGTGCCGCCGATTCTCAAACCCCCCTGTGATGTCATCATTCCGGGGGGTGATGTCATCTTTCCGGCCATTTTCAAAATTTCCTAGCGAGTTTAGTTTTTCGGCGACTGGAAAAAAAAATTTGGCGAGATGAGCCCACGACGTGTAGACCGTTGTCAAATTTTTTCCCAGGCTCTGTGACAGTCGTTTGGCCATCAAATTTTTTGTCGTGACTGGTTTTTTCTAGAGAGCTCATTTTTGGAGGAGCAGTTTGTTTTTTGGCCGTAACTTGTGCATACGGTGTCCATTTTTAGAAAATGAAATATCGTCAAAAAGTTGTTTTTGAGATAGACGTGATGATGCTGGTCTCATTTACTAATTTAGCTATTTGAGCTCTCATTTTTGGCATTGAAGTAGAGGCTTTCGTTTCCTCCCTCTCTGCATCTGGCGTCTAGGTTTTCTTCTCATTTTTTGTGCTTTCAATAATTGTTTCTTTGTTGTACGGGGGTTAGATTTATACATTGTGGGGGGGTGCATTTGCTTTCTGTACTTTAATTCAGAAATGACCCTTCTACTTCCATCTTCTTCTTCTCTCAATGTCGGACCCCTCTGTGGCCCGGCTAACAACACACAATTATCACACCTAGAAAGCACACATGACCAGGCTACTCATGTCACGTGGCTTAAGGTCATGTCTAAATGAACACCAACTTGTCCTGCAACGCCCCTTTGAGGTTCTTCAGCATATAAACAAAATGGATGAAGCCATGGGCTTGATTTCACTGAACATCTCCGACAATCTCCTTTTTCACCTGGATGGTTTGACAACTCCTAGGGATATTTGGGGCAAGTTTTCATATTTGTTTGGCACTGTGAATTAGTTCCAGGCACTACAGCTTGATGCAGATCTTACCACTTTGACTCCTACCAGCTTTCCCACTATGGAGGACAGTATTAGATCTTTTCTTCCACTTTCTACTCCACCATGGATGTTTTGGGTGCTAGACACACCATGCCTTCATTTGAGACATTTTGGTTGACACAGGAACAGGCAAAGATCCAATAGATGGATGCTTATGGCTCCTTAAGCAAGTTTTGGTTGCTCAGTCTTCACAGGGGAAACCAAAATAGAAAGCCAAACCAAAGAAAGATTCAGCAGGCAATGAGTATTCCTCCAAACCTGCATAGAAACCTGATTCAAAACCTCCAGCTAACCCTTCCAAGGGTAAATCTTCTTTGAATTCTACTAAGTCTACCTCCAAGACTAAGAAGAAATCAGTTGAGACGTGTAACTTTTGTGGAAAGGATGTGTTGGAGATTTGATTCTGAACAGTTGATTGATTGTATGTTTGTCATTGATGACAACATATAATACATAGCAGTACTTCTGTATGTACTTATCCATATGATGACATGAAGACTGGCATGGATAGATACATGTTGTTGACATGTTTATTATGCTATGTTCATACACGCAAACCCAGATATGAAGTTTCAATAAAGATATGTAATTTTGTTAGTGACGGTTACAGTTCTGGAGGAATAACGGTTTAAGGCTGATATATGTAACATGTTTATTGAGTTGTGCATATCTTCAGGATATGCATGTGTATATTCATGATGAGTTATGATTTTTTTATATTAATCTAAAGGCGCTAAACATATTTCAAGAAGATTACAAAGATATGGTTAAATTGGTGAAGTCAACTTAGTGAAGCGACGCGCCTATTTAGTTAGTACTTGCATGGTTGTAATTATGCTTGCGCGCTTAGTAGAGCCGACAAGGATGTTATGAAGAGTCATCTAATAGGTCCTGTGATCTCATACTTGGTGTATGTACTTATAGAAGGTCATTTGTGATGAGAAGAGTTGCGAAAGCCAGAGATTAGAAAAACAGAGCAGAGTGTTAATATAGCAGAGCTATATTCATCATATGTTGATAATATAGACATTGAAGTTGAAGCTTTCAGAATATAGATAAGATTGTTTTAGTGCTTTACAAGAGGTTAAAGCATCAGCGCACAAACAGAACTGATCAGACAAACAGTGTCACAAACAGCAGTTCACCTTGTTGATACAGTGTGTATCAAATATCTAGAAGGTTGTAGCCTTCACCACTTGGACATTGAGTCCACCACCCCTAACAGGGTTATTGTAAAAGACTCCTAATAGGGTCAAACACTTAACTAGGTCACTATACTAATGCATTGTAAAGACAACTCCTAACAGGGTTGAAAGATATTTTAATAGGGATTACTACAAACAATATAGTTCTTTGTGGGTACTAATTCCCACCAGGGTTTTTACCATTTGGTTTCCCCATTACCAAATTGATGTGTTGTGTAATATGTTATCTAAATGTGCATTTACTTTGTATCAATCTGGATTAATAAGTATAAGTTAAAGATTTAAAGTTTCTGATAACTAATTCACCCCCCCTCTCAGTTATCCCTAAAGTATTCTAACAATTGGTATCAAAGCCAAGTGCCTTGGAAAGAAAGCCTAACAGCTTAAGGTAGATCAGATGGCATACTTTAGAAAAGAGAGTCCTAAGTTTGATGGAGAGAACTATCTGGATTGGAAGAACAAACTGATAACACATCTACAATGTGTTGGCTTTGAGATCTTTGAGATTGCTACACAAGAACTTGATATTCCATCTTTGAAAGATCTTGCAAAGGATGATGCTACTAATAGACAAAAGGAAAAATTTACCAATAATGCAATTGTCAAAGAAGCCCTAATCAGCGCCCTATCAGACAGTGAATTTTCTAAAAAAAATTTGAATAAAAAAGTGATTGTTTACGTTCGACACCTAGGTCGAGTAGACCTCATTCTTGTAAGAGCTATTAACCAATAAATCATAGGGAGGGACTTATTTATGTCACCAAAAATAGAGACTAAAGCAAGTGTCGGATTCAAAGCGGGTGTTAAAGATTAAAGATTAACTTATTATACTCCAGAGTATCAGACCAAAGATACTGATATCTTGGCATCATTCCGAGTCACTCCTCAACCTGGAGTGCCCCCCGAAGAAGCGGGAGCAACAGTAGCTGCCGAATCTTCCACTGGTACGTGGACCACTATTTGGATCGATGGACTTACCAGTCTTGATCGCTACAAGGGGTGATTCTATGATATTGAACCCATTCCTGGAGAGGAAAATCAATTTATTGCCTATGTAGCTTACCCTTTAGATCTTTTTGAAGATGGCTCTGTGACTAACCTGTTTACTTCTATTGTAGGTAATGTATTTGGATTCAAAGCTTTACGGGCTCTACGTCTGGAAGATTTATGAATTCCTCTTGCTTATTCAAAAACTTTTGATCAAGAAATTTGACCGAGCTTATACCATATGGAAGTATCTAGAAGACATGTTTGAAGGAGATATACAAGCAAAGAATGCACGCAGGAAGACATGGAAGAAGAAATACAACAACCTTGAGATGTTGCCTGAACAGAATATTACAGATTATAATCAGAGGATAAATGAAGCTATATCTAGAATCAGAAACAATGGAGGAGAAATTTCAGAAGAAGACATAATGGACAAGTTAATGACTACATTGACAGCAGACTATGAAAGCAAAATCAACATTCTAGATGAGACCGTGCAGTTTTCTAAAGACTTCAAGAGAGAAACTTTGATCAGCAAAATCTCTGCATTTGAGATATCAAGATTGAAGACTGAACCTAAGAAATCCTCACACATCTCTAGTCATAATGAGAATGAAGAAACTGACGAAGAGCTAGAAGAGATAATTTCCATGATTGCTAAGAGAGAAAAGAAAGGAAAAGGAAAGTATGATGGACATCTCCCATTCAAGTGTTTTTCATGTAATAAGATTGGTCACTTTGCATCTAAGTGTCCAACAAGAGTCAAGAAGTTCAGATCTGATTACAAACCCAAATATAGGAAGGAATGTTACCATGCTGAAGAAGGTGTAACTGATGAAGATTCAGGAGAAGA
>MU226090.1:462873-523991 GCA_018584345.1 Thuja plicata
GATGGTTAAAGACTTTGGTATTCAGGTTGACTATCCTATTGTTATTCATTGTGATAACACTAGTACTATTAACATGTCTAAGAACCCTGTGATGCACGCAAAGACAAAACACATAGAGATCAAGTACAATTTTCTGAGAGAAAAAGTTGCAGACAAGGAAGTGAAATTGGACTATGTAAGCACAAAAGATCAGTTGGCAGACATTTTCATGAAGCCTTTAGCAAAGGATACTTTTGAGTATCTAAGAGAGAAGTTGGGATTAATTCCCTCTCCTAAGTATGAGTAGAAAAAGTAGCAAGTACATCAGTCCTATGTGACTGATGAATGGTTGACTACTCTACTTCTGGAGTAGTACTTGTGCATAATGGTTTATGGCGCCCTTTTCCATTGATGTCAAAGGGGGAGTATGTACTAAAAACAAGGAACACAAACAAAGAGCTAAAACAAGGAACACATACAAGGAGCTTATACTCTGGGTGAGTATACATATAAAACACAGTCTATGTAACTGCAGCAGTGTAGATGAATCTTTGATGAGGATATTGAGACGATTGTAAAAGAAAGAAGACACCATGAATAGAATTTGTTTTTATCATATGTTGCCATCAATGCCAAAGGGGGAGATTATTGGAGATTTGATTCTGAACAGTTGATTGATTGTATGTTTGTCATTGATGACAACATATAATACATAGCAGTACTTTTGTATGTACTTATCCATATGATGACATGAAGACTGGCGTGGATAGATACATTTTTTTGACATGTTTATTATGCTATGTTCATACACGCAGACCTAGATATGAAGTTTCAGTAAAGATATGTAATTTTGTTAGTGACGGTTACAATTCTGGAGAAATAACGGTTTAAGGCTGATGTATGTAACGTATTTATTGAGTTGCACCTATCTTCAGGATATGCGTGTGTATATTCATGATGAGTTATGAGTTTTTGATATTAATCTAAAGGCGCTAAACATATTTCAATAAGATTACAAAGATATGGTTAAATTGGTGAAGCCGACTTAGTGAAGCGACGCGCCTATTCAGTTAGTACTTGTGCAGTTGTAATTATGCTTGCGCGCTTAGTAGAGCTGACAAGGATGTTATGAAGTATCATATAACAGGTCCCGTGATCTCATACTTGGTGTATGTACTTATAGAAGGTCATTTGTGATAAGAAGAATTGCGAAAGCTAGAGATTAGAAAAGCAGAGCAGAGTGTTAATGTATCAGAGCTATATTCATCATATGTTGATAATATAGACTTTGAAGTTGAAGCTTTCAAAATATAGATAAGATTGTTTTAGTGCTTTATAAGAGGTTAAAGCATCGGCGCACAAATGGAACTGATCAGACAAATAGTGTCACAAACAACAGTTCACCTTGTTGATACAGTGTGTATCAAATATATAGAAGGTTGTAGCCTTCACCACTTGGACAGTGAGTCCACCACCCCTAACAGGGTTATTGTAAAAGACTCCTAACAAGGTTAGACCCTTAACCAGGTCACTATACTAATGCATTGTAAAGACAACTCCTAACAGGGTTGAAAGATCTTTTAACAGGGATTACTACAAACAGTATAGTTCTTTGTGGGTACTAATTCCCACCGGGGTTTTTACCATTTGGTTTCCCCGTAACCAAATTGATGTGTTGTGTAATATGTTATCTAAATGTGCATTTACTTTGTATCAATCTAGATTAATAATTATAAGTTAAAGATTTAAAGTTGCTGGTAACTGATTCACCCCCCCCCCCTCTCAGTTATCCCTGAAGTATTCTAACAGGATGGACATCTCGTTTCTAGGTGTTTGAAAAATTTGGAGGCTTTAGAGAAATCCATGCAAGAGCATCACATTTCAGCTCCTTAGTCCACATCCTCCCCTACATGGAAAGGTCATGCTCTTACTGCATGAGCAATGACTTCTGGGCCCACCTGGATTCTTGATTCCAGTGCCTCTCACCACATGACTCACACTCAGTAGTTGGTCACCTCACTTGCTCCTTGTGCTACTTCACAAATTGTTGTTGGGAACTCATCTCATCTTTCCATTTTGGGTTCTATTTCTGTTTCATTAGCAGGGGTTCTCTTTAGGATGTTATTTTTATCCCTGACATTTTGACGAACCTTTTGTCTATCTATCATATTTGCCACTCTATCTCTGGTAAGATAGTTGAGTTCTCACCACATGATGTGGTTATTTGAGACTTACATGGTTTTGATATGATTGTGGCTACTGGGAGTGTTGACACTGCATCCTTCCTATATAGATTTGATGGATTTGAGTCTTATGATGGCACAGGTTCCTATCTTATAGCACATGCAGATTCAGTGAGCAGACTTTGGCATGAGCATTTGGGCCATGTCAATTACAGATATCTTCAGCAGATGAGCACACAGGAACTTGTTCTTGGGCTTCCATAGATTACTTGCACTGATGGGGTTTGTCAGGGTTGTGTTCTTGGCAAACAACATAGGGATCCTTTTCCTCACGGATGAGCTACTCGTGCTTTGGCACCATTGGAGTTGATTCGTAGTGACCTCATGTCATTTCCTACCCCTTCTTTTTCTAGTGCCAGATATGTGCTTACTTTCATTGATGACTTCTCCAAGCGCACATGGGTGTACTTTTTGAAGTACAAGTCTGATGTCTTTGATTCATATCGGGTCTTTAAGACATTTGTGGAGAAGCAATCTAGTCTTTCTATTCGGCGGATACACACAGATAATGGGGGGGAGTATGTGAACCAATATTTTAGGGATTTTTTCTTTGAACATGGTCTTCAACATTAGTTTTCAGTGCCCTACACCCCTCAGTAGAATGGTGTGGCAGAGAGAAAGAACAAAACACTTTTGGAGATGGCTAATTGTATGATACAGTTCAGGTCCATGGATTCATATTTTTGGGCAGAGGCAGTCAATTGTGCCAACTATATTCAGAATCAAATGCCTCAAAGGGTAGTTTGACATATGACTCCTAAGGAGGCTTGGTCTCATGTCAAGCCTGATGTATCTTCATTCCAAATTTTTGGTAGTGAAGCATGGGCATTTTTGCTTGATGCTCAGAGGAGAGCAATGGAGCAAAAAATCTAACACCTCATTTTTGTTGGCTACTGCAAGGATGTTAAGGCATACAGGTTGTTTGATCCTGATTCCAGAGAGGTCCTATTTTGACAGGATGTCCAGTTTGATGAGCGCCTTCCTACAATAGATACCCTGCTTTCAGAGTCTACTTCACTTACCACTACTCCTTCATCTCTTCTAGTTTCTTTTCAGGATGATGAGGATGATGATCTTGATGATCCTCATTTACCTCCACCACAAGATCCTCCATAGATACCTAAATGGGCTCATGTTACAGTTCAGACTATAGGATCTATGGCTGGTGACCCTTCCACTTCCCGTCGCACCCAGTCTCATATTGTGGGTTCTAATCTTTTGAGTCATGCTATTTGTGGTGATCCTCAGACATTTGCAGCAGCGACAAGACATACTAAGTGGGACAGTGCTATGGAGGAGGAGTATTCTTCTTTGATGAAGAATCATACTTGGGATCTTTGTTCTCTTCCTAAGGGAAGAAATTTAATGTGATGCAAGTGGTTGTATCATACTAAGTTTGTTGTTGATGGTTCTATTGATAAGTACAAGGCATGTCTTGTTGCGAAGGGTTTTTCACAGGTTGAGGGTGTTGATTATACTGAGACATTTTCCCCTGTCACCAAGATGAACTCTATTCACCTTGTCTTATCCCTCGTAGCTTCTCAGGGATGGCCCATTTTTCAGATGGATGTGAAGAGTGCATTCTTGCACAGTGATCTTACTGAGGAGATTTACATGGAGCAGCCTTAGGGATTTGTGCAGGATTCCTCCTTGGTTTGCAGACTTTGGCATTCTTTGTATGGTCTCAAATAGGCCCCTCGGGCTTGGTATGAGAAGATGGACTTCTTTCTACTTTCTACTGGCTTCACACGCTGCCATTCCAATCCCACAGTCTACATTCAGTATCTTGAGGATGAGGTTTTGATCCTTGTGCTGTATGTTGATGATCTTCTTATCACAGGTAGCTCATCTTCTATGATTCAGGATGTTCAGTGTGCATTGATGGAGCAGTTTGAGATGACTAATCTTGGTCTGTTACACATCTTTCTGGGTCTGCAGATTGTTCAGTCCTCAGCTAGGATCTTTGTTTACCAACAGAAGTATGCTCTTGACATGCTTCGGCGCTTTGATATGCTTGATTTCAAGCCTACTCCCACACCTTTTCAGTCGGGTGTTACTTTGTCTACCTCTTGAACTTTGCCTTCAGTGGATCCTACATTGTATTGACAGTTGGTTGGCAGTTTGTTGTACCTAACACACACACGTCCTGATCTCTCCTTTATAGTTGATCTAGTCTCTCAGTTCTCACAAGAGCCTCATGAGAGTCATTGGCAAGCTACCAAGTGTATTTTGAGATACATTCAGGGCACACTTATGTATGGCATTCATTACACATCAGGGGTTCCTCACATTTTTGGCTTCACTGACTTAGATTGGGCTGGTGATGTTGATGATTGAAAGTCTACTTCTGGCTTTGTCTTTTGTCTTGGCTTTGGTCCTATCACATGGTCATGCAAGAAGCAGAATGCTCACGCACTCTCATCTACAGAGGTTGAGTATAGAGTGGTAGTGCATGCTAGTCAGGAGATTCTATGGCTTTGACAGTTGATGACTAAGTTTGGCTTTCCTCTTGATCGTCCCACAGTTCTGTGGTGCGATAATTAGAGTGCTATTCACATTTCCCGCAATCTGGTGGAGCATCAGTGCACTAAACACATAGAGCTTCATATGCATTTCATCCGTCAGCAGATTCAGGATGGTTTTCTCACTTTGGAGTACATTCCCACTGACGTGCATATTGCTAACATCTTCACCAAACCTTTTTCATCTCCGCGCTATCTTCAGTTGCATTCTATGCTTGGGGTGACGGAAGTTGTCCTTGGGGGGTCTTGCTGAGGCCTATCTTCCTTCATGTTTTTTTCAGAATTTTTGTTCTATCTCTTTTTGGAGAGGGGTTTTTCCCACTAGGTTTTCTCCTTTATCTCCGGTTCATAGAGATTTCCTTGTATTGGGTACCTGATCAGGCCTTGTTGTCGGGACCCTCTTTTCCTACTTTCATAGCTATGCTAGGTTAGCTTACCTCCTAAGCTTCACTTAAGGGTGGGTGTTAGAGTATCTATTTATCTTCACTTATTAATTAGATCATGTTGATTTAATTATTAAGTTGTCTATGTACTCTATTTTCACTTAAGTTGTCTCTTAGGTGCATATAATTAATATTTTATATTAATTATATTGTGCAACCTAGATTTTTACCTTTTTAGGGTTTTGTTCACCTTTAAGGTTGAACTCTTGTAATTATTTGTTATGATCTTGGAATACAATTTGCTCTCACTCCGCTGAGATTTTCTAAGCCTTTGCTTTTGTCTCTTTGGTTTCCTTTCAGCAACAGGTTATTTGCATGCAGGTGTTCTTGGCGATCTGTGAAGTTGGATTTCTCAACTTCTATAGATATGGCTTTCATGGAGGTAAGACAAGGAAGATCAAGTTTGACTTGAAACTAATCAAAAGTTGGGATGACAAAAAAGGTGACATCTAAAGTTTTACCACCAATCTCTATGGGAAAGGTAATAGAACCATAAGTTGGATAAAGAAAACCATTGAAATTTTGGATCATAACATCAAATTTATCATAGAAATCACATTATAATCATCTATTGTAAAGATGTTCTTCAGTTAATACATTCACCATGGAAGTAGGGTCAATAAGAAAACCATGAGAATGGATATCATTAACCTTTGCAACATTCTATAAAGGACCATTAGGTGTTTTAATTGTCTCACTGGGGTCAAAGGTAATGCAAAGCTTAGGTTTGGGTGCATTTTGATCAATGAGGTTGACAATGTTATTGGATTCAATAGACTTATCATCAGAGTCAACAACATGGGTGGGAGAAGAAGGCAAATGTTGGGTAGACTCAACATTATTGGTCGAATGAGACGACAAGGGATTGGTATAAATTTGAAAATTTTTGTTGGGAGGTTCCACAAATTTTTTTCCTTGATCATTAACACCCCCAAAATATATGGTATTATAATTAATTAGGTCTTGAATAAAAAATTTCAGATGGAAACATTTTTTAGTATCATGACCAGGTTGACGATGGTATTAATAGAAGTTATTTTATCAAAGGATTTGGGAAAAGGTTTGGATGTGTCAATTGGTTTAATAGGAGGAAGATTTAATAATTTATAATTAATCAACATCAACATCACATTATGTAGAGAATCAGAAAGTTGAGTAAATTTACGAGATGGTCTAAAAATAAATAGCAAAGGAGTCACACCTTTGGATGTTGATGTCACTTGCTCATCAACATTGTTGCATGAATTATTTATTTTGATGAAGTTATTTAGTTTCTGAAACTTGTTATAGGATACGACATCACTCTTTTATCAACCGGAGTCATTGGAGTGGTGCTCTCAAAATGACGAAAATTAAGAAAGAAAAATATTATCTCTAATGTCTTTTTGTAAATTAGAAATGAAAATATGTTGCACATCAATATTTTCTTATCAGGCATAGGATAATAAATCTGAGCATACAAATGCTTAAATATACCAATGAAATTAGTCACTTTTTGTTTAACACCTTATTTACAATGCATTAAATTAGTCAAGGAGATCTTAGGACCAATATTGTTTTGAAATTGTTTGATGAAAGCATTAGAAAGCTTTTGAAAGGAGTCAATAGAATAGGAAGGTTATAAAGATAAATACCATTGAAAGGCTTTATCTTGAAATTTTCCAGTAAACAACTTAGCTATGAGCCTATGATCATGAGAGAAATGACTACACAAGGTTTGAAATTTTTTGACATGGGTCAGAGGTTCACCTTTACCTTTGTAAGTCTCTAGGTAAGAGATCTCCATGTATTGAGGAATAACAACACGAATAATATCCAAAGACAAAGGACTATAAATGTCACAAGTAGGGATGTTGAACTTTGATTAGGTCATGGAAGCAATTTGTTATTGCAAGGAAGACACAATTTGAGCCAAACTACTAATGGCAGAATTGGTACAAAGGGTGGTAGAAGATACATGTGAAATGTTTGGAGCATTATGAGAAATTAAAGGAATGGTGGAGTATGAAAAAGGAACACTATTTTAAGTGGGAATTGATAAAGGTAAAGAAACACAAGGAAAAATTTAAGGAATAGTTGAAATATGAGGTTTAGGAATGCTAACATGTGTAGGGTTGAGATTTTGAAAAGAATTTGTAATGATGGGAGGAGCATAGGTAGACACACTAGGAATGGAGGTAGAAATAGACACAGAGGTGTCAACACTAGTTGTAGGGGGATGAAACCTAACTCTTGAGAACAATCTCTAATAGGCTTGACATTTTTATCAATGAGATGAGAGATACTACGCAAGATATTCACACCACATTCATCATTATGAGTTATCTTTATTAAACCTTATACAATGGATATAACTTCAAGATTAGATTTTTCTTGTCCTAACAATAGCTCAAATTTTTTAAAATCATGGGAAAGTTTTTGAGCTTGCATAGGAGCGAATCTTAAGGCCTCTTCTTCATCATGGGAATAATGGGAAGAGTTGTTCTCAATAATGTGATTAATGTCATTGGTATACATGTTGGTCTCATCAAGATTCCTAGAAAAAATAGAAGGTTAGGGATCAAAGGAACCCACAATTCTATGAATTCTCCTAACCAAAATGCTATAAGTAGGACTCAAGGTAATAAAACTCATGCACAAGGGAATGAAATAAAATATATATATATATATATATATATATATATATATATATATATATATATAATGCAAATAAAATATTTGAAAGAGATATGCAATTCAACTAAGGAAAGTAACAATGTTTTTTTATGAAAAGCACATCTAACTATCAAAGATAGAGATCTAATGTAAAGCATGCAAAGTAGATCTAGATCTAATTACCAAAATGAGAAATATTTAAAGTATAAAAGGTAGATATAGACACCAAATTATATTTGAAAGTTTTATGATTCAAGCTCACCAAAATGTATAATGGGAAAAGGTCTGAGCAATGCAAAAAGATAGGTAAACCTCCCTTTTCAATAATTATACATTAAGAAGGAAGATGGCCCAGTAGGTTCAAGAGGAGACTCAAACGCTACATGGAAAAATGGTTCCTTCTACTAAATTATGTGATTGATGAAATGTAAATGATGTACTACTGTGATTAAAGTGATTAATTAGACAAGTTACAGAAAACTAGAAATAACAAACTTATACGAGTAGACAATGAGTAAAAAAGTACAAAAATAAAAAGAAGAGTTCATATCTGACCTGGAGGTGAAATTTGAGCTAAATAGGCTGAAACTCATTATGTACCTAAGGACAGATCACCATTGGCATTATGTACCCTGCAACTTTGACTAAATTTTTTTGGGTCTTTCTAACTGCATCTGATCTTTCTAATCCCGATTTGGTGGCTCTTCAACCTGTTCTTGCACACAAAAAAATGGGGGGAAAGGTTTTATAAAGGGGTTTTCCTTTTTCAAACCCCTATTAAGTAGTCGACCTTGAAAATCGAAAATAAATTGCATAAAGGAAAACATGTAAAAATGAAAATGGTAGATTTACCTTGCATAAACCCTCATGGACGGATGTAGAAATCACTCATACCTATGAAGATTCTTGAATGTGATTTAAATTCAAAGTGATGACCTTGGAATGTGATGTATAATCAATGATAGCCCTTAAAAATTCATGGATCTATGAATTCCACTCCTAGATCTTGAATGTCGATATGTTTGAAAATTGCTTGCAATGAAGGAGAGAAGGAGAATGGAAGAAGGATCTTCTTGCTTGATTGAGAATTATTCTACTTGGCCATTATGGGAGGAAAAATTGTCTTAAATTGGAAAATATTGTCTTTGATTTGGATGATCTTGGAGAAATGGAGACTTGGAGATCTTGAACTTGGATGCTTGCCTTGAAATCTTGAATCCAAATGCTCAATTTCTCTTTGATTGCTTGAAAATCTTGATAGCTTTATTGAAAAAATGCTCAAGTATGGTTATGATATGAAAAATGAGGAGAGATAAGGCCTTTTTATACCACTCCATCATTTAAAAATTAAAAAATGATCCAAGTCGACCATTGAATCAAAACTCTTGCTAATACCCCGATATCAGGCCCCAGGCAAAATTTGGGCCCTGATTGCCTGGGACAGAACACCATTGGCATTCTATACCCTGGGAAATGGGCCAAAATTTGGAGGGGATGCTAGGATAAATGGAAATAAGTGGGGGGAGAAAGGATAAGTTGTTAGGATCGAGCATAGTGGGCATTCTGACCTCAAAATCACCAAAATGGGGTCTAATAGGTCCTAGTAAAGTATCCCATAATGGGTGCTAACTTTTGAGGACTATACAATTACAATTGTGGATAAACCTGGGAAAGAAAATGTAATGTCTGATTTTATTTCAAGGTTGCCAAATGCCTCATTAGACCCACTACTGGATGATTCATTTCCTGATGAGCATCTTTTTTCTCTAACAACTTTTGATCCATGGTATGCTAACATAGAAAATTATCTGGTTATGGGCCGCACTCCTCTACATTTTTCTCCCACGGAGAAAAAGAAATTGGTTCAATGTGCATTCTCCTATTCTAGGATAACAAGATATTTATTCTACAGTGGGTCTGATCATGTGATGCAAAGATGCTTGAGGGAAGATGAAACTTATGATATCCTTAAAGCATGTCATGATGAACCATGCAGTGGACACTTTGCATGCAAACAAACAACACTCAAAATTCTCAACATTGGTTATTACTAGCCAAAAATTTACAGGGATTCCATTTGATATACACAAAGATTATGTGACAAATGCAAAAGGATGGGCCAATCGACCAAAAGTCATGAAATACCCGTACAACCACATCTTTTGGTTACACCATTTGATAAATGGGTCTGGATTTTATTGAACCCATTGAACTTACATCCAATGGAAAATCCTATATACTGGCATGTACTAATTATCTTACTAAGTGGCTTGAAGTTAAATATTTGACCAATGTCAGGGATTACAAGGTTTTTGAATTCCTATATGAGGAGAATTTCACCAGCTATGGTGTTTGAAAGGAGACAGTTACATTTTAAGGGCCCTAATTACATATGATTTAATAGCACAATTAGTACAAGAGTATCAGATAAGGCATAATAATTCTACACCTTATCATCCCCAATAGAATGGTCAAGTCAAGGTCACTAACAAGGAGCTAGAGAATATTCTTATAAAGATATTGTAGATTCATATGTGAGATAGGGCTACAAGATTACCTGAAGCAGTACAGACTTATAGAATCACATGGAAGACAACACATTTTATGCCCTATGAATTAGTATATGGTAAAAATATTGTCTTACTTGATGAATTTGAATACAAGACTCTTTGCACTGCACTTGAATTGGAAATAGACCTCACACAAGCACAACAAGAACAACTTCAATAGTTGAATGCACTTGATGAAATATGCTTGGAAACATTTCAGAGAACACAAATGGTACACCAACAAAGGAAAAATTGGCATGAAAAATATTTCAAATAAAAATAATTCTATGAGCATGATTCAGCTCTACTATATGATTATCAATATCAAGGACATAAGGGGAAGTTGCAAACTAGGTGGCTTGGGCCCTTTCAAAATGAGAAAGTATATTCCAAAGGAGCATTTAAGATTTCTATAATTGATCTTATTTAATATACCTTGATGGTCAGTGACCATCAAATTAAGTTATACAAGAAGCCACATAATAAGGAGGAATTTCTTGAGTAGCTACAGGAACAATTTTCTAAACTTTCTCCAGAATCATCCACTTCACAATCCTCCATTTATTCTATTGATGATCCATCTCTAACTTTACTTCCATAAATATCCCATTTTGAACCATCATCCATTCTATTCCATCCAACCACTACCCTTCTATCCATCCATGATTATCCTTCACCTCCACCACCTATTGTGGATGAACCATTCGGTTCACCAACACAACTTGAGGACCTTTTAATAAAACTACCATTTTCACATGCACACACTACGCATGCACCATCCACAAACTTTCCAATTTTATTTATGTTATTTTCAATAATACTACATGTACATGCATCAATGTAGTTTAGGGACCTATTACATGAAAATCACGGGACCTAGTTCAAGGCTTATGTACCATACATGTCAACATGCAACATCATCACATGCAACCAAATATTTCATGTCAGTTTTCCAAATTTGTAAACCACTTAATTTGACTTGCCAACTTTCATTTCCATCACATTAATATATTTTCATGCACTTAATCCTATCAAAGCAAGGCCATCATATATATATATGAGTAAGGTACACAATCCTCATCTTAAGTTTTAATATTATTTAATTATTATTGATTAGTACTTTCACATGAAATTATAATTATTATACGTATCACATATCATAGTGTCATTCCAACTACCAATGTTGGCATGTTGTGATGGTTAAGTTGTTGTGTTTTTGTTCTTTTCATCAAGGTTCAAATCCCATTAGGGATGAGGTCCCCCATTTGTGGCCTCATCGGTTCATAGCTCTAGGTCAAAGCGTTTACCCCTATTTTTAAAAAAAATTAGTGTAATTTCAACTTGTATATATCTTTTGTACTTCCATCATTTGAGGACAAATGATAGTTTAAGTGGGGGGTGTCGTGCGTGTTGAGTCATGTTATTTATGTAAAAGTACTTGTTTTCAATAAGGATTATGCCTATAGCAAGATATGGAATCTAAATATCATGTTGGAACATGGAAACACTCTCAGGTTGTGGGTATCCTATGGCTAGAGTGAATCTTCAGGATTGAAAGGTTGGTTCCTTAATAGTGCTCACCTATACTAACTTGAATGAAAAGATGAATGAAAAGAGCATTATAGTTGCATAACTTATTGTATTCTTATGCAAACACTCTATATATTATCTGTATTATCTGTCTTTCATGAATGAAAAAAAAAATATGAAATGATCTTGTCCTTTCTTCTTTAGCTATCATTTCAATTTACTTCTACATCATTTACTTCCAGTTCAAACAAATCATCTGAAACTTAAAAGTTTAAAATGAACCAAATGTACCTTTACTAGTTGAATCAACTACCCATCTCTACCAATTGGAGTTGGATGCAAAAATTGGTAACATTTCTGGCAACTTCTTAGGGGTGTTTGTCTTATAAACAAAATAGACCAACTGCCTTTTGCATTCCATTGGGCACAGAGTCCACTTTGACCTTGAAAAACTGAAACCTTCTCAAATTGAACTTGAAAGCACACACCAAACTAAAAACCAAACAAACAATACAATGTGACAAAATATAGTTAAGGACTTCTTTATGGTATATAGTGATGAGTTCATACATGGCATGTGTTCATTCATATGAATGATAGATCACTTCTTAACTTGATTCTATCAAGTTGCAGGAAAACACACAAACTAAAACTAAAACTTACTTAGAACATTGTTGTGTTTGATTACAATGGCATTAAGAAGTCATTTATGATGTAGGATGTTGGGTTTTGAACTCATGCCCTATGTCGTGGATGCTTGTTCATACCATCATGATGAGGTACAACCATGTTCTCCTTAATTCTACAACATATTGAAAACTGAAACAACTAACTGCAACATGCTTGACCATCACTTATTTAAAGCTGAAAACTGAACTACTCTACTCTAAAATATTGATTTGATGATGAATCAAATGAAACCATTAACTACTTTCTGAAAATAACACCCTTTTTGCCCAACTTTTGACCCTTTACTAGTTTTAAAACATCTGAAACAAGATGGAGGGATGCAAAATATTGAGACAACTGTTAAAATATCACTCTAAGAACAACATTAATAGGGCCCACCTCTCTAATCAAATTAGAAATGTCACTATCAGGAGGTTTATAAGAAACTTGAGATTGATGCTCTTCTGTGAAGGCCTCATGACTAGGTGTAGACTTGACTTCCAATGATTTGATGTCCTTCGTCCTAGATATCTATCTTATTGGAAAACCTCATAAGATAAAAAAAACTTTGAAGGATGAGAGTTTGTTCTACCTATATGCTTTGTTGGCATCGCATTCTGTTGGCTGAATTTTGATGCCTTTAATGTCTCTTTGGGAGCTATAAGATTTAATACTTCCTCCTGGTGTAACATTTGATTTCCCTCCTTAATATAAGCTACTTCAACCTCCATTTCAAAATAAAAAACCTCTTCAACATCCCAAATAAAAATATAGTTAAGGACTTCTTTATGGTTTATAGTGATGAGTTCATGCATGGCATGTGTTCATTGATATGAATGATAGATCACTTCTTAACTTGATTCTATCAAGTTGCAGGAAAACACACAAACAAAAACTAAAACTTACTTAGAACATTGTTGTGTTTGATTAAAATGGCATTAATAAATCATTTATGATGTAGGACGATGGGTTTTGAACTCATGCCCTATGTCATGGATGCTTGTTCATACCATCATGATGGGGTACAACCATGTTCTCCTTAATTCTACAACATAATGAAAACTAAAACAACTAACTACAACATGCTTGACCATCACTTATTGAAAGCTGAAAACTAAACTACTCTACTCTAAACTATTGATTCGATGATGACTCAAATGAAACCATTGACTGGTTTTTGAAAATAACACCCTTTTTGCCCAACTTTTGACCCTTTACCAGTTTTAAAACATCTGAAACAAGATGGAGGGATGCAAAATATCGAGACAACTGTTAAAATATCACTCTAAGAACAATATTAATAGGGCCCACCTCTCTAATCAAATTAGAAATGTCACTATCAGGAGGTTTATAAGAAACTTGAGATTGATGCTCTTCTATGAAGGCCTCATGACTAGGTGTAGACTTGACTTCCAATGATTTGATGTCCTTCATCCTAGATATCTATCTTATTGGACAACCTCATGAGATAAGAAAAACTTTGAAGGATGAGAGTTTGTTCTACCTGTATGCTTTGTTGGCATCCCATTCTGTTGGCTGAATTTTGATGCCTTTAATGTCTCTTCGGGAGCTATAAGATTTAATACTTCCTCCTGGTGTAACATTTGATTTCCCTCCTCAATATAAGTTGCTTCAACCTCCATTTCAAAATAAAAAACCTCTTCAACATCCTAAAAAAGGTCTTCAACCTTCAAAACTGATGAAAATTAATCTTTGACATCCCATAAATGCTCTTCTTTGATGTCCTATTGTATACCTTGTAAAATAGGAAAAATTTCTATTTCATTGAAGCTTTGATCAACACTTGAAAAGACATTTGAAATGGCTTCATGAAACACAATTTTTGCTTTCGATATTTGTTCACAAACTCTTGTTCTTATTATTGGAGTTAGTATGAGAAAATACTCTTCACTACCATCAATATAATTTCGAGGCTCAACAAATATATCAAGAAACTCAACACTATTAAAATGATCATCATACACAATCTGCATATCCAAACATACAACCTCCTTTACCTCTGGTAATAGATCTGAATTATATGGATGAACTACAGGAATATGTTTCTTATAAGGAATTACTTGCGTAGGTGCATGCTCTTGCATTTAAGAAGACTGTATAAAACTTGGAAAGGGAAAACCTTGAGGATCTTCCTTAAAATAGTCTTCTTGAGACTCATCAGAACCTGCTATATAGAGTCACATAATTTGAAGGTCTTCTTGAAAACAAATAGGTTGCTCTTGAAATGCCATTGGCTAAGGTTTCTCATGTACAGGCTCATCTTCCATGAAGCATATTTAGTTAAACATAGGAACTTTGAATTTCACAAAATGGATTAGGGAAGGTATTAGCTAAGAAATATTTTTGATTAGATACATGCTCTTTTACCCGAGGAGACAAAATTGATTGAGTTTCTACATTCTGAAATGTAGCAAGAAAAAACTTAATTACCTCTTCCTCCATAGTTGTTAACTCTTCCTCATGCTTCTCCTTTTGGGCATTTAAATCCTTTTCATGGAGTTCCTTTTGAATTTCCAGGTCTCTTGCAAAATTTGCTTCATTTTGTTTCTTTTCAGCCACCAACTGCCTTATAAACTTTGGTTCATGAAGACAAGCTTGGTGATCTTATTGCTTCTGCCCATTTATATAAGCTTGATACAAGCATTTCTCCAGTTATAACTAGTTTTAATTCTCCCTAGTAATATCATCTATTTGTTTGGTGAAATCTTGCAACATATCCAACAAAGTATCATGTTAATTTTTAAGCTCTTGGAAATCTTGTTGAATTTGAGGGTCTTGAGACTCATTAGGAAATTATGTAGGAGCATATTAATTAGGGGCAAATTGAACATATTGGAAACCTACTACGACATGATAACCTAGGCTGAAAATAGGATTTTTTTGATTCTAATATGGCTTATAATGAGCATCCTTAACATTATTCTCAAGATATGGTGGTGGGTATTCATTATGTCATTTAAAACTCAACATCCTTTTTTATATAAAGAGTAGGAAATCATATTATAAAGTCATTTTGAAACATACTAGCACTTGTATCTGTAAACTAATTTTCACACCAAAAAACATATTTGTGTGGAAAATCTTGGCCTGAAATAGTCCAAAGTGTCCCACCAGGCGTGCCAAAAATTGTTGTCAATCAAGATTGTGCCTATAGAAAGATATTGAATCTAACTATCATGTTGGAACATGGAAACACTCTCAGGATTTGGGTATCCCATGGCAAGAGTGAATCTTTGACATTCAAATGTCAATTCCTTAATAGTGCTCACCTATACTAACTTGAACGAGAAAAGGGATAGAAGGAATGTGCATGTGAAAATGAGAATCTAAAACTAAAGGGTGATGCACCAATGTAATAATCAGATTTTCTGCTAAGATTTCACAAGATTCATTATGAAAGACTCCTCAAATCACAACTCAATTAGACAAACCCTACAAAATTGACTCTATGATAGGTCTTATTATTCTAACCTTGAAGAGGAAAAACTAATGCTTTCATAGTTTCAATATTAAAAATAAAACACGGTCATAAATCTGTACCATGGGATATCATATTTTGCACTCGAAACTGAAAGGACACTAATTAAAGAAAGGTGTAAGGTCAATATTTAATTCAAAACACTCACAATCAATGTTAAATGCAGAATAATAATCCAGAAGGAATCAGTTTCTGTATATAAATAACCAGGAAATCTGCTACAAAACCATCAAGTCCAATACAATCTACCAGAATTTGCAAGATCCTAAAATATGGCCAAAAGAGAGAAACCTCCCCCAAAAAAATGAGATCTAAACATAAGATATAACTTCAAACCCTACAAGGGTCGAGAAAAGTGAGAAAAATGAGAAAAATGAGGAGAAAGAGGGGTCAAACTATTGGAAACATGCGGTTGACCACCTCAAAAGTATCTCCAACTGATTATCTATCCATGTGGCCCTCCTAACTTAAGCTGAACTGCTCATAACTGCCCCAAATCTCTCCCAAAATCATGCAAATACAAAGGGGTCAGATGAAATTGAAAATCCATAAAAAAAATAGGGGGTGCAACTTCAAGAAACTAAAGCAGAACTGCATGAAAGGTCATGTCAACTGATGATGAACTCAAAATGCACTCAAAATCCCTCTAAAACTGCTCCAAAACTAAAAAATCCCTCTGGAACTCACACATATCTTATAAAAACCAAAAATCCCTCCAAAACTGCTCCAAAAATGAAAAAAAATCCCTCTGGAACTCACACATGTCTTGTAGAAACCAAAAAGCCTCCAACCACAAAAAACTAAACTCTATGTTTACTCAAAAATCTGAAAATTGGCCCCTCCCTTCAAGGGAACATATGCAAAATCAAACTCCTCCCATGAGAACTCCAATTTTGAAAGAAACTCCTCCCATAAAAATTGAGCCCCACACAAAATTCTCTCCTTTTAAGTCATGAGCACCCCATTTTCACATCTGTTACAATTTTTAAACTTAACGTTTATTAGGTGACTTATAATATCACCCAATCAGCATTACATGCATTTAAAATTATGCAATAATAATAATATATTACAACAATATTTAAGCTAATAATAATAAAATTCACCTGTTATAGATTTAAAAAAATTACTAAGTAATATTAAACATCACTTAATAAATATCATACTTAAATAATATTTATTAAGTTATGTTTAATATTACTTAGTAATTTTTTTTAATCTATAACAGGTGAATTTTATTGATATTCAAGCTAAAATATTACATATAAACTTTTTCAGTTCAGAGATTATGATCCATCGTATTAAAATGTCTATCCAGAACTAAAATCTACTTAATAGAAGCAATCCATAAAAACATAGGACATTATAGTAAGATAATAGTAACTAACTAGAAGGTTGGGGTCATTTTCCTCTAGCCAAACCTGCTCTGCATTTGCCTCTATCCTCCAACAACCACAAATTTAGTTTCCATTTGCACTCCTCCAGGCTTCTGCAACTTTTTTACTATTCAACGTCCTTCCCACGAGTGTTTCAAAAACAATTTTTTCATTTTCCACCCCACACAACGACTTTTTCCTTAACATTCCAGCTTATTTGGTCCCCAAAATTCAAAATTTCAAAATTTAGACTTACTTCATGGGATTTTTTATCAGTCCTTTTTTGTCTTCTTGCCTCCTCACTAGCCCCATTTCTTTATGGGCACATTTTCATAAATTTCTATGTTCCTCTCCTCCTCTCGAACCCTAGCCTTCTCCACTATATCCTTTATTCGATGTCATTTGGCTCCAATGTCTGCTTGGTAAGCTTCCTTATTAACCTTTCCCCACCACCTTAAAAATGGGACTCGACCATAGAGCCTGCCTTCATTTTCATCTTCAAAAACATCCTCATAATCAAAGCTGACACCCAGGTCAGCCCACTCTAGGATTGAATCCATGCCAATTAGTAGTTCATTATAAAACATTATTTTGATTATGTGCTTCACTTTCCTTTTGCGTTCCCCCAACTGTAGCGCCCATGCTATAACCTTGGAGATCCCATCTACATTGGCCCTCCATTTTAATTTCCTATCTTGGAATTAGCTACCCAATACATCAATTATTGTAAGCGCTACACTTTTCTCCTTCAAATTGAGCATTCCCAACATTCTCTCCTTACTAACAAGCCCCTTGAAATACTTTTGTTTCTTCTTCATGTCAATAGAGAAGGAGGCCTCCATTGCAAACTCATTTTTTTCACTATATTTTTTTCTTTGCATTGTAATTGAAATAAAACTTGCCTTTCACGAGTCCCAGTAGTTGCAGAATTATTACTACACACGAGACTCACAAATCAGAGATTGCACCTATCACCTCAATGCCTGCCAATTCCTTACAACCGCATCATTACAATGTTTGGTGTCATCACTTACTTTATCCCTTCATGAGTTGTTATTAATTTCTCTTTAAGAGTTGACAAATCTTATCCTTCATGCATGATTTCCTTAGATAGCCTCACTTCATGCTGACATCACCTTTCAATACGGTGTTTGTTGGAGGGTGAATACATTCCAGCATCTATTTTTCAAAATGCAAGTAGTTTAAAAGAGCCCGCGGCCAAACCAAATTTAAAAATTTAGAGCTACATCTCTCCAATTGAAAATTCTTCAAAGTGAATTTCATTCACATTAGCTAGAGTAGAGGCCCATTTTGACAAAAAGTCATCCTTCTGATTCCCTTCTCACCTTACATGGCTGATTTTAAAGTCTTTAAAAGACTGAAGTAAATGGATAATTTCTATCACAATATTTGCCAGGTTTCATGCACTGGCAGCACCATTTTTAATTGCATTCACAATCACTTGTGAGTCACCTTCCAAATTTATTCTATTAACCTTTAATTTGAGGCCCAGTTGGATAACAAGTAGTCCTACTCTTACCTCAACCACATTATTGGTCCCATCATGTAATTTATGAGAATCCATGGCAATTATATCTCCATTCCAATCTCTAGCAATGGCCCATGCACCAGAAGAGCCAAGGTAACCCTTAGAGGCTCCATCAAAATTTATTTTAATCCACTCTTTATCCAGTTTGTCCCATTTTATGACCTTCTCCAATCAATTTGTATTCTTGACCCCCCTCCCAAATTTCCATTTTGGATTCTCAGGCAAGGCCACTCAGCATGTAGCCTCCTATCACTAGTCGAATAGACCACAACACCCTTCTGATTCAATAGTGCAACTTTCATTACTTCATCAATTGAGGCTTTGATTCTTTTTTTTTGACTCTGTCCAAAGTTTTCTCTTTCCCCTGACAAACTCTCTTATTCGTCTCCTTCCATAGTTACCATATGATTATTGAGGCATGAATGCTCCATATATGAGACATGGTCATGGTCTTTTTTTGGTGTGGGCTAGCACTCAAATATCCTCGTTATTGTATTGAGCATCAGTCCAATGCAATTTTGTTTTAATCATCTGCCAACATTCATCTGCATATGGGCACTGAATAAAAAGATGATCCACATCTTCAATTGCAAAGTTGCATAACACATATTTGGTTTGCCCATAGTAGCCAAACCATTTTCTTCTTTTTGTTGTTAGTATTATTCCATGCACTTACATCCATGCAAAAGTGCCCACTTTGGGAAGGCAATGCTTATCCCAACATAGCTTGACCAAACTACCCCTGTTAGCCTCTCTATTTTCTAAAGTTTTGTAACCCAAGTATATCAAATAGGATCCATTTGATGTTGCACACAAGATTATTTTATCTTCTTTTGTCATTCTCATCACATTCCTTGAATGGAATAAAGCATCCATAATTCTCTTTTGTTGATCGGATAAGCCAGATTTGTCCAAATGCTTCCACATCCATTGGGGTCCAAAAGGAGTGTCTTTGACAACTAGATAGTCTGAAACCTTCTCCCCCATCGTTCAGTCAAAATTTTGCTAACCTCCCCATAAATATCATCATTTTTTAGAGGTTCATATCCATTCCATGAATCTCTCCAGAAGGATGCCCTATTGCCATCTCCAATTTTCCAAGAATTATGATCTGTGATGACTGAACATCCCCATAATAGGTAATAATAATCATGCCAAAGCTTCTCCTAGGAATAGTGTATTCAAACTAAGGATTACTTTTCCTATCATGAAGTTCATATGAATTGTCAACCCAGGGACGTATACTTGAAATGGGATAGCATGATTTGTGCACTAAGTCTCTCAAAGAGTCATATCACTTATGTTGCAGGAAGGAAAAATACATGAAAGAGACCTACGCTATTGCTGCAGGAAAGTAAACACACACTACTACTTAATGAAATTAATGCTGACAACTAAAAACTCAACTTAAACCTATTCTATCAATCCAAAGCATTCACTATAACTATTCTTGCAAGCGCTGCAGGAACATACATGAGTTATAATGTTGCAGGAGGAAATAGTAAACTCTACTTAAAATGTTGTAAATGTTGAAAGTAACTCAAACCTATTCTAATCTAATCCACCTCCCAAGTGGGCCCCCTTGGTTGGCTTCTGCTAACTATTAACATAGAATATAACTCAAAATCACTCCATTATATTTCCAGAAAACTGATTACATCATAATGAAAATAATGCACAAAACCAGAAAGAGTAACTTTTCTGTGCAAATGCAACAATAGTATACTATCCAACTAACTACAAACTAACAATCAAATCCCTTTATATAGATGATTGATGTTTATTCAAATCATACAGATAGGGTCTGACTAATTCATGCCATAGAGAAAGGAGAATGTAATAGCCCATGACAGAATGTCATAAAGACTAGATAACCGCTTCAACAAAGTATTGACCGCTGAGAAAATATAGTTGAGTTATGTTCCTATATTTCATGAGATGATGGTTCCTTCAATTTAGAAGGCATGTCTCATGGTGTCATAACGGTTCTCCCTGTTGCAGTTGCAACTTTATCGTTTCCTCTTCAATATTGTAGATCCACTTTCAAGTCGTTCCTCTTTTCTAGAAGGTTAGTAGCACATGCAGATATATATTAAAGTCAACTATTCAAATCAATCCAAATATTAGAACACACATTCAAATAGTTATATGAAATAATGTGATAGATATATAATGTTTAGCAAAATGTGTCACTACTAACTACCCATAGGCTTTGGTGGTTCTGACTGTACTTATAGCATGATCACAAGTTCAAATACTTAAAGGGTCACAAATGTTTTAGAAATGTCTTAAAACGGAGTATAAAATCAACATAAATAGAGTCATGTGCCCCCTACAAGTATAACGTTTGTCCTCAAGCATTACATTTCTTTGCAATTCGGCTGAATTATCCAACCTCTTTCTTTCCTCTCCTCTTGCTCTTGAAGGTGTAGTAGAACCCTCTAGTTTTCTCCCAAAAGTCCATCCTGTAATCTTCCTACAACTGGTCCAACTTTGTAGCATTAATATCATATAGTGGCCATAGAAGCATTAGTGGCTAAATTGTTAGGGGGCACCAAATCTCACGCCTGATTTGTCTACCTAACTATATATATTTTGGTGCCCGATGAATTGTTTCTTCAAGGTTAATAGGACTGTGTGGTTCTACTTTCTTGAATACTTCTGGAAACCTATTCCATCTATTTCTGGCACCAGTGAGGGATCTTTGAAAGGTAAAGTAGGACATCCCTTGATATTCTGTATAAACCTCTTCCCTGATAGTGAAAATTTTATTCTTGGTTTCTGCTTCTATTCTCTCATAGTAACACTGAACCAGCCCCTTAGTAGCAAATCGGGCTTACTACTTTCAGCCCTCAAAGGTAGTGGTTCTGACTTTTCCTAGTCCCTATAATTATCTAATCACCTTTCATAATTGGCTTCATTATGCATCCATGACATTAAGGCCCTTAGATGTATATCTCAAATATAGAGCAAGGGATTCCACTCAGCCTCCTCTGGAATAATGAAGTTGTGTAGATATAATTCACAAAGCATGTTATTTTGCTAGGCATGTAGGGTTTGGTACAAACCATAGAATTCTTGAGTTGTTTTAAACTCAGAATCTTGATCCTTCATAGTCATCATTAGTTGAAATAAGAGGAAATATTCTTTTAAACAAATAGCTTATACCCTGGGAGGAGGCCTTCAAGTTATATGATCAGCCAATTTCAAGGCATGACCCATCTTCTATTTCTACCTCTTCAGTTGCTCCTTCAAGTCTTATATTTCCTCATTTTGATCATTAATCACTCTTTGCATTTTCTTTCTTTCTTCCTTCCATAGAGTTGTATCAAGAATAAACTGATTGAACAGACCAAAGAGAAGGGATTGAAGAGTAGGTGGGCCACACTCTTCTAACTAAGTATTTTGTCTCCTTTATTTTCTATATGTCTGCTCAAAATAGCTGGTGAACAAGTTCTCTGAAAAGCACTAGGGCATTCTGAGAGTGTGAGTGGGCTGACTGTTGAGACATTTGAATTTCTTCCTCATTTCCTTCTTGATCATTCTGATGACTCTCTCTAGGGTCATTCTGACATGTGGCAGGCTCATCATCACATTTCTCATTTAGATTTTGAGAAAGATCTAGGATTTCAGGTCAAATTGGGGAATTGTCTAGAATATACTCTGCATGGTGTTCTACAACAGATTTTTCTGAAGGAACAGATTGACTATTTGGGGATACTTGAGGAATTTTTCCTCTCATTCGAGTAATTCTATGTACAGGAGTCTCTGCAACCTCCACAACTTTATTTTAACTAGCTTTCTTCATTCTCTCTTCTGCAGGAGTAGTTGTTGCGGGAGTCGATTTCCTTTTCTTTCCTTTTGAATATGTGGGGTTTTGTGGTTCATTTATAGGAACTGAAGTTCCTTCACCAACTTTTCATTTTCCTCTCTTCTGAGAAGAGGTAGGGACATTTCTCTCAAGAGTATGTGAAGGTCTGTTTTCCTCAATTTTTTCGGGTTGCCCTTCTTGGGTGGTTGTTTCAACAGCTGGCTCAGAGGGTGTTGCATTATCATTACTAGGTCACTCAATAGGCTCAACCTGAGGCAAGGTTTTAAACTTAACAAATTCTTCTCATGCCAAGGGAGAAAGTTCCCTAAGGGTTTTTTTCTACTAATAGTTTAATTAGGGCATGGTGAGAGACAAAATTTGTATTCCCCTTCTGGGTCTCCTCGGCACTAATACTTAGCATGTTATACAAAAAATTGGGAACATTTATTGGAAGATTATGTCTTACATAGCTAAGTAATTTGAAATGATGTGCATGTAAATGAGAAAATCTTCCCTCACTGGTCAGGTGCCTTATAATGTGTGTTGCCAACTCATTGAATGGTGGAGGAAGTGACATGCATTTGCATCCTTGCTTGTTTATTTCCAACGGAGGGTCTGTAGGAAGAGTAAAATGGGATTGAGCTGACCTAGCATCGTGCTCATTGGGATAATGTTCCCCGATTGCAAGTAACCCAGTTACTTCTGCTATGCGTTCCTCTATTGTGACAACTATCAAACCCCATATGGTTTCCTTTCCCTCCTCAAATTTACTCATAAATTATGTTGCTACCTCCTCATCAAATTCTGTCAATTTCAGGAAATACCCTAGCCATTCGCATGCATTGAACCTCCGAACTGCTTCAAAATCCGTGAGCAGAATGCCATGAACCATAGGCTCATGGCGCATCAATTGCCCTCCCATTTTTTCCAAATGCTTCCTTCAAATTTATTTTGTAATTTTTCAATTTATCAATTTCCTCTGCTCTGTAATTTCCAAATTCCTTATTCCCTTTTGAATCACCCTGAATTTAAGCTTTCAAACTGCACTTTCTACAACTTTGGATTTTTCTCTTGCAATCTTTCTGTTGTATTTAAACATAAGCAATAATGACGCTTTCACAAAAGGAATTATAACTTTAAGTGCAAGTTTTCACATAGCTTAATTATGTCCTTTTAGGGTCACGTCAAGTCAAAAAATCTAGGATTATTCAAGAATTATGGTATGACACTTGTGCGAGAAATTGAAAGGACTTAATGAAACAAGGCACAAGTAGAGATTTGAGTTGATAGGTAATCTTATGAGAGATGATAGGGACAACTATAAATGGCATGCAAACTTAATACTCCTCCTTGCCCCCCACAAAATTAAGACAAGTGTCCACACTTGTCACACTTGGCATGGGGTAAGAAATTGGCGTAATGCCTTAATTATAGATTTATTGCAGTATTAGATATAATTACTAAAATATATGTGCTAAAAGTGGAAAGAAAGTGAAACAAGTGCAAGGAATGCTACTCCAATAGATATAATTACTGAAATAATGCTACTCCAATAGATTTATTTGTACCTATCATTCGGTTGCTGCATGCGCAAAAAAAGGTGGCAAGAGTGAAACAAGTGCGACAGATGCATGCGTCAGCTAATGTGGCTCTTATTGAAAACATAGAAATATGGAAAGAGATGGTGACGTGGAGGATGGGTGAGCAGAAGGTAGAGAAGTGGAATGGATTGGAAATAAGAATATATAAAATGAATGGAGAATGGAACTTCATTTGAAAATGAAGTGTTTATTATGAACATACACGAAGGAATGTTATGTTGAAGCTGCAGGAAGAAGGTTTGACCCTCTGCTGCAAGAAGTATTACCTGTTGCGCTTTTGGAGTTGTGTCTCTGAATTGCTACAGGAAGTCATCCTTGGTCTGGGGTTGATGATAGAGATGAAGTCAATGCTCATTGACCAATAGTTTGAAATGCACTGGATCAATTATCGTCAGCTGGACTGATCCATTGTCAAAGACATGGTATATTTCATATAGGCCCAACCATCTTGTCTACAATTTGCCTTGTGTCTCTTGAAATTTGGAATCAAAGAGAAGTGCCCAATCACCTACTTGAAATTGTTTGTTCTTGATGTGGGAGTCATGCCATTTCTTCCTCTACTTTTGGACTATTTATGTGCAATGTAATGCATATTTTCTCATCTCATCCAGAAAGTTGAGATGCAGTAGACACCAATGGTGTGTTGCAGGAAGAATGATGTTTAACTTCATAGCAGTACGCAATGTATTGTGCTCGAACTCAATTTGCAACATGGTTTCTTTCCCATTCAACAATTCAAATGGAGTGAATCATGTGGTTTTCTTCCATGTGGTTTTGTATGCCCAGATTGCTTCTGAAAGTTGACTGCTCCAGTCACGGTGGTGCAGGTCAACTATTTTTGTTAGAATTGCTTCAATTTATTCATTGGTGACTTCTACCTGACCATTGGCTTGAGGATGGTAGGGAGTAGACTTTTGATGTCTGATGTTATATTCTTTCATGAGTTATGTGATCAGGTTTGATGTGAATTATGCTCCTTAATCAGTTACAATTTCTCATGGTACACCATAATGGGTGAAGATTTCTTCATATAGGAACTCTGCTAGCTTATGATCATGTGCATGCTTCATGGCTTTCACTTCAACCCATTTGGTTAGATAGTTTGTGCATACCAGAATGTAGGATTTTCCATTAGATGGAGGGTCTATAGGACCAATAAAATCCATGCCCTAGTTATCAAATGGTGTGACAACCACTTGTGGATGCAAAGGCATTTCATCTGATTTTGTTGGTTGACCCATACTTTGGAATTTATCACATTTCCTGGTATAATTGTCTGCATCTTTATGAAGTGTGGGCCAATAATAACATGTTGCTAAGATTTTCAGAGTTGTCCTCTTAGTTGCAAAGTGTCCTCCATAGGGCTCATCATGACAAGTATGAAGGATATCATATGTTTTATCTTCACATACACACATTCTCATGACTTTGTTTGGACCAGTATAGAACAATGTATTGTCAATCCAAGAAAATTGAAAACTTTTCTCAACAAGCATTCTTTTGTCCTTAGGATAGAAATGTGTAGGCATCTTCTCAGCTACAAGGTAATTAGCTATATCAGCATACCATGGACTCTTGATACTAATATGGAACAAATGTTCATCAGGTAATGTATCATCTATCATAGAGGTGTCAGTGTCATCATTCTAGAGTCTTGATAAATAATCAGCTACAACATTTTCTTTCCCTGGCTTGTTAATTATTGTTATATGAAACTCCTGCAAAAAAAGAAGTCATCTTGCTAGCCTGCCTAAGATGGAAGGTTTTTTCATAAGATATTTGATTACTACATGGTCAGTATGAACAAAGATTAGATAGTCTATTACATAATGGCAGAATTTATTCAAAGCATAGACCACTGCTAATAATTATTTTTTAGTAACTATATAATTTAACTCTGGCCCATGTAAACTTTTGTTGATATAGTAAATAGCATTTTCAAGGTTATTAGACTTCTAACCTAAGAAAGTAAATATTGCATAGTCAAAAGCATCTATATGTATGTGGAATGGTAAATACAAATCAAGCCCTCTAAGGACGGGTGCAATCATCAAAAGGGACTTGAGCTGCAGGAAGGATTCCTCATAGGCTAATGTCCATGTAAACTCAACCTCTTTTTTAAGAAAGGTGTACAGTGGACTAGCTATCTGACTGAAATTTTGAATGAAACGCCTATAATAACCAACATGTCCTAAAAAATTTCTAACATCTTTTTTCTTAGTATGTGTAGGCAATGTAAGAATTACCTCTATTTTTGCAGGGTCTACTTGGATGCCAGCTTCTAAGATGAAGTATCCTAGGATGCCAGCTTCTAAGATGAAGTATCCTAGCACCACTCCTTGCATCAGCATGAAACATTTCTCATTGTTGAGGGACATGGTGTGTTCTTGACATCTGATAAATACTTTTTCCAAGTTCTTCAAAGCTTCCTCAAAAGTAACACCAAATGTGGTGAAATCTTCCATATATATTTCCATGCAATCATGTGATATATTAACAAAAATGTTGATTACAGCCCTTTGGAAAGTGGCTGGTGCATTACATAAACCAAAAAGTAACACAGATGCATATGTTCCCCAAGGACATGTAAATGTTGTCTTCTCTTGATCCTCTTGAGAAATGCTAATCTGATTATAACCGTTGTATCCATCAAGAAAAGAGAAGTACTTTTTACCAGCTAAGATATCTAGAACTTGATCAATGAATGACAAGGGAAAATGATCTTTCTTTGTTGCATTGTTTAGTTCTCTATAATCTACACATATTCTCCATTTACCACCCTTTTTAGGTACTATTACCAAAGGTGAAACCCATTTACTGTCAAATATTGGATAAATAAAACCAGCATCCAACAACTTTTGTAGCTCAATTTTTACAATTTCTCTTAAGGCTGGGTTAGTTCTTCTCTGAGGTTGGCAGAGTGGTAGACTATCTTCCTTGATGTAAATTCTATGTGTGCAGAGTTTTGGGTTCAAGCCTGTCATATCTTCATAGTCCCAAGCAAATTATTTTTCATGTTTACAAAGGAGTTGAGTTAACAATGCCAATTGTTGTGGTGGCAGTTTATTGTTAACATGAAGATTGTGACCAGTAGAGAGTTCCACATTAGTTGTCAGATCTAGCATTAATACCTCAAGTATTGGGCTTGTATATATCTCACAGGATAGTAATTAATGGATAATATCAGGTCCTACTGGAGAAACACAGTTCTCATATGTAGACAACTGAAGAACAGAGCTTTCAGAAATATTTTTTTCTATGACACAATCATTGGTAAGGATACTTTGAATCACATCATCTTATTCTTGAAATTTTAGGAAGGATTGTATGTATAACATCATTATTTGATCAAAAGAGTTTATCTCTTCTTCCTCATCTCCCAAATCTGGCCAAATAGGAGTACTCAAATCTGGTTGGGGTTGGGTAGGAAGATATAATGCTAGCTTCTTGGCTGCTTGGCCATTTGAAAGTGTCATGTTACTTGATCTGCAACTGATATTAACATCAGTAGTGGCTAACCAAGGTCTTCAAAGGATAACTGGATAACCAACAAATTTTACCTTAGGTGATAATATCAGGAACTCAGTAGGATATTCCCAGGAATCCAATGACAACTATATCTTCTATGATGCCATTTGGGGTGACAGTGGAACTGTCTGCAAGTTGTAAGACTATTGGAGTGGTTATCAATCCCTCTATACTCAACCTATGCATGGTATCCTTAGTCATAACATTTATAGGTGCTCCCAAATATACTAGATCATTCTTCACAGACTAGCCATTAATTATAAGATCAACAATTGGGCTTCCAGGGTCAGAGTACTTTGGAATGACTATCTTTCCCAACATAATATCTGCAAGTTGACCTATAACATATAGTGTTTGGGGACCCTTTTTATTATGTCTAGGATTTTTGAGGCATGCTTCTTTAATGACTTTTCCATAAAGAGGAACATCTTTCATAGCTTGAAACAATGGAATCTAGATATGCATGTTTTTCAAATGGTCAAGGATATCAAATGGTGTTTCTTCCTGGGATATAGGTTTTTCCATGCTAAGCCTTTGTGGAAAGGGAGGATTAACTGAGGTATGAACATTTGTTTGTCTTGGTATATCAGTTGGTGGGACAGTATTTGGAAAAGTAGCTTCTGGAAGTGGTGGTGATGCTGCATGAATGTTTGGAACTTCTGTTATAATAGGAGGTTCTGGTGCAAGTAGGGTAGTACCAGATCTTAAGTGAATATCAAATATCTCTAGTGCATAGGCAGGGTACTGCTGAGTTCAGTGGCATATATTTTTTGTTGTTTTTGCTTGTTGTTAGGATTGGGTTGTGGCTGATTATGTAATTGGGTTGGCCTTGGACTAGGACTTGTAGCTGCAGGAGGTGGCATTATTGCAGGTTAAGACATTGGAGGTGGTAAGGGTGGATAACCAGGACTTTGATTAGGTCATTGTTGAGGTCCTCTCCATTGCTTATTTGGTTTCCAATTCCCCTGTGGTGAATTCCATTGATTTAGAGGATATGACCATTTATTTTGAGGTTGTGGCCACTGGTTTTGCTGAGTATTAGGCCACTGGTTTTGTTGATTATTAGGTTAGGAATTTTTCCAAGTGAGTTGGGAGTACTAAGAAGGATTTTGATAATTTTGGTTCTACCATTGATTATTATTAAGATTAAAAAATTGCAAAGGGTCCTGAGGAATACCTTGTCTTGAAGCCCATGTCAGATATTGATAAAAAAAGAACACTTGCTCATAGTCTCCTTCTATTTTCATGTACTCGGTAGGAAGGTGTTGGTTCTCCAAATTTTCCACCATCTTGCACCCACAATCTTTATTTTGCTTGCGGCAGTGAGGGTAGTACTCAGCTAGTTGTGCTTCAACATATGCATGCTTCTTCTTGACAATCATTGTATCTAGGTGTGTAGCAACATCATTGATAATATCTTGCTTGAAATATGACAATGGGTTTGATATTTCTAGCTTATAAAGGCCCGAGCTATTTCCCTTAGCAAGTGTTGACCGAAATCCTCTGCCCTTCTTTATGATTGATCTTGAATAGTTGAGGCATATTTTCTTAAGGTCATCCCAGGAAGATTGGGATATATATCCTCCAGCCATGAGGTCCAGTGCTTCCAAGTAGTTATCATTTATTCCCCTTAAAAAAGATGAGTTTTTTGTGAATCCTCCTCTAGCACATGTTGTGGATTCTTCTACAGGTTGTACAAGAAGCGTGAAACATAATCTTCCAGAGTTTCATCTTCCTTTTGTGACATTCAAAAAATGTTATCTCCTCTCATATCACCCCCTTGTAGTACTCTTTGTATTTTTGCAGAAATAGAGAATGCATCTCATCCCAGCTAGTTGCTGCATTAGCCCCTAATCCCATGAACCATCGTAGGGCAGACTCCTTCAATGTTGCTGGAAACAACTTGAAATTGTGGCCATCAGTGTTGTAGTCAAATATTTGACAAAGAATTTCAAACTCAAATAGAAAGATGTCGAGGTACTCTTTTATTAGGCCATAGAACTTTGGAAGTGCAACAATGGGTATGATTTTTAGGTTAGCATTATTGATAAGGCTAGGAAGAGGAAATGGAAAAGTAGGTTGTGCCATTACTGGAGGTATTTTGAAATGGATTTGTTGCTGGAAAGGAATATTAGCCACATGATTATGAACGATAGGCGCACTTAGAGTGGATTTGTCAAGAAAACTGGCCAAAATTTCAGCAAAAGGTCAAAGGCCAACTGGATCAAAAGGCTTTGCTTCAAATGAAGATGCTACGAGAAATTTAGGACTTTCATCAACAAAAGGTAATTCAACTTCTTCAAATTCTCCATTCATATTAACAGATTCTCTTGGAAGGAATTTTCCATGGTCATCTTGTCTTCTTCCTCTTTGATGCATGCAAGTAACTATGTAAACTTGTGGAGCAAGTTCAGGTCTGCAAACTACTATCTAGAAAATAGGGAACTATCTAAAAATGAAAAATGGCTCAATAAGGATCTCATCTTGACACCATCCCTGACAACATTGTTTTTTATTCAAAGCATATAGATAAGGTCTAACTAATTCACACCATAGAGAAAGGAGAATGTAACAGCCCATGATAGAATATCATAAATACTGGGTAACCACTTCAGCAAAGTATTGACTGCAAAGAAAATATAGCAGATTTATGTTCCTATATTCCCTGAGATGATGGTTCCTTCAATTTAGCAGGCATGTCTCATGGTGTCATAATGATTCTCCCCATCACAGTTGGGCCTTTGTCATTTCCTCTTCAATGTTGTTTATCCACTCTCAAGCCACTCCTCTTTTCTAGCAAGTTAGTAGCACAAAGGTAGATATATATTCAAGTCAACTATTCAACTCAATCCAAATATTAGAACACGCATTCAAATAGTTATATGAAATATTGCGATAGATATATAATGTCTAGCAAAATATGTCACTACTAAATACCCATAGGCTTTGGTGGTTCTGACTATACTTATAGCATGATCACAAGTTCAAATACTTAAAGGCTCACAAATGTTTTAGAAATGACTTAAAACATAGTATAAAATCAACATAAAATAGAGACAAATTATTGCTCATCAATGAAACTTCTACAATCCAGTATGAAGTTCCAAACTGCTGATCCCTTTGGGGATTTCTAATAGTCATAATTCTTTCATTTACATTAGATTCCAAATATTTAGCCTTGACTATCTTGACCCACAATCTATGTGGATCGCTATAGATACTCCATACAAGCTTGGCACTGAGAGCTAGGTTCATCCTTTTCCAGTTCTTCAAACCAGCTCCACCTTTGGATCTATTATTACAAATTTTGTCCCAATATAAGAGAGGCCACGTTTCCTCTTCACAATTACCACTACAAAAAAATTTATCATCCATTTTTCAATGAAGCTAAGAACTTTGATAGGGATCCTAAGGCAGCTCATTGAAAAAATGGGAATTGCAGAGATCATTGTTTGCAAAAGAAGAATTCTCCCTGCTGAAGTTAGCCACTTACTTTTCCATCGATCCATTCTCTTAATACAACTATCCATTAGGTATTTCCATAAGTGAGGCTTGCATATTCCTTCAAAAAGTGGCACCCCCAAGTATTTTCCTTGCAGTTTACCATGTTTGATTTCCAGAATGTTGCATAACTGTCTTTATTGATCTACACTTGTGTTTAAGAAGTAGATTTCATATTTTTCCAGTTTACACACTGACCCAAGGTTGCACTGGATCTATCCAATGTTGATTTAATTACCCTGGTGTCTCTAGCTGTAGCATCCTCCATTAAGTAGTTATCATCTACAAATTGTAAATGAGTAGTGGATTACAACCCCTCTGCTATAGAAATACCTTTCCAGATTCCCTCTTATCTTTTGATGGCTATTAATCTCCCCAAAGATTCAGCCATGATTATAAAAAAATAAGGGAGAAAGAGGGTCTCCCTGCCTTAACCCTCATGAGGTGTCAAAGAAACCTTGTGTGCTTCCATTTACCAAGATGGATATTCTAGGATTATTTGTGCAGCTTGATATCTACTTCAACCATTCCTCACCAAACCCAAACCTCCGAAGAAAATATAATATGAATGACTTGTTAACATGATCATAAGCCTTCTTGATATCCAATTTTATCATCATTTTATCCACCTTTTCTTTTCTTACTATGTGAATGGATTCATGTACAATTATAATCCCTTCAAATATGGATCTATTGGGTGCAAAGCCACTCTGTTCAGGGGATATTATTTGTTCAAGAATTGGTTTTAATCTATTTTCTATTACCTTTGCAATTCATTTATAGGTGGCATTGCACAATTCAATGGGTCTGAAGTCATCAAAGGACTAACTTTCCCCCTTCTTTGGAATTAGAGATATAAAGGTATTATTGAAATCCTCAAATATGAACCCACCTATCCAAGACTCCTCAACCACCTCCCACAAATCTTATCCCATTATATCCCAATTTTTTTGAAATAATATTGTTGGGAAACAATCCGGCCCTGGGGATTTATCACTCCCCAATCCACTCAGAGCTATCCTTACCTCCTCCTTTGAAATTGGAGACATTAGACTATCATTTTGAGCCTCTAATATTTTACTGGAAATTGTGTTTAAAAGGTCCTCTATTCCCCTTAACCCCACTGAATTGTTTACAAAAATTTGTTGGAAATAATTTACAACAGCCTAATTAATTTGTTGCATGTTTGTGATTTAGTCACACTATGCATTTTTTTATAGATAAAATACTATTCCTAGCTCTTCATACTTTCATAGACTTATGAAAGAATCTGGTGTTGTGATCCCCCTCTTTGTGCCATGTTTCTCTTAATTTTTGCTTCCAGAAAGTCTCTTCCCTTGCCATAATTTCTTTATAGTTTATGTGGAGATCCTACTCCTCATAGGATTGATCATCCATTCCATCAACAATGATTTTATCATTTAAAGTAGCTAAAAAAATTTCCAAGTTTAATCTTTCTACAAATATGTTTTTGAAGGAATCTTTGTTCCATATTTCTCAATTGATCTTTAAGGAATTGTAAATGCTTGAAAAAGATAAAGGATTTATTACCTTTCCAAATAGGGGCATTGGTCGACCAATCCACAACCTTGGATAGGAAATTTGTATCCCGTAGCCACATTGTTTCAAACCTAAAGGGTGACAGTTCAGGGGTAATGTCTTCCTGAATGTTGCAACATGTAGGAAAATGGTCAGACCATGTGATGGGGAGGATGTCCACACTACATATCCAATTGCATTGATCCCACTACCCTGCTTGTATGAATATATCCAATTTCTCAGCAATATTAAGGTAACCCTTCCTCCTATTTGTCCAAGTATAATCCCCCATTCTGAATTCAAGATCTATCAAATCATTACTCAATACAAAATTAGAAAAATCTCTTGGCTGCTTCCTAAACATCCTTTGCCCCATTTTTTCTATTGGGCTTAAAAAAGAATTAAAATCCCCGCCTAACAAGAATAGCTCTTCCTTCTTTGAAACCATAAAATCAAAAATAACTTTCCACAACTCTCTTTTTTCCTGAGTGGTTGTTTGGTCCATATATATTAAATACATAGAATTTGGATAGGAGTTGTTTGGAATAAACTTCAATCCACTTCCAATTGCTATATTGGTCTATGAGTCAGACATCTATAGAACTTTTCTCCCATAACACAAAAATCCCTCACGAGGCTCCTCTTGAGTATGAGTAAACACCTTACCACCTTCTAAAATGTCTTCTAAAGAAATATTTATCATCTCTTTCAACATTGTTTCTTGCATAAGCACTACTTCCACCCTCGCCTGATCCAAACCCCTCTTGATCAGGAAAATCTTGTCAGGAGCATTGCAGCCTCTGACATTCCACGAAAGGATCCTCATTATTGCCAGGAAAAGGCATAGCCTTTTCCCGATCTCAGCAGTTTGGTTTAGTCTGATGCGCACCCTGCCATTTCTAATTTCTCCCTATTAGAATGGGCACCTATTTTCCTTCTTTCTCCTAGCCTTGGTTTGATTAACCTTTAATATGATTGTTCTACTCCTCTTGGGTTCATTATATTGGGAGTTTCATAAATACCCAAGTCATCTTCCTCTCCTTCATCGCTTTGTGAGTTGTAAAGTGAATCAAATTCTATTGGATTTCCCACACTATCTCTTGCTTCCTAAAATGATCCTTCTAAGTTTCAAATTGGTGAACTTATACCATCAGTGGTTGTATGGGTGTCACCACTCCAACCACCCATCGAACTTAGCTTTGATTCTTTTCTATCAAGATGTTCCTCCTCTTAAGGATTTTCTCCCTTGTTATCACCTATATATTTCCTGTCATCTAATCTCATTTCCATAGAGGGATATGTGTCAGGGATAAATTCAGTTCCCCCAGATTTTTTTTTTGGACTCACTTCTTTAATAATTCACTGTTGTGAATCAGTAACCTTTAATGCTTGAGCATTTTCATGTTATTTATAGAAAATTTCTTGTTGTTGGTCCTCTTTTCCCATATCTTTGTGTCCATTTTGAGAAAAACCACAGGGGGTTTCACATACCATTTGAGTTGACATTTCAACTTGTGGTTCCTCTTGCCATAAATGAGATTCCCTTAGAAAACATTTGCCAATCTCCTCCTTCTGCTTACTTTCCACTGGTTCCTAACATACATCCATTTCATAGTTTGATTGCTTGAGGGCCTCTATATCTATTATTGGGTTAAGTAGAGACTCATTTTCTTCTATCATTCTTAATAGAATGTTTTCCAGTCTTGTTTCCTCTGTGCATTTCCCATTATCCCTACTTCCTTCCTGATTTTTGATTTCATCATTTTCATTTCTTCTACTACCAGGGGTTGCCACCAATCACCATTTTCAGTGTGAATAAAAATGTGGAATGACATCTCATAACAAGTTTGGTTCCAAACAAGTATCCTTGAGGTGACTGCATAATTCATTGCATAAATGATTTCCTCATATTTGACATATTTTCCAAGTGATTCCCCTAACATCTTCACTGTTTCATCTCCCCAGTATTCTTGTGGTCGGTTTTCCAATCTAAAATAGATTAGGTTTTCATTCATTGTTTCCTTCTCCAGATTGAAATTTACTATTCATTTCTTTAGGTAGATATCATTACCATCAAGCATGTAAGGGCCATTTCCTAGGATCCACTCTTTATCCTCCTAAGTTGAGAAAATAATTAGGTAGAACCCATTAGGCATAGTTTTCATAGAGATAAAGGAGCCCTTCCATTTTTTCTCACACCATTGTTTGATTTTTCTATAGGTTGGCCACAAGCCTAGCCATTTGAGAAATAGAGCTCTTTCTTCCAAAAAGGCTTTATTCTCAATCCATTAGGGGTTTTAAATCCTGACTATTGCATAAGAAGTAGCAGTGTGGATATTTTCACTAACCTTCGTGTGTGTGTCCATTTTTTTTCCTTGTTCTTTGTTTGTCTCTTGGCTGTCCATGGATTTCCTCCTCGAGAGCTTCCCTGCAATGCTTTGGAATTTGAAACCTTTCTCTATGGTAAATGACCCATTTTTTCCCACCTTCGATCGATTTTTGTTCTCCCACCTCCTTTCATTCATTCTATCCCCAGACCATCCATTTCTCCTTGGCTTGAAGTTATTCCTCTCTCGGATGAATGTGTTGTAAGGATCCTGCCCCCTTCAGTTGAAAGGTCATCTCTTATGTGGAAAGAAACTAGTTTGATGTCGATCCTGCTTGTTGTGATCGCCATTAGATGTTCCATTTTTTTTATATTACTAATTAGTAAAATTTATTACAAATTTAATATTCTTATTGTTATTATAGGCTCAAAGGCCTTTCTCTTATCAAATTTTCATGGAAAAGAAACCCTAAGTACAAGGAGCCTATTGTGTAAGTGAATTATGAGTTTTAGTATGTTTCTAGAGTTGAAATTATAATGGAACAATATGTCATGTGTTGTGATGGTAACTTTTTTATTGTAACTTTTGATATGAAGAATTTAGTTGGTAATGTTTGAATGAACTCAAACTGGGTAACTGCTAAAATAGTAAGTGAAAAATTGCAAGTGATTTGAATATTATATCAAATCGGTAAAGTATTTGGTGGAACGGTAATAGGATATGATTGTGAACAATATCAAGATACTATGTCTACAACCATGACTCATATTGTTAATTAATACAACTAGTTTAGTTGAATGGAAGCGATGTTAACAAAATGAATAGGTAAACGAGACAGAGTTCTTAAACAGGTTATGAAAAATTTTGAATCAGTGAAGGAATTCAAAGTGGCAATAAGGTCGGTGATGATTTTTGTGAAGTAGTTAGGTAGTTATATGATTTGTGGAACTTACTTGATGTCACATTTCTCAAGGTATGTATTTGAGGTGGATTCTTCAAGAAGTTTCTTTTGGTCAAAAGAGTTTTTTTAAGATGGCTCAACTACCAAGGTAAAATCCATATGTAAGTCGATGCGGTTAGAGTATAATGTTTTATAAGTTGTTAGATACATTGTATCTTACCTAATGTGATCTAGATTGTTCATATCTCAGATCTAGGTTTTGTTTTAAGTCGATGGAAGTAATTCTATATATTGGAATGTTGAAGAAATAGTTACAGAGCTAATTGTGAATCGCATAAGGAATTGGTGAAGGAGAAAGTAAAGGAATATAGCGCGATCAAGTTGATGTAGAGTATAGATTATGGAGAAGAAGTATAGAGATTAACTAGGTTTGATCATGCAGAGGTAGTGCAATTACACATCACTTTATCTGTTAATTTCCAACTATTGTAATAGTGAAATCCCTTGTCAGGATAGATCCTAACAGCTCTTTGTTGTAAATCCTCTAACAAGGTGGCATTTGAATTGAATGTTTTAAGTCCTCTAACAAGGATTCTCCTAACAGGGCAGAGATCCTAAGATATTTAAGTAAAATCTCTTAACCGGGTAGCACCTAACAGTGTTGTTGTAACCTTTAATAGGGTAATCTCCTAACAAGGCATATTCTAGAAGAGTACATATTTTGTGGGTACCAACTCACACTGTGGTTTTTTCCCATTTGGGTTTACACGAGATAAATATGGTGTTTACATTGTGTGGTTGATTATTTGTGGATGCATGCATTGAAATTTTTACTTATGTTAGTTAAGTTTTGGTGCATAAATTTTAAAGAGGTTGAATTTAGTCTTTGTTGATTATTGACTCACCCCTCCCCTCTCAGTAATTAAAATTGTATTAACAATTAGTATCAGAGTTGTGGTCCCCTGATTATGAAATATTAATAGCTTGAGGGAAAAGATCTAAATATGTATAAGAAGGAAGCACCAAAGTTTATGAAGGACAAATTCTGTGCATAGGTAAGTAGGATGAACCTATATCTATCAGGCATTACATAGAAAGCATTGGATCATCTCACAACTAAGTATGCTCAACCTTATGGCACCCTAACTCATGAAAAAATAAAGAGAAAGCTGGAGCATAACTATGCAATGATAGAAATTTCAAGTGCTCTATCTGATCTTGAGTTTTTAGATATCAAGGAAATAGATAATGCTAAAGAAATGTGGGACAAGCTGATAACAGTTAATGGCGATGATGTTCATGTTTAGAAAGAGAAGGTGGATAGTTTCAAAGGAAAGTATGATGAAATGAGAATGCATAAAGGAAAGAACATTGCTTAATATAGCAATAGGCTAAAGGAGGTTGTTTCTTCTATCAAAGGAGCTAGTGGTCAACTTGAGGAAGATGAAGTAGTAAGTAAAATATTGAGAACCCTAATATTACAGTATGCTATTAGATTCTATGTTATACAAGAACTTATATCTACTAGTCATACAAATGTGACTCTAGATTATTTGGTTGGCAAGATTACTACTTTTGAGCTAAGTAACTTTGATAACAGTATGCCTAGAGTAGAATCTGCATTCAAAGTGTCCCTAACCATTGGTTCATCAATGAAAGGAAAGAAGCCTCTAATTTTTATGAAGGAAATCATGATTATGATTCTATCTTGTATGAGGAAAGAGAACAAGAAGATTTGGAAGCATTGCTATCAAGGAGATTACCTAGCGGAAAAAGAAAAATACAAAGGTAAACTTCCCTTAAAATACTTTTCATGTAACAAAATTAGTCATATTGAATCCAGGTGTCCTGCCAAGGATAGGAAGGATAAGTTCAATAAATTCAGGAACTTCAAAGACAAGAGAAAGAATGCATGTTACCTAGAAGAAGATGGAGTGGCTAATGAAGAATCAGATATAAGAGATGATGAGGAAGAGATTGTTTTTGTTGCAGTCAAAGAAGAACCCTCAACTGGTGTAGATGGAGATAGTGAGGAGAAAGCATTGATTTTAAGAATGAATTATAATGGTGACTAGATAATAGATAGTGGGTGTACACATCACATGACCAGTGACAAAAGAAAATTTATTCCAATGGAAGAATGTGATGGAGGTGCAGTCAGATTCGATAATGGCTCTCTATGTGTGGTAAGAGGTAAAGGTTCCATAACACTTAATGATAACAACAATTGTGATGATTTTTATTGGGTTGATGGATTAAAGTATAAATTGTTAAGTGTTCCTTAGTTGAACAACAAAGGTTTCAGATTGGAATTTACTAATGGTGTTTACAAGATCATAGGAACATCTGGAGATTTGATTGCTACTAGTGAACGAACTAGAGGTAACCTATTATGATTTAACTTTACTAATAAACATTTCTTGTTTGCTAAAGGTGAAGACTGTTGGCTATGGAATAAAAGATTTTTTCATGTTAATTTTGATGACCTGGTGAAGGTCAGTAAGAAAATATGTGTTAGAGGTTTTCCTACTTTAGCTAAGCCTGAAAATGCTATGTGTAAGGAGTGTCAGTTGGGAAAGATTACTAGTTCTATCTTTACTAGTAAATTTTATTCATCTCATAACATTATTGACCTTTTACACACCTACTTGTGTGGACCTATGAGAACTAAGACTACTGTGGAGATAAGTACTTTATCTTATTTTTCAATGATTACTCAAGAATGATGTCTGTTATGTTTTTAAAAGATAAATCTGATGCATTCTATATGTTTAAGGTGTATAAAGAAAGAGTTGAAAAAGAAATAGGAAAAGCATTTAAATGTCTCAACTCTGATAGAGGAGGTGAGTTTACCTCACTTGAGTTTACAACATTTTGTGAAGAACATGGAATCAAGAGAAAAATGTCAGTACCAAGAAAACCTCAGCAAAATGGAATTGTAGAGAGAAGGAACAAATCCATAATTGATTGTGCAAGAACACTTTTGATAGAAAAGGGAGTGGCTCAAATATTTTGGAGAGAAGTTGTAAGTACTGATGATTATACTTTGAATAAGGTATAACTTAAGAAAGGTACAAACAAAACACCTTATGAGATATGGTATGGTCATACTCCTAGTGTTAATTATTTCAAAATTTCTGGAAGTAAATGTTACATAAAGAAGGATGAACAAAATGGAAATTTTGATTCTAAGAGTGATGAAGGGACATTTCTAGGGTATTCTACTAGAAGAAAATATTATAAGTGTTTGAACAAGTGTACTAACAAGATGATTGAAAGTGCCAATGTTAGAATTGATGAAGTTTTTGAGAGAAATGAGAAAGATATCAAGAAGGAATCAAAAGACTATGACAGGTTTGTCTATGTTCAACCGGTGGAGCCAGATACAGTACCACAGGTAAATGAAGAGATGAATGATGTACAACCGATGAGTGATGATGAAGGTAAAAAAAGAATATAACAGGTACTCTCAAGGTATGTGAAACTTAATCATACACAAGATCAAATTATTGGAGATAAAAATGTTGGAGTGGTGACAAGAAGTAAGGTAAGGGAAAACAATTGTCTATTATCTGAATTAGAACCTAAATCTATTAAAGATGCTTTGGAAAATGATGATTGGGTTAATGCTATGAAAGAGGAATTATATAAAATAGAGAAGAAGAATACATGGGCTTTAGTACTTAGACCTAATGACAAGAATGTTATAGGTACTAAATGTGTTTTCAGGAAAAAGTTGAATGAGAAAGGAGAAGTGATCAGAAACAAGGCAAGGCTAGTTTGCAAAGGGTATGCACAAGAAGAAGGATTGGACTACCATGAGACCTTTGCACCTATTTATAGACTTGAAGGTGTAAGGATACTTTTTGCATATGTTTCTTATAAATATTTTAAGGTATATCAAATGTATGTAAAATCTGCTTTTCGAAATGGTGTGTTGGAAGAAGTATACATTGAACAACCTAAAGGTTTTGCTACTAATAAAGGGAAAGAAATGGTATGTAAATTGCATAAATCATTGTATGGAATGAAGAAAGCTTTGAGAGCATGGTATGAAAGGATACATTCTTATCTTATTCAAATAGGTTTCACAAGAACTAGTGACAATAGAAATGTATATTTAAAATCTGAAAGTTAAGACATGATATTGATTGCTGAATTTTTTGTTGATGACATAATATTTGGTGGAAATGAATCATTGATAATGTCATTAACAAAAGAAATGAGGAATGAATTTTACATTTATATGATAGGAGGAATCAAATTCTTCATTGGACTTCAAGTTCAACAGATAAAGAAAGGGATATATATCAGTCAATCCAAGTATGTGAAGGAGATTTTGAAATTTTTTGGCATGGAAGACTCAAAACTAGTGAGAAAAACTATGGTCACAAGATGAAAACTATCTAAGAAAGATGAATCCAAAGAGGTAAATAAAACTCTCTATAGATCCATGATCGGTAAACTGTAGTATGTTGTGCACAGTAGACCAAATATTGCACATGTTGTTGGTATTGTTGCAAGGCTTTCCTCAAATACAAAGGACTCGCATATGGTTGTAGTAAAGAGGATCTTCAGATATCTCAAGGGAAGTGAAGATTATTGTCTATGGTAAAGTAAGGATGGAGAGTTTTCTTTGAATGCATTTATTGATGCAGACTGGGTAGAAAATTTTGATGATAGGAAAAGTACAAGTGGTGGAGCATTCTTTCTCGATGAAATATTAGTCTCCTAGACTAGTAAAAAGTGTGATTGTATTTCTCAATCTACTGCAGAAGAAGAGTATGTTGTTGCAGCTCTCAACTGTCAGCAAGTCGTATGGATAAAACATATTCTTGAGGGAATTCATGAGAAGATCACATAACTAATTATTATCTATTGTGATAACACTAGTGTAATAAATATTTCCAAGAATCCAGTGATGCACTCGAAGACAAAGCACATTGCAATAAAATATCATTTTCTTAGAGAACAGGTATTAGAGAAGGAGGTAAGGCTTGATTATGTGTCTACAAAAGAACAAATTGTTGATATATTCACCAAGCCATTACCAAAGGATACCTTTGAGTATCTCAAAGGTAGATTAGGGGTTATTCCCCTATCTGAAGTTAATTAGAGGATGATGTTGATTGCTTCAATTCATATGTGTTTATCAGAATATCATATATATGAGTTGATGTAGTGGTGGACTACTCCTTAGGGGAGAAGTCTTATTATGATGTTGTAATACAGTGGTGAGGAAGGAACAAGAAAGGATCAAACAAGTATTTATAGAGATGACTAAATGTTTAGACATCTTTGGCATTGTTGTCAAAGGGGGAGAATATGTATTTTACAAAAGAAGAGAATATCTATGCAAACAAGAGAAGAACATATAGGATGAAGATGAAAGGAGGAGTATATGAAGATGATGAATCAGTATAACATAGTGAGCAAATGTATGATTGGAGGTACAGATAGAAGTGGAAATATTTTGTAGAAGTCAGTATGAAGATTGCCATCAGTGAGACAAAGTGTTGTCATGGCATCAACAAGGTGATATCAATAAGAATTTAGAAGTTAAGAAAATATAAGAGTCAGCATAAAAGAAGATCATAAGAGTGTTTCCATCAATGCCAAAGGGGGAGATTGCTAGCATAATTGATTTAGTGATGCTAAGTAGTGCATTGACGAAGATTGGTACATATTTCATGACAAGTGAATCAATTATTTGGTTGTCATTATTGTCAATTGATTGACTTAGTATTTTTAGTATGTTACCAGATATTGTGTAAGTGAATTATGAGTTTTAGTATGTTTCTAGAGTTTCTATTCTAATGGAAGAATATGCCATGTGTTATGATGTTAACTTGTCCATTGTGACTTTTTATATAAATAATTAAGTTGGTAATGTTTGAGTGAGCTCAAATTGGGTAACTGCTAAAACAGTTAATGATAGACTGTAAGTGATTTAAATTTTATATCAAATCAGTAAAGTATTTGGTGGAGCAGTCATAGGATATGATTGTGAACAATGTCAAGATACTATGTCTATGATCGTGACTCATATTGTTGATTAGTATAACTAGTTTAGTTAGTGTTAACAAAATGAATAGGTAAACGAGACAAAGTTCTTGAGAAGGTTATGAATATTTGTGAACCAATGAAGGAATTTGAAGTGGAAATAAGATTGGTGATGATTTTTGTGAAGTAGTTAGGTAGTTCCATTTTTTTTTGGAACTTACTTGACATCACATTTCTCAAGGTATGCATTTGAGGTGGATTCTTCAAGAAGTTTCTTTTTGTCAAAAGAGTTTTTGAAAATGGCTCAACTGCCAAGGTAAAATCCATATGTAAGCTTACGCGGTTAGAGTATAACATTTTATAAGTTATTGGATACATTGTATCTTACTTAATGTGATTTGGATCATTCATATCTTATATCTACGTTTGTTTTAAGTCAATGGAAGTAATTCTATATATTGGAATGTTAAAGAAGAAGTTACAGAGTTGATTGTGAATTGCAAAAGGAATTGGTGAAGGAGAAAGTAAAGGAATCTAGTTAGATCAAGCTGAAGTAGAGTATAGAGTATGGATAATAAGTATAAAGCTTAATTGGGTCTGATCATGTAGAGCTAGTGCAATCAACCAGATTACTTTATCTATTGCTTTCTAACCATTGTAACAGTTAAATACCTTAGCAGGGTAGATCTTAACAGATCTTTGTTGTAAATCCTCTAACAAGGTGGCATTCAAATTGAATGTTTTAAGTCCTTTGACAAGGTTTCTCCTAACATGGAAAATATCCTAAGAGATCTAAGGCAAATCCCTTAACCGGGTAGCACCTAATAGTGTTGTTGTAACCTTTAATAAGGTAAGCTCGTAACAGGGTGTATTCTAGAAGAGTACAAATTTTGTGGGTGCCAACTCACACCGTGGTTTTTTCCCATTTGGGTTTCCATGAGATAAATATGGTGTTTACATTGTGTGGTTGATTATTTGTGGATGCATGCATTTAAATTTTTACTTATGTTAGTTAAGTTTTGGTACATAAAGTTTAAAGAGGCTGAATTTAGTCTTTTTTTATTATTGATTCACCCCTCCCCTCTGGGTACTTAGACATGTATTAATAGGAACTAGGGTTTTGAATGAGGACTCTCTATAATATCAAACTGCAGCACTGGGGATAAGCTCTAATTTGAGCCCTTTTTACTTGATATACTGAGAGTTTTCTATTTTAAAATATACTCCGCACATAGATTCCTATACCTCTATTTTGAACTTCAACTTTATAGTTGTCTGGGCAAGATCTCTGAATTTCCTTTTATGAGGGCTCTTACTTTGTTTATCTATTTACTGTCATTCATTGTCAGTTTCAAGTGTTCAATGAAGGTTTAATGTCTACATATTTGAAATTTGTGCACCACCAAATTATGAATTCTACATATAGGATCTTGTGGGTTTTGATACTTGTACAACCCTCTGGTATTTTCTACTCTTTTCATATACAGATGCATGTCATTGTGCTTACAATTTTTTTTGAAACTCCATAGACTACATAACACAGGTTTCTTTGTGATTTTAAAGGTTCTTTGATATTGAGAAAGTATTGGATTTGGCATTTATACTATTTTTCTTGCAAACGTTTGTTCTCCATTGTGAATGGTCATGACTCTAACGTTAAAACCCTCCAACCCTTCTGTGCTTTAAAATCATTTACTAGGGCACAACCCTATTGGCTCTTTTGTATATTTTGTTCCTTTCATGATATGACCTTCTTCAAGGATATAATTTGTACTGATATTTGATCACGGCTTTGTATCCTTATAACTTTTCTAATCTCCAAGCTACTCGAGGGTTCTTTGTATATATTCCATGTGTGGCTCCATTTTAACAGTAAAAACCAACCTTTGTGTACCTTGCAAGGTCAAAAAATTTCATTGTGGACTTGTATCATTTGTACCTTATATGCACATAAATGCCATCTGAACTTGCCCCGTGATCTTGATCTTTATTTTCCTGAGTGTGAGGAACGTGGTAGTGACATTTTGAAAAGAAATATGATGTTCATTATGATCTTGGTTGTAACTGTGCATTAGTCTTGATTTCTCCATTGGGGCTACTTTATGGTATTCATGTGCTTTGATGACGATCTGCAAGAACCGATAATGATATGGGACCTCTAGGACTCTAGTGATTGTATTTAATTCTGAACCTCTGGCATGTTTGAAGCACTATATTTTAAACATTAATTGTACCCTAATATTGAAAAATGTGGTTGTTCTTTGCATGGGAAAGATCTTTAACAACATATCTTGTATCTAATATATTTGTTCAATGTATTTGTTCCATATTTTTAATCCACTATGAGATGATAAACCATGATGAATCCTACATTAATCATGCCCTTCCTCCTATTTAAATTGTCTACTGAATTTAACGTTGATTTAATATGCTACTAATATGAATTCTATTGAATCCTATGGATCAAAGATGCGTATACCCGATCATTGTAAATTGTACCTAACTCTTTGCTCATTTTGAAGGATTGATCTGAAGGTTTTAAATTTGTTACTGTACCATTACAATAATTGTCTTAAATCATTTCAATGCACATACATGATAACATAACCACTATTTTTAAATATGGAAACAAGTTGTCTCTATTTTCCTTAAAACATCTTTTTGTTGCAAGTTATGAAACATTTGCTCCTTGAAATTCCTTGCTACCCTAGAATTTATGCACTATTTGAGCACCTCATTGATCAACCTGATCTTCATTGATGTATTTCTTTAATAGCAATTAATTCTTTTGTCATTTAATTGTTTAATGTTGTTCTTGTTGCATGGAGTAGTTATTCTCAACATATTGAATGCCTCTGTAGCAGCACTATTACTGCACCATATATCTCATTGTGGCACTCTATATTACTGAAGCAATATATTTTTACTGATATAGTTCATCAGGTTATGTTCACCCTTTTCTAGAACTACCATGATTACTATTGTATTGTTGTCCTCTTTAATTTGTTGGTCTTTTATCATTGTTCTATTACTTATCATGCTCTTCTCAAGATCTATGATAGCTATGATTAATATTAAATTTACATCTTCATAATAACAAGAAAAGTATCAGATTATAATTCTTTTAGAATTATACCTCTTCAGTTCTTGGATGAATCTTCCAGTTACTACATAATAATATCTCATGTTTTGACAATGCTTGTCTGTAAAAGCTTTAGGTATTGATTTCTCTGATATAATCTTTCATCTGTTTTATTGCATTTTCTCTAGTTCCTTGGTGATTGTATTTTTGCCTAGTTGGAAGGTTTCATAACATAATTCCACATCCCTTCAACAACTCATTGTTTTTTTAATAAACCAAAAGGTTTCATGTTGAGATATCCTATCCCTTTAATAGCTTATATCTTCACATGTATCTGCACATAACGCAAAATTATTAGTATTAAAATAATTTTTTTCAACTTGCTTCATTGATTGATTTATCTTTCACATCTCTGAATGTATAGCAGTCTTTTCATTTGGAATGAGGATTCAGATCCTCCATTGCTCAGCCTCAGGGTTGACACCTTTTCACTATTTCCCTTGCAAGTATCTAAGGATGCGGGACCCAAGCCTCCATCAGCTCATCAAGATTCAACAATCCTTCATTATTAGGCAATGGAGGATCTAACCTTCCCTCCTCTCTTTCTTGACCTCTGTTCATTCAATATTTTATCTTTAAAATGCATAGTTTTTAATGGTTGCCACTGTTTGTGTGGAATCTTTATTGCATTGCACTTTATTGTTTTTTTTAAATGAAAATATGAATGAAAACAACATTATATTTACAAAACTTATTGTATTCTTATGTAAATACTCTACATATTATATGTACTATCTCTCTTTCATGAATGAGAAAAGATGAAATTATCTTATCCTTTCTAATTTAGCTATCTTTTCAATTTACTTCTGCATCTTTTACCTTTAGTTCAAACAAATCACCTGAAACTTAAAAGTTCAAAATGAATCAAATGTACTTAACTATTTGAATCAGCTACCCAACTCTGCCAATTGGATCTGGATGCGAAAATTGGTAACAATACTCATCCATATTTCTTGTGACTAAGCAAGTTGTAAATTTCAACTTACGTGTCATCGTACCATAATATGCCTAAGATTTAATTTGATATCATGTACATTCATAATTTACAATTTGTAATGTTAATTATTACAGGTAATTAACTCGCATGTGTAAATATTATAGTTGATTTTTGTGTGGATTAAAAGAATTAAACTAGTTAGTTTCATTACACTGAGTCTTTCATGGTGATGTAAAACAAATACAAGTATAGTTGCTAAATAGGAGATTTTAGGTTGTAGATGAAGTATAATGTAGAAGGTATGCAAAGAAGCATTGGGGATTCCATCTAAAATTTGTAAGGAAGAGATTTCTCAGGAATTGTTAATAAAAATGAAAGAAGCCATGGGCAATAACCCTATTCGCAGAGAACCTATGGATCATTCACTAGTGCTCAAAGATTAAATAGTTTTCCCTTCTTTGAGAGATTTGGTTGGATTCATTATTTCTTTCACTTGATTGAACTAAACCATGAAATAACTAAGCAATTTACAATAAATTTTGTCAATAATGAGGTACTTATTAAATGGCTTAGAGTTGATGCACATGAGGTCGCAATTAAACTAGTTGAGTTTTGTGTGGATTAAAATAATTAAACTAGCTAGTTTCATTACACTGAGTCTTTCACGGTGATGTAAAAAAACACAAGTTTAGTTTCTAAATAGGAGAGTTTATGTTGTAGAAGAAGTATAGTGTGGAAGGTATACAAAGAAGAATTGGGGAGTTCGTCTAAAATTTGTAAGAAATAAAGACCTTTCTCATGAATTGTTAATTACAATGAAATAAGTCATGGGCGGTGACCCTATTTGTAGGGAACCTATGGATCATTCACTAGTGCTCAAAGATGCAATATTTTTCCCTTCTTTGAGAGAGTTGGTTGGATTCGTTACTTCTTCTGCTTGACTGAATTAAACCATGAAATGACCAAGCAATTTACTAAAAAATTATCAATAATGAGGCAATTGTTAAAGGGCTTAGAGTTTATGCATATGATGTTTCAATTTTATAGGTTTTTGACCTTCCTAGAATAAGGGAGGACTATCCAACATCACCAGATGCATACTCTTCCAGAAGGGAATTCACATGGTTGGGTGATGAATTTGAGTCCATAAGCCAGGGAACTCAATGTTTGTCTCTGCCACCACTGTGAAGGGATATTATAGTTCATATAATTAGGTATTTAACGTGCAACAATTTTCATTCTCTGTTATTGCTTACCATCTCAAGTTAAAGAGTCACTTAAAGCACAATAGATTAGTAAACGTGTAAAATTATCTTAATAGGATGTTAACTAGGATGGCTACATAATATACGAAGAAAGGAACTCAATCTTCTCTTTCTCGTGATTATCTAGTTCTGTTGTTGTTGGAATGTAGTCTTACTATGCAATATCCTAATGTTTTCTTGAAATAATTTAAATAGTGGGATGATTTGCCTAGTAGACTCCTCTAAAATGTACCTCACAAGGAAATAATTGATGAGGAAAATGAATAGACTAGTGAGAAAGGAATAAACCCTTTTAAATCCCCTATTATAGAGGAAATTTATCATGAGTATATGGATTTATAAGAGGAGTTAATAGGGAAATTTAAAAACCCTAAGAGAAAATTGCTTGCGGCCACTACGAAGGTGTCTGCATCCTCACAAAAATAGGGGTATGAGTCCTCACTAGAATAAGAGACATCCTTACTTAAGTCTCATTTGAGGAAAGAAAAGGATTCTATTTCCTCCTCATCCTTCGATAAAAGGGTCAAGAAGCCAGGGCATGAACCCTCTTAAGGGAAATCCTAAAGGGAAAACACTCTAAATCCAAGACAAAAGAGGTCAGAATTTAAGAAGAAGAGGCAATAAATGAAGAACAATAGTATGAGGAACCCAAACGGAGTGAAGGGAGTCCCGAGGAAGAATAAATTGGGGAAGGATGTGCAGAGGGTAAATTTGAAGAACCCCCAACTAGAGTAACACCAGAGTGAGAGCAAAGAAAAGTTATGTCAAGAAAGCAAAAGTCCATGAGAGGCGTTCACTATGCCTTAGTCAACAATGTGAACCATCCAAGTCTTTGGAAAATATATCTACAAATGAGGACACAGATTATGAACGAGAACACTCGTTCAAGAGAGAAAGATAATAGAAGTGTAGACATCCAAATCTAAAATGTAATTAATTCATTTAATTTATTACCCATCTTCTATAGTCTTAGGTAAATTAATTTATTTAATTTATCTAACATCGTTATCCTATTTATTTAAATAAATGTTTATATTTTATTTAATTAATGATCAAATTCATATTCTTCTATGGTTACTCTATTAATTAAATAGCCTATCTATTTAATTAATTTCCCCTTTTTTCACTAATCTCCCTAGATAAATTAATTAAGTTAATTTATCTAATGTCCAAAATCAATTTAATTAAATAAACCTATATATTTAATTAAATACCTTATTCCCCCTGGGTAAATTAATTAAGTTAATTTATCTAATGTCCAAAATCTATTTAATTAAATAAAATTGTGTATTTAATTAAATCCCCCACTTTCCTCTATTTTGAATTAAAAGAAATTCAAAATTCAACCCAAAATATCCTCACCCACTTGCATATTCCTACTCATCCCACTTGCACCCCTTAATCCTACTTTAATTAAGCAACTATCCTATTTGGCTTAATTAATCCTTATCCTCTCTAATCATTATCCTCTCCTATCCTCACCCACTTGCATTTTCCTAATAAAGATTTAGGGACGCAAAGTCACACTTTGCTTCTTTCATCCAAATTCTCCTCTATTTTGAATTAAAATAAATCCAAAATCCAAAATATCATCACCCACTTTCCTCCATTTTGAATTAAAATAAATTCAAAATTCAACCCAAAATATCCTCATCCACTTTCCTCTATTTCAAATTAAAATAAAATCAAAATTCAACTCAAAATATCCTCACCCACTTTCCTCCATTTTGAATTAAAATAAATTCAAAATTCAACCCAAAATATCCTCACCCACTTGCATTTTCCTATATATCCCACTTGTCCACTAATTAATCATAATCCCTTTCCTAATCATTTGCACAATCCTAACCATAAAGATTAGGGAAGCAAAAGTCACACTTTACTTCCTTCATCTCAATCTTCAACTAAATAGCTTGGACACTTGTCACAAGGCTATGAGTTTAAAGAAGCGCAATCCATGTGCTCTTCCTCAAATGCATCTTGGCCATCCACAAAGTTTCAAATCCTAGCCCTTCATTTTCCCTCCTCTTTGCCTATAAATGGAACCATCTTTCCTTGACAAATTATATATTCTTTAAGTATTGTTATAATGTCATTTCGAAGATCCAAAACATCAAACCATACCATCATAATGCACCAATCATCCCAAATTATGAAGCTTGAGCAACATCTTTGAGCACACATCTAAAATCTTGGACACATCCAAATATCAATGAGAGCTTATTGGGTGTAGGAGGTTTGCATCCTTTTGGTTTTATGATTTCCTTATTGTCTAATCATATATGCTTGTTTTATTATGTGCTTTGAGTGCTTTTATTTATATTTGCATTCCTTTAATCACATTTTCTCTCATACAAGAATTTATAGGAAGAACTTCAGTAGGAAAAGTTTGAAATTTTTCAAAATGAAGATGATACAAGTAATATTAATTTCAGGTTGGAACAAGATATGCCCAATATTGAAGAACAAGAGGCTGAGACTCCATTCAAGTAGAAATATCCAACCCTGGATTCTATTACACCTTCAGTTTCTCCACTTGAAATAGAGCCAACAGTTGGTAAAAAACCATAATATATCCTCATAGATGATAGCAAAGATAGTGAATTACGGATAGCACTGAGGAAAATCAAACTTCTAGAAGAATAATTGGAGCTAGCACGTAGAAAGGAAAATGAACTTGCTAAAGAGTTGAAAGATTTGAGAACATGGATTAAAACACGACCTAAGAAAAAGGAGGTTCAAAAAGAAAGCACTATAGAAGAATAAGTTGTCTCAAAACCATCGCCCATTCTTACAATAGTAAACCCTTCGTATGATGATGTGGCAACTATATCTAAATTTTGTATAACATAAGGACAAAAGGGCTAAAGAAAAGGAGAAACTTCAACTTGCTTATAACACACAACTAGAAGAGAAAGAGGAGGATATAAAGAAATTAAAAGTAAACTTGGAGCATATGACATATTTAGCTAATTAGTTGCATAATTGTAGACCTACAGAAAGGGTTTATTCTCTTTACTTGTAGGAAAAGTTTTTGTGCTTTCAAATCAGTCAATTGTTGAGTAAAATCTTCCTATTTCCTTGATCAATCCAAGAGTTTTTCTTATTTATTTTTCTAGGGCACCACAGGAAATACAGGACCAATTGTGTGAATTTTACATGTGTAATCTAGATATCCCATACAATTCTAATTAGATCCCTTTGTTCTATGTAGGAGATGTACATATAAGAGCCTCGATCTCTTATCTTAAAATGAAAAAAATGGGAGAGCTAGCACAACTCATAGGGAATGAGAGAAGAGTCACCCATTATACACTAGGACAGAAGATGAGATACCAAAATAAATAATTGATGAATGGGTTAATATGATGGGCATGGGTACAATTGCATAAATAGTTAACCAATGTAGGTTACAAGACTACAACCAGATCAAATATTTGTTTATTTCATATTGGAAATAAATTAAGGATGTATGTTAAGAGAGGTGGTCTCAACTCACCCAGACACTAAATAAAAAGGAGCCCCACTCTATCTAAATTGCATTGTCTTAGAATCATGAGTGGTTAAGTACATATATGCAACAATGGATACCCAGAGCAGTTGGATCTATTGAAGTTTCAACCACCACTGTTCCTTTATCTAGTGCCACATTGGTTGGGTGGTAAATTGGACTTTGTTAAAGATCATGATAAGTGGGAGTAGATTAGAGGCAGAAAAGGCTTCGACATGACAAAGGGTATAGGCGTCACTCAAGCTATAGATTATAGGCCTCATGTTATATACTATAATGGTAAGCCTGATTGAGGACAAGAAGGAGCTTAAGTGGGGAATGTGATGAGTCTATAATTAGTGTCTTTTTGGGGTATTTTGAGTTCAATTTAATGATATTTTAGCAAACTTTCTTAAGACTTGGTTACACTTAAACATATTATGATAGATCTATTATGGTTATTATATGCATAATATAATATTACACATTATAGTTATAACTCTTTGTGAAGTATTGATCAATTCTAATTTATGTGACATTTTGGGATAATTCAATGTGTTTGTCTATCTCATTTTGTCTGAGCTACTTTGCATCTATAGAGCATGAAAATTTGAAGCTTCAGATGATTGACCAATTACAGCTACAAACAAAATAGTCAAAGCCATGATAAAGAATTTTTTATAAAGCATGACACTCTTGCACTGTTATTCTCATGCACGGTTCAAGCCAAGACTTTTCAACTGGTGGTGACTATTTAATAAGGAGAAAAATTCATGTACCTATACAAGCCACATATCCTATGATGTATGATCAAATCCCATTCAGTGTTCCATATTTTTAGTTTCGCTTTAATACTTTTATGTTGAAGAATAAGTCTATCTCTTACTAAGAAATGACAAGTTTAATAAAGCTTTACAAGATTCTATTATTATTGCTCTGATATTTCTCCCATAAAAGCAAGGAGCTCTCGTACGTGATAGTTAGATGGACAAAGAATATAGTGATAGATCATGTGCTAGATTTTAGTTAGTATTCTTGTTTAGTGTTATTGTGCTTCCCATTATGATAAATAAGAGTGGATGGTGACTTTTAGTTAAAGGAGTATTATGTTGATATGAGATTACAAATCCTTAAGAAAGGGCCACTTGAGGTGATGTAAACTCTATTATATTAGATTAGTTAGTTGCATTTCAATTAGTTGTAATTTATTTATAATTGATCAATTAGTATAGCTCATTCTCATTACTCGCATCTTTGATGCAACACATGGTTAATTTAGTAATTGTTAATTAGTTAAGTGTATTGTTAAAATAGTATAGTTTTAGTTGAGATTCTTGTGATAACTTTCTAAGTAGTTTATTTCACTTAATTTGTTGCATAAACTAATTATGTTGACACACTACCACACTATCTCACCTGCAGCCAAAGTTGAGTGAATCAAAACTAGTGTAGAATTCTTTTAATGTACTTGCCTTTTAATTTAGTTCTTTATTTTAGTAGATGCTATACTGAATTTATTGCACATACAATGTAGGTGTCATCCAAGAAAATATATCCCTGTTCAATAATTAAATGAGATTTTTTTAGGATGACAGGATACTTAATAGAAGATAAGTTGCTTCATTAGGATAGTGTAGTTATCTACACTTACCAGCCATCCTTAGTAGGAACCAGTTAATATATTTTACAAGTTCAATATGAATTTCAATCGGGTTTCCAAAACATGATTGCAAGGTCAATATCATACCCAACACTTACAATTAGGTTTTGGAATCCCAATTGCAAGTAACTTTGCAAGTTTAAACATCACTTGCAATTAGGGGTTTCTGAAACCCTATTGAAAGTTGGAAATCATAGTCACACTAATGAATTGGAATCGAGTTTCTGAAACCCGATTTCAAGATAACCTTGCATATCAATAAATACTTGCAATCACATTTCAAAAACTCAATTGAAAGACATACATCCCGCAAATATGTAATTGTATTTCTAAAACTCGATTGCATGTTTCTTTCCATTGCATACACTTGCAATCAACTTTAAACCCAATTGAAAGGAAATTTTTACTTCGCTAACATATATTTAGGGTTATGAGACCCAGTTACATGCAAGCTTGTGCACTCCCATGTATACTTTCAATTCAAATTTTTAAACTTGAATTACAATAATCTATTTTTGCAACTCCATTTCAAACATCAATCCACATATTAGGACTTGAGGACTCCAAAACATAGGATACATTGTGAAGATATGAAGACTCCAATCACAAAGATTGTTGGAAACAAGAACATGTCTACAGACACTTAGTTTATTTTCAGTCATGCATTATGTAATTTAGTTTTGACATTTTACATGTAAAGTGAAAAGTTGTAATTACATGTAACAACATTACAAGTCAGACTCAAGTAGGATTGTACTATTGAATAAGTAAAATTTATTTGTATCTCTTCCTCCTTTTTCTAATAGCCTCTCCTTTATAAATATGAGAGTGCTCTTTGTAAATATTTATGTAGACACCCTAAAATGGATAGGCTTGCGACTTTACATTAAAAACACTAATTTTCATCTATTAATTAATGGTTTTTTAATCATTAATTAATCATCTATTTTCCTCTAAATTCATTCCCCAAATCACCTAATCAAATTCCCAAAATTAAATAAATAATTAATTTCATTTAATTAATTAACCTTAATTGATTAATTACCATTAATTAATTAATTAAATTAAATTTCCTATAGTTTAAATTCAAATATTTAAACTTACTAATTAAATTCTTGCAATTAAATTAATTTAATTTCATTCAATAAAGCAATTCTTAATAAAAAAGAATTCAATTATCTCACGTGTTGAAAACATTAAATTAAATATTCATTTATCTTCAAAGAGATAACTCCAATCAGATCACATGGGTTACTCCACCCATCTCTCCAGTCCACATGGGTAACTGCACCCACCTCTTCAGTTCAAAAAGGTAACTCACTATTAGCTCTTCAGTCAACCAAGCTCTATCTCCTCTTTACCAATTGAAGAGGTGGAGTTTACTGATGGCCTCTCCAGTTCCTTTTAATCTCAACCATTTATCTCCCTATCTCTGGGATTGATCTCAACCGTTCATATCATCACCAATTCCTATATAATAAACCCTTCATAACCATTTGAAGGATCCAGGATTTCAAGCTCTCGTGCGCCATTACTATGTCAGTTTGGTTCTAGCATTCAAGCCATCTTGCGATCACACACCCGTTTCAATTAGAAAATTCTCGACGCTTCTCAAGTTATAGACGCTACCCCACCAATACTGAACATCAAGAACAACGTTTCGGAAGGAGTAGAGAGAAACAATAAAATCTTCAAGCATCGTGGGGTTTGGATTTATTTGTTTTCCTTTCTCTTGCTTGTACATTTTATTGATTACGTTTTAGGTTATTCATTTTAGTAGCTATTGTGTACTTGATTTATATCATTTGTAAAACCTTTGCTACTAACCCTTGCCTTTGGAAAGCTTGGAAACCACGGATCACGATTGAAAGGAGGCGTATATTTTGGTGAACTTGACGTGAAACAAATAGCCCAAATATCTCTTGCAGATGAAAAACAGGATTGATCAACCACGATCGTACGGTCACAAATCTAAAAATCTATCTTTTTTTCAATATTTGTGTTATTTCGCAGTTGCTGGTATTTTACCGCAATTGACAAAACTGTGCCGCAATCGACTGGTTTAATACCACAATTGATTACAGGATTTTGTAGTATTATTCTGTCATTTTCTATCTTCTTTCTTCTGGTACTTTGCCGCAATTGCCTAACCCATGCCGCAATCGTCATTATTTTGCCGCAATTGCCTGATCCGTGCTGCAATCGACAGTACTTCTCCGTAATTGCCAGTGCTTTGCGGCAATAACCAGATATTTTCTGCACTTGCCAGTACTTTGCTGCAATTGCAAGAAACATTGCATATCAGATCCAAATCTTCTGTCCATTTGTTTCTAAACTGACATTTTTTGGTTTTCTGTGCAGGGCCAGGAGAATCACCAAGAACAGAGAAGGGTAAGTTGTTGTGAGTATCAATCATTTATTGTTTCAAAGTTACATATACTCTCATTTTGCAAGAATCCCCACAACAGCAACCCCAGCTTCAATTGCCTTAGTTCCAAACCCCACAACAGCAACCCTAGCTTCAGTTGCCTCAATTCCAACCCCCGCAATAGCAACCCCAGTTTCAACCCCAACCTTAGTAGCAACAATATCTACCCCAGCAGTATCAACCCTAGTTTCAATCACAACAGCAAACACATCAAAACCCACCATGGGCTACCCATGTGCCCCCATCTACAAATCACTCAGTGGGAAATCAATATCAAGCCCCTAGGATGAAATCCTATGTTCCTACTCAAGGGACACAAAGGCGCATCCTCATACCCACTACAGCACAGAGGAACATCGTTACACATCAACCTCTAAATCAAACGGACATGTTGATGCACCAAATGCAAACCCTTCAAACCCAAATGATGGATATGCAAAATCAGGGGCAAACCAATCCTACACCGTGAAGGATTTATACCCATACCCCTTCGATCATTCTCTACAAATGTCTCCATTCCCAACTCACTTCTCGGTACCGAAATTCAACAAATATAGGGGCAATACCAACACTATTGAACATATCTGAGATTTTTTTGCTAGTTGCGTCGAAGTTGCACATGATGAGACATATTTAATGCAATTGTTCCCACAAAGCTTGGCCAGACCAGCAATGGAATGGTTCTCGTATCTACCTCATGGCATTCAGTCTTGGGGTGAACTGGCTAAAAATTTCATAGCTCACTTCCATCATAACATCAAGTGCAAGGTCAGCATCAAGGACCTTTGTGATATCAAATAGAAGGATGGAGAGTCTTTTGTGAAGTTCCTACAGAGATGGAGGAACACGACAAACTGCATATCATATGATGTGCCCGAACAAGACTTAATAGTCATGTTTGTTGACAATCTAATTCCAGACATGTCATTCACAACAAAGTTACACTTAGCTTTGAACTTCACACAACTCATCGAAAGAGGAGTTGGTTGTGAGCAGAACTTAGTCAGATGAGGAATCCTTGCAGATCCCACACAAATGAATACAAACAAAAATGCAACGGACAAAGCTAAGTGGTGGAACAAAAACAAAAATGTCACTAGCAATGGTGTCATTGATGTGAAGACAGTCAACTATGCACAACCCAAGGTGTCACTACAAGGCACACCTGTGGCCAACCAAAAACCCACAGGACCCACTCAACAAGCATACACCCAAAACCAACCTCCTCTTGTATAAGCGGTCACTATGTCAAATAGTCAACAATAGAATCAACACAGACCATGGTTTCAATTCTAGCAACGCAATTTCACACCATTGGGAGAGTCGATAGAATCAGCTTTACGCAAGTTGATACAATCAAAAACTATCACTCTCCTAGAAATCAGGGACTTTGAACAAGATGAAAACAAACTGAGGTGGTATAATGACAAATATTTATGTGAGTTTCATCGGGTGAAAGGGCACAAAATGGCTAACTATTACTGATTGAAACACGCTATCCAAGATCTAATTGACACAGGGTCATCGATGTGATGAATACACAAACCAAAGGCACAAATGATCACACTATTTTCAATGATACCTTTCGTGATCACAATAAGGGAAAAGCCTCTGGGTCTGGTGGACAAGCAAAACAAGTTAACTATATGTATGCCAACAATGATAATGTTATCAATTGCCTCAATCCTTCAGATAGCCATGTGGCTACAATCACTATCAAAGACCAAGGTAACAATTGTACTGTAACAACATGTCATGCCAAAGTCGTCTTGCAAGGATTACCATCCTCACCTACTGTATCTTCCAATCCTAAAGCAAACTCAGATCCACAAACAAGCATAGTGGACCAACTAAAGCGCACACCTGCCTAGATCTCCATGTTTGACCTATTGCGCATATCTCTGCAGCATTAATTGGTACTTGACCAAGCCCTTCAAAATATAGCTGTCCCAAGGGACATAACACATGAGAGCTTCCAAATGATGGTCAACCATATAGTTGCTAACAAACATGCCACATTCACAGACTGTGATGTGTCGCTGCATAAACCCCTGCATAATGATCCTTTGCACTTACTTGTCCAGGTCCACAAAAGCGCTATCTGTAGGGTCCTTGTTGATGGTGGAGCTAGGTTAAACATCTGTACTCTAAAGTTAATCAAGCAACTAGGCTATTTAGAATCAAGCATTGATGTCACAAGGAGGATAAACATTAGAGCTTATGATGAAGAGGAAAGGTCCTCTAAAGGTATTATCATTCTACCTGTCTGTATTGGTCCTGTGGTCAAAAACACTCCCTTCCAAATCTTAGACCTTGATTTGGGATACAACATGCTACTAGGGAGACCTTGGATACATGTAATGTAAGTTGTACCTTCGACATACCATCAATGCATCAAGTTCCCACACCAAGGAGAGGAGATCATCATAGAGGGAGATCCCAATCCTTTCCAATAATGTAATGCGGTCCAAATCAACACTAATAACCAGGTACCATCAAACCAAGATGCAAGCATCCCATCCTCTTCAGATTTGAACCCCAAGGATGTCACACGGACAGCAGGAAAGATAGTCATTAACCAGGATGCAAGTATTCCCTCCTCTTCATATTCAAAACTTAAAGATATCACACAGAAAGCGGGCAAGATATCCATTACTAACAAGGGTTGTGGTGAATACAGATATGAAGAGGCTTTCACAATCATGCACATGCCTTAGAACCTGAGAACTTATGGCATGCCACAACCTGTCATTACAACAGAAACTCCGCAGCCTATTTTATTCAGATGTCCACCCATAACCTTTGTCTGATGGGGAGACATAGCAGAACAAAAGCCATTTGAACAAGACATCAATACCTGGTTATACCAAGATCCACCAGAGACAATCCGACCACCACTACCCCTGTCAAACTATGGTAATGGTTACACAATGATACAAAGATTTGGGTACGATGGTCCAACCAGGCTGGGGGAAAGACAACAAGGCATAATGGAATTGTCTCTCCCACCAACCCAGAGAAACACGAGAGGGTTGGGCTATGGACAACAAATAACCAGTCTTGTGATCCAAGACATTCAAGTTGATCAGGAACAAATAGCAAAGATGCATCGGGGGCACAACACAAAACATGTCTTAATAAGCAACATATTAGCACAGTTGTTTCCTGCTGAAGAGGGAACCACATAAACCTGAATAGACCTCCACATAGCAATCAATGATAACCAAGGAAGTGAGACATCTGACGAGTGTTCTATTGAGATTGACTCCCACGAGTATGAGTCAAGATCCCTTCACGACTCTGAACCGTCGATCCTAGATTTTTCCCCTCGGTCAGACACTGTCATAAATCTAGCAGACCTATTTGACCAACTGACCATTACCGAACAACCCTGCATAGACAAGCATGTCATTTATCAGACCTCAAGTGGTGCATCCACATCACAATCCAATTTTGTAGGAACCATATCTGTAGTCCCTTTCAGTACACCAGATCCAAACAAACGTGAAAGTATCTATCTTGTACACCCTGAGCTCATAAAGTGGGATCAATAAGGACCACCTGATTTAGATGTCTTCGAGAACGATGAGGCTATAGCTCATTTCATGGGACTTAGGGAAGGAATTCCATCAGGAGACCACAAGGAAGGCTTCTCCTTTGACCTCGATAGAGCAGCATATTTTGGGGAGGAAGCTCCTCTTTCCAGTCCACAAAAGAAAAAAGAACAAAAGAATGATAAAAAGCTAAAACAAGACGTATCTTCTAGTGAAAACCTCATTGAGGTGCTAGAAGATGGAAAGAAGGAACTACTCCCCTTGACAGAGGAGAAATCAACATTACTAGCAGAAGAAATAGAGGAAGTCAATTTGGGAGATGACAAGAACCCAAAGAACATATACTTGGCAAAATCACTCACCCCTGAGGAGAGAGAAAAGTTCATCAGTTTCTTCAAGGCTAGGATGATCAATTTTGCATGGTCCTACTCGGATATGCCAGGTTTGGATCCAGAGCTAGTACTACACCATCTCCCATTGCTACCCAACGCCAAACTTGTCAAGAAAAAGCTGAGAAAGATGCATCCCCATGTTGCATTGCTAGTCAAGTAAGAGTTGAAAAAGCTCCTGGATGCTAAGTTCATAAGACCTATACCATATGCGGACTGGATATCTAACTTGGTACCAGTTACAAAACATAGTGGTCAGATACGAATTTGCACACACTTCAGGGATCTCAACATAGCTTGTCCCAAAGATGACTTTCCTTTACCCAACATTGATATGATAGTACATCTAACTATTGGACATCAAATGCTATCACTCATGGATGGATTTTCAGGGTATAATCAAATAAGGATCACAAAAAAGGACCAACACAAAACTACTTTCACATGTCCTTGGGGAACATATTATTGGAATGTCATGCCATTTGGTCTAAAGAATGCCAGAGCGACATATCAAAGGGCTATGACAACTATATTTCATGATCTCATCCACAAAATAATGGAAGACTATGTGGATGACATACTAGCCAAGTCAATACTTCAAAAGGATCACCTACAAGTTTTGGGACCAATCTTTGACAGAATGCAGGATTTCAAGGTCCATCTAAACCCAAAGAAATGTGCATTTGGTGTCACAGCAGGAAAGTTACTGGGGTTCATAGTGTCACATAGAGGAATCAAAGTGGATCCAGTAAAAGTCAAAGCAATCTTGGACATGCCTCCACCATCGAACCTGAGACAACTAAGAGGGTTACAAGGAAGGCTCCAATCAATTAGGTTCTTCATAGCTTAGCTAGCAGACAAGTGCCACCCATTCCAACATCTATTACATAAAGACATCAAATTCATATGGACAGAGCAATGCAAACAGGCATTTCAAATATTCAAAAACTACCTTCTCAAGTCTCCTATATTGGTACCACCAGTCCAAGGTAGACCATTGCTTCTATATATCTCAGCGATGAAGTCTGTGTTAGGTGTACTCTTGGCACAACATGATGACGCAGGTAAAGAAAGGGCTATCTACTATCTAAGCAAGACATTGGTTGGATATGAGCTAAACTATACGCCAATTGAAAAGTCATGCCTTGTAGTTGTCTTCGCTTCCCAGAAGCTGAGACATTATATGTTGAGTCACCAAACAAAGTTGATCGCACATATTGATCCTTTAAAGTACCTCCTAAGAAAAGCAGTGCTAACTGGATGACTGGCGAAGTGGGTAATGATCTTGATCAAGTTTGACATTGAGTACATAGACAGAAAGGCTATCAAAGGACAAGTGATCGCAGATCAACTAGCAGAGGCACCCATTCAGGACCATCAGCCTATTATTTTTGACTTTCCTGACGAATCTATTATGACACTACAACCGGCGATCAAGGTACGACAACTTTATTTTTATGGATCATGCATGAACCATGGTACATGGGCAGGAATAGTGTTGATCAGTCCAGATCATGATACAATTCCAAAGTCTTTCAGACTTAACTTCCCATGCACTAACAACATAGCTGAATATGAAGCACTGGTCATCAGTCTAAAGATAGCAATTCAATGGAGAATCAAGAACCTTAAAGTCTTTGGCGATTTGCAGTTGGTTATCAGTCAAGTCAACAATGATTATATGACAAAAGATGAGAAGCTCATACCATACAAAGCACAGATGGAAAAACTACACACCAAGTTCCATTACATCTTCTTCAAGAAAGTCCCACGAGCACAGAACAAAGTCATTGATGCAATGGCTACCATAGCATCACTGATTGATATGCCAAGCAACAAAAAAAAATTCTAGTTTCTAGTGGAGCAACTCTTGGTGCCATCACATCAGGCATCCATCACAGAATCAGCATGCATCCTTGTTGGTCCTGAATCCCCATGGTACCAAGATGTCTATAACTATCTCCAAAATAATGTCTTACCTCCCAACTTGTCTAGGAACCAGAGAAAGTCCCTCATCCGCCAAGCCTC
>MU226090.1:567619-591865 GCA_018584345.1 Thuja plicata
TTATCTTCACTTATTAATTAGATCATGTTGATTTAATTATTAAGTTGTCTATGTACTCTATTTTCACTTAAGTTGTCTCTTAGGTGCATATAATTAATATTTTATATTAATTATATTGTGTAACCTAACTTTTACCTTTTTAGGGTTTTGTTCACCTTTAAGGTTGAACTTTTATAATTATTGTTTTATTACTTTGGAATACAATTTGCTCTCACTCCGCTGAGATTTTTCAAACCCTAGCTTCTGTCTCTTTGGTTTCTTTTTAGCAACAGGTTATTTGCATGCAGGTGTTCTTGGCGATCTGTGAAGTTGGATTTCTCAACTTCTACATGGTATCAGAGCTTCCCTGCTGCTACCTGGTCTAAGGGTTTTTGAAGTTGTGAGTCGCAGACGGAAGCCACAGCTTCTCTGGGGTCTTTTCTTCATTTTGGATGAGGCGCTATTTTTTGGAGCACTTTGAGCCAAAACAGATTCCACCATTGTGTTCAGAAGGCCCGGGAGAGTCAAAATACATATAAGCTTCACTGGTTTTAGTCACAGTGACCCTAGACGAAAAATTTCTCCCTCGTAGGCCATACGACTCAAAAATCGAGGCCAAAAATTTTTAAAAAATGATTTTTTAAGGGTTTTTACAACCTGCGCAGGTGCTGCCAAAGCGCGCCACCCCGGACCGGCCCGCGCTCGGCCCCAGCCGGCCCGCCCACCGCACCGCCCAGTTACCGCCTCCGCAGGCTGCCTGCCACCTGCCACCACTAGGTGACGTGTCTTGCCCGTAGGGTGACGTCACTGATGACGTCAGCGGCCATATTTTTTTCTGGGGGGTTTTTTTGAATTTTTTCAACCGTTTTTCAGTTTTTTGGCCACCGAAATTTTTTTTTCCCGGCAATAGACCCAATGGTCGTCAAATTTTTTTACGGGCACTGTGACGGGCATTTGAACGTCAAATTTTTTCCTGTCTCTGGTTTTTTCCAGAGAGTTGTTTTTCGGAGGCATCATTGGTTTTTTGGCCATATCTTGGGCATACAATGTCCGTTTTCAAAAAATGAAATATTGTCGGAAAGGTGTTTCCGAGCCAGACATGACAGTGCTGGTCTTGATTGCTGATTCGACTGTTTGATCTCTCTTTTTTGGCATTGAAGTAGAGGCTTCCATTTCCTCCATCTCTGCATCTAGCGTCCAGGTTTTCTTCTCATTTTTTATGCTTTTAATAATTGTTTCTTTTCTGTACGGGGGATAGAATCATACATTGTGGGGGTGCTTTTGTTTTCTATCATTTAAATTTAGAAATGACCCTTCTACTTCTGTCTTCTTCTTATCTTAATGTCAAACCCCTCTGTGGCCCGGCTAACACCGCACAATTACCACACCTGGAAAGCACACATGACAAGGCTACTCATGTCACATGACTTATGGTCATGTCTAGATGAAAACCAACCTGTCCTACAGTGTCCTTTTGAGGTTCTTCAGCACAGGAATAAAATGGATGAAGCCATGGGCTTGATTGCACTGAACATCTCCGACAGTCTCCTTTTTCACCTGGATGGTTTGACAACTCCTACGGCCATTTGGGGCAAGTTTTCAGATTTGTTTGGCACAGTGAATGAGTTTTGGGCACTATAGCTTGATGCAGAGCTGACCACTTTGACTCCTACCAGATTTTCCACTATGGAGGACTTCTTGATGAAGTTCAAATCTCTGCACTTAGTTTTGTAGGGATGTGGGAGAAACAAGACAGATGATGAGTGTATCTTCCTGATACTCTCAAAGTTGAGAGGACAGTATCAGATCTTTTCTTCTACTTTCTACTCCACCATGGATGCTTTGGGTACTAGACACACCATGCCTTCATTCGAGACATTCTGTGATCGGTTGACATGGGAACAGGCAAAGATCCAACAAATGGATGCTTCTGGCTCTTCTAGCCAAGCATTGGTTGCTCAGTCTTCACAGGGGAAACCAAAAAAGAAAGCTAAACTGAAGAAAGATTCAACAGGCAATGAGTATTCCTCCAAACCTGCATAGAAAACTAATTCTAAACCTCCAGCTAACCCTTCCAAGGGTAAATCTTCTTCGAAGTCTACTGAGTCTACCTCCAAGACTAAGAAGAAATCAGTTGAGACCTGTAGTTTTTGTGGAAAGGATGGACATCCTGTTTCTAGGTGCTGGAAATGTTTGGAGGCTTTAGAGGAAGCCATGTGGGAGCATCACATTTTAGCTCTTCAGTCCACATCCTCCCCTGTAGGGAAAGGTCATGCTCTTACTGCACGAGCAACAACTTCTGGGCCCACCTAGATTCTTGATTCTGGTACCTCTCACCACATGACTCACACTCAGCAGTTGGTCACCTCTCTTGCTCCTTGTGCTACTTCACAAATTGTTGTTGGGAACTCATCTCATCTTTCTATTTTGGGTTCTGGTTCTGTTGCATTAGCTGGGGGTTCTCTTCAGGATGTTCTCTTTGTCCCTGACATTTCGACAAACCTATTATCTATCTATCTATCAGATTTGCCACTCTGGCTCTGGTAAGACAGTTAAGTTCTCACCACATGATGTGGTTATTTGGGACTTACATGATTCTGATATGATTGTGGCTACTGGGAGTGTTGACACTGCATCTTGCCTATACATATTTGATGGATTTGATTCTTCTGCTGGCATAGGTTCCTGTCTTATAGCACATGAAGATTCAGTGAGAAAACTTTGGCATGAGCATTTGGGCCATGTCAATTACAGATATCTTCAGCAGATGAGCACACAGGCACTTGTTCTTGGACTTCCACAGATTACTTGCACTGATGGGGTTTGTTAGGGTTGTGTTCTTGGCAAACAACATAGGGATCCTTTTCCTCACAGACGGGCTACTCGTGCTTTGGCACCATTGGAGTTGATTCATAGTGACCTCATGTCATTTCCTACTCCTTTTTCTGGTGCTATATATGTGCTTACTTTCATTGATGACTTCTCCAGGCGCACATGGGTGTACTTTTTGAAGTACAAGTCTAATGTCTTTGATTCATTTCAAGTCTTTAAGACATTTGTGGAGAAGCAATCTGGTCTTTCTATTCGCTGGATACACATAAATAATGGGGAGGAGTATGTGAACCAAGCTTTTAGGGATTTTTGCTCTGAACATGGTCTTTAGCATCAGTTTTTAGTGCCCTACAGCCCTCAGCAAAATGGTGTGGCAGAGAGAAAGAACAGAACACTTCGGGAGATGGCTAATTGTATGATACAGTCCAGGTCCATGGATTTGTCTTTTTGGGAAAAGGCAAATAATTGTGCCGACTATACTTAGAATCAGATGCCTCACAAGGCAGTTCGACATATGACTCCTGAGGAGGCTTGGTCTCATGTAAATCCTGATGTATCTTCATTCTGAGTTTTTGGTAGTGAAGCATGGGCATTTGTGCCTGACGCTCAGAGGAGAGCAATGGAGCGGAAGAGCCAACACCTCATTTTTGTTGGCTACTCCAAGGATGTTAAGGCATACAAGTTGTTTGACCCTGATTCCAGAGAGGTCCTGTTTCGATGGGATGTCCAGTTTGATGAGCGCCTTCCTGCAGTAGATACACTGCTTCCAAAGTCTACTTCACTTACCACTACTCCCTCATCTCTTCTAGTTTCTTTTCAAGATGATGAGGATGATGATCTTGGTGATCCCCATTTACCTCCACCATAGGATCCTCCACCGATGCCTAGATGGGCTCGTGTTACAGTTGATGCTACGGGATTTCTAGCTAGTGACCCTTCCACTTCCCGTCGCACCCGGTCTCATATTGCGGGTTCTAGTATTCTGAGTCATGCTATTTGTGGTGATCCTCAAACATTTGCGGCAGCGACAGGACATACTAAGTGGGACAGTGCTATGGAGGAGGAGTATTCTTCTTTGATGAAGAATCACACTTGGGATCTTTGTTCTCTTCCTAAGGGAAGAAAGTTAGTGCAATGCAAGTGGTTGTATCATACTAAGTTTGTTGTTGATGGTTCTATTGATAAGTACAAGGCACGTCTTGTTGCGAAGGGTTTTTCACAAGTTGAGGGTATTGATTACACTGAGACATTTTCCACTGTCGCCAAGATGAACTCTATTCGCCTTGTCTTATCCCTCGCAGCTTCTCAGGGACGGCCCATTTTTCAGATGGATGTGAAGAGTGCATTCTTGCGTAGCGATCTTACTGAGGAGATTTACATGGAGCAGCCTCAGGGATTTGTGAAGGATTCCTCCTTGGTTTGCAGACTTCAACATTCTTTGTATGGTCTCAAACAAGCCCCTTGGGCTTGGTATGAGAATATGGACTTCTTTCTGCTTTCTACAGGATTCACACACTGTCATTCTGATCCTACAGTCTACATTCAACGTCTTTAGGATGAGGTTTTGATCCTTGTGCTATATGTTGATGATCTTCTCATCACAGGTAGCTCATCTTTTATGATTCAGGATGTTCAGCGCGCATTGATGGAGCAGTTTGAGATGACTAACCTTGGTCTATTACACTTCTTTCTGGGTCTGTAGATTGTTCAGTCCCCTGCTGGGATCTTTGTTTACCAGCAGAAGTATGCTCTTGACATGCTTCGATGCTTTGATATGCTTGATTGCAAGCCTGATCCCACACCTTTTTAGTTGGGTGTTACTTTGTCTACCTCTTTCACTTTGCCTTCAGTGGATCCTACATTGTATCGGTAGTTGGTTGGCAGTTTGTTATACCTGACACACACTCGTCCTAATCTCTCATTTACAGTTGGTCTAGTCTCTCAGTTCTCACATGAGCCTCATGAGAGTCATTGGCAAGCTGCCAAGCGTATTTTGAGATACATTCAGGGCACACTTATGTATGACATTCATTACACATCAGGGGCTCCTCATGTTGGCTACACTGACTTAGATTGGGCTGGTGATGTTGATGATCGGAAGTCTACTTATGGCTTTGTTTTTTGTCTTAGCTCTGGTCCTTTCACATGGTCGTGCAAGAAGCAGAATGCTCACGCACTTTCATCTACAGAGGCTGAGTACAGAGCAGCAGTGCATGCTAGTTAGGAGATTCTCTGGCTTCGACAGTTGATGACTGAGTTTGGCTTTCCTCCTAATCATCCCACTGTTCTATGGTGCGATAATTAGAGTGCTATTCACATTTCTGGAAACCCAGTGGAGCATCAGTGCACTAAACACATTGAGCTTCATATGCATTTCATCTGTCAGCAGATTTAGGATGGTGTTCTCACTTTGGAGTACATTCCCACTGACATGCAAGTTGCTGACATCTTCACCAAACCTTTTGTATCTCCGCGCTATCTTCAGTTGCGTTCTATGCTTGGGGTGACAGAAGTTGTCCTTGGGGGGTCTTGTTGAGGCCTTCCTTCCTTCATGTTATTTTCAGCATGTTTGTTTATCTCTTTTTGGAGAGGGATTTTTCCCACTGAGTTTTCTCCTTTATCTCCAGTTCATAGAGATTTCCTTGTATTGGGTACCTGATCAGGCCTTGTTGCTGGGACCCTCTTTTCCTGCTTTCATAGCTATGCTAGGTTAGCTTACCTCTTGAGCTTCGCTTAAGGGGGGGTGTTAGAGTATATATTTATCTTCACTTATTAATTAGATCATGTTGATTTAATTATTAAGTTGTCTATGTACTCTATTTTCACTTAAGTTGTCTCTTAGGTGCATATAATTAATATTTTATATTAATTATATTGCGCAACCTATATTTTACCTTTTTAGGGTTTCATTCACCTTTAAGGTTGAACTTTTGTAATTATTGTTTTATTACTTTGGAATACAATTTTCTCTCACTCCGCTGAGATTTTCCAAACCCTAGCTTCTGTCTCTTTGGCTTCCTTTCAGCAACAGGTTATTTGCATGCAGGTGTTCATGGCGATCTATGAAGTTGGACTTCTCAACTTCTACACTCACCACATGATCGGTAAACAAAATTTTGAAACTTTTGAATACTATAATGGTGGATCAGTAAGAATGGGTACTGAGACACCTTATCCAGTTGAAGGTAAAGGAACCATAATGTTGAACAACCTGATCAAATGTGAATATGCTTACTGGGTAAAAGGACTGACTTATAATCTATTGAGTATTTCATAGATGAATAATACAGGTCACCGAGTAGCATTTGAAAATAAGAAGGAAAAGATCTTCAATGAATTGGGAAGGTTGATTGGAACTGGTGAACAGACAAAAGGTAACCTTTTTTATCTTCATGATGTAAACACTACGTGTTTAATGGCTAGAAACAAATATATATGGTTTTGGTATAAGAGATTATGTCATGTGAATTTTGAAAACATGATAAAGACAAAAAATAAAAGGAAAGTAAGAGGCTTACCGAGCATGTCAAAGCCCGAGCATATCATGTGCAAGAATTGTCAAAAAGGTAAAATAACAAAGTCTAGTTTCAAGAGCAAAGTCCATACATCTAATGCAATTCTAGAACTAGTCCATACTAATTTATGTGGACCCATGAGGACAAAGAGCTACTATGAAGATAGGTATTTCATTCTCTTTGTAGATGATTATTCTAGAATGATGACAGTTATGTTCTTAAAATATAAATCAGAAGCATTCAAGATGTTTAAATGGTATAAGTCTATGGTAGAAAAACAAAGTGGTAAGGAATTGAAATGGTTAAGATCAGATAGAGGAGGTGAATTTATTTTAGATGAATTCACTAACTATTGCAATGAGCATGGAATTAAAAGACAGGTTTCTACACCAAGAACACCATAGCAAAATGGGATTGCTGAAAGAAGAAATAGATCAATTGTTGATTGTGCAAGAACACTGATGATTGAGAAAAGCATCACTCAAAATTTCTGGAGGGAATCTATCAGTATGTTGTCTACACATTGAACAGGGTATGATTGAAGAAGGACACAAAGAAGACACCCTATGAGATTTGGTATGGTTACACACCCAATGTAAGTTACTTTAGAATCTTTGGTAGTCAATGTTACATTTTGAAAGATGATAGAAATAGAAAGCTTGAATCGAAAAGTGAAGAAGGTATCTTTCTAGGGTATTCCACCAAAATCAAGGCTTATAAATGTCTTAACAAGTCCTCTAACAAGATCATTGAAAGTGCAAATATGAGAATAGATGAATTTTGCAGAGAAGAATGATAAGGAAAGTAGAAAAGAACCAGAAGACTACAACAGGTTTGTTTACACTGAAGAACCTAACACTCTACCCGAGCAACAGTGTATCACTCCTGAGCAATAGAATATTGCACCCAAGCATCAGGCTGCAATTACCAAAAATCAAGAAAATCCTCAAGGTGATGTATCGAGTGATGGAGAATAGAATGAAGGTTAAGATGATGATCATAATGATGGACAGAGAACTGGACCAAAACTTGACAAGTATGTTAGAAGAGGTCATCAACATAATCATATCATAGGAGATAAGAAAGCTAGAATTAGAATAACAAGTAAGTCACTAAACACTAGATGTTTACTTTGTGATTTTGAGCCTAAATATGTTAATACTACACTTTAAAATGAGGAATGGATCAGTGTTATGAATGAAGAAATAGAACATATTGAGAAGAACAATACATGGACATTAGTACTGAGACCTAATGACAAGAATGTCATCGGTACCAAATGGATATTCAGAAACAAGCTGAATGAGAATGGACAAGTCACAAGAAAAAAAGCAAGGTTAGTATGCAAGGGGTGAGCACAAGAAGAAGGTATTGATTATGGAGAAACCTTTTCACCCATTGCTAGACTAAAAGGAGTAAGAATCTTACTTGCTTATGCTACATTCAAAGGATTCAAGGTATACCAGATGGATGTCAAATCTGCATTCCTAAATGGAATACTGGAAGAAGAGGTATACATTGAACAACCATAAGGGTTTGTTGATCCAGACAAGAGAAAAATGGTATGTAGACTACATAAAGCCTTGTATGGATTGAAATAAGCACCTAGAGACTGGTATGAAAGGCTTCACTCCTATTTCATAAGCATTGAATTTGTAAGAACAAGTGAAAATAACAATCTGTACTTAAAAGAAGATACTGATGGTAATATTCTGATTGCTGAAATATTTGTTGATGATATCATATTTGGGGGCAATGAAATGTTATGTAAATCCTTTGGTAATGAAATGAGAAAAGAGTTTTAAATGTCTATGTTTGGGGAGATAAAATTATTTCTTGGTCTACAGATTCTTCAACAAGATGCAGACATATATATCACTCAGTCCAAATACATCAAGGAAGTGTTGAAGATATTGAATATGGAAGATTCCAAGCTAGTTGGAACACCTATGGAAATCAGATGTAAGCTAAGAAAAGAAGACAAATCAAATGAGGTAAATCAGACCTTGTATAGATCAATGATTGGCAAACTAATGTATGTTGTTCATACCAGACCAGATATAGCACATGCAGTTGGAATAGTTGCAAGATTCTCTGCTAATCCCAAAGAATCGCATATGACTATTGTCAAGAGAATTCTGAGATATCTAAAGAACACCGAGGACTATGGCTTATGGTATAAAAGAGAAGGAAAATTTGAGATACAAGTCTATATAGATGTTGATTGGGCTGGAAACATAGATGACCAAAAGAGCACAAGTGGAGGAGCATTCTTCATGGGTGACAAACTTGTCACATGGATCAGCAAGAAGCAAGGATGCATCTCATAATCTACTGCAGACACAGAATATGTGGCTGCTGATACAAATTGCTCTAATATTGCATGGATCAAACAATTGCTAGAAGGTATGAATATGAAGATTCTTGAACCAATGATTATCTATTGTGATAATACCAATACAATGAACATATCAAAGAATCCATTCATGCATACTAAGACTAAGCATATAGAAATCACGTATCATTAGTTAAGAGAACAAGTGTAAGCAAAAGAAGTGATACTGGAATATGTTCAATCAAAGGAAAAATTAGCTGACATATTTACCAAGCCATTGCCAAAAGATACATTTGAGTACCTGAGATAGAGACTAGGGGTCCAACCCTTATCTATCGGTCAGAAAGCTGACTAGGAGGTTGTATCAACCAACACACAATCATAAGATCATTCATATTGATGCAAGCACAAAGAAATAGACTGCAAAGATACATCTGTAACAACAAGGTACAAATTTGCACCGAACACTAGAGTCACTGTATTGCTGATGAATAGGAAAATTCAAGGAGTATCTTATAAAAAGGATGGAAGATTTGTTTGGCATTGTTGTCAAAGGGAGAGATTATATCATTATCTATTCATTATCTATGGAGAGAAGTTTCTAAGATTCAAAGGGAGAGAGATTCGAAGGAAGAGATTGATTACATATGAAATATCCATAAAAGGGAGAGAAGTAACATGAGGGAGAGCATACATACTAAAGGAGAGATTGTCAAAAGAAAAAGAGATGATCAGGGAGAGGAACAGTCAAGGCAGAGCACATATCAGAAACAAAATCAAAAGCTGATACATATATCTAGCAAAGGGATTAAATATTGAAGAAGACACTCTGCAAGAAACAAATCTAAACTATATGAGCTTACCAAGAGCTAGACATTTGTATTGGTTATAGAATAAAAAGATTTGGGAGAGATAGATGAAATTCAGTTGATATGTTTCATATTGTATTAGTAATAATATAATGTGATAATGTAGTGTGTTTCCATCAATGCCAAAGGGAGAGATTGATGACATATAACTGATTGAATGTTTGAAGATGTTAAGTTGATCACCAAAATGCAGAAAGATAATGTAAGACATTAAATAAATTAATGGATTGTATTGTCATTGATGTCAACTTGATATAATATGATCGGTTATATTCAAAGTGTCAAAAGACTTAAGAGAACCAGAGAGATAAAGATTATGCTTTTAGTAATGCATAAAAGACCAACATTCACTAAGTGACTACAAAAATTGATGGTTAGTAGAACCCGATGGATAGAGAAACCCGAGAGCAAAGTCACAGTGATGCCCGAGCAAGATAACCGACGAGCAAAATCACAAGCATAACTGATGAAGTAGAACTTCACAGTGATGCCCGACGGACATACAACCCCGATGGAGATGCCCGAGGAGAACTGAAGTGTTGACCGAAGCTATCAAAGTAAACACCGAAATTAACTAAAGTTTAGAAATGACAAAACATTTAGCTTGCAAGAGATAAAGATAGACTTAACTGGTTGTTAACATTGTTTTCATCGATAAGATAAAGCTAGAGATAAGTAAAAGATTTAAAGTTGTTTTATCTAGTTGTCGAGGAGAAATCTACGGGATAAAACTTAAGTAAATCTTTAAAGAAAGATTGGCTAAGATTGCAGATCACGCCAAGAACAAGAAAATCAAAAAGTGAGAAACAATGATATCATGTCTATAAAGAGACAATCTAATTCATTATGAATTAAGGGGAGTGAATAGAGAAAAGGGATGCTGGAGAGAAACTGATGAAAAACAACTTCATACATTCCTGATCAACCAAGCTAAGGAAAGAGCTAAAGATTTCTGCGAACACCAAGAAATAAAGAAGCACATCACCGAGTAGAAAGAAGTGGAGAAAATGTATTAAAAAGATACATTGAACAGAAAGGTATTATGAGCTTACATTAGATCTGAAAATCTGCAAGTCTAAGTTGTATGTGTGAACATATCATTTACTATTTCAGTTTAACCATTGATTCAGAAATTCTCTTAACCGAGTAGGACTTAAAAATCCTTTCTATATTGAGATACATCCCAAGGAGTATCAAAAAGTTTGATCATGAAGATATTATGAGATGCCAGATACCATTTGACAAACTACACTGGTTTGGTCATAGAAGGTAGCATAGAGATGCCCGATATCAAGTAAAAAACTATTCTATTTAAATCCCCTAACAAGGTCACACCTAACAGTGTGTTTGTAACCTTTAACAGGGTTGGCTCTTCATCGAGCTCACTTCAAAGGAGTGAAAATTTTGGGCTACCGGTCCCAAGTGGTTTTTCCCTTAATAGGGTTTCCACGTTAAAAATCCATGTGTTAATGTGTTTATGAGTCATTACTTTAGTGTTTTGCATTACACATAACTAATTTGGATTGATCGGTATACACTAAGCAATTTATTATTTTTTGGTAAATGAAAGACTGCTAATCGGTAAACAGTAAGAATAAGGGTTAACAGTGAACTTCGAGCAGTAGTTATTTGTTATGATTATTTGAAGACATACATCTTGTATGATTGAAGATAACTAGAGGCTTAATATTGTGGTACTAATTTTTTGGGTTGATTTATTGGAATATTTTTTAGGCCACTGATTCACCCCCCCCCCCAGTTATTCCAACACTTTCTTCAAAATATAAATTATTATATACCATCTTTTAATAAAATATTCTAAATTTAAAAATATTTAATTTAATTAACGTTAAAAAATTTATTTGTTTCTCTTGCAAATATGAGTAGCCTTGTATTAATGTAAGCCATTGATATTTCTAAAATATTACATAAATTTAGATAATATAGCAATGAATCACGACTCTTTCAATCAATAAAGAATGAACGAATAACTTTTAACTAATGTTCACAAGGTTAAAAATAGTCTACGGAACAACCAACCATGTCATCTTTGTCTTCTTCATTTCAATCCTTTTCCTATTCAAATTGAGATAAGCTCCCCCAACTTTTTAATATCCTCTCTTTAAATAAACTCTACCAAAAACAATTGTCAAAATATTGACATGTTTATCCTAGATTTCCCTAAATGCATCACACTCCATAATTAAAAAAATAAATCTATGCTTTGGTAGTGCAAAAAATACACACACTTTCTTCTCATGCTTTTTTATGTCTTTTATATGCCCCATTTCATATGGGAGTTGATGAGAGTTAGTTTTTAATTGAGTCTCTCTCTCTCTCTCTCTCTCTCTCTCTCTCTCTCTCTCTCTCTCTCTCTCTCTCTCTCTCTCTCTCTCTCTCTCTCTCTCTCGATTATTAGCCCTTATGTACATTTTTTTATGATTACTTGTGATGTTGAATTCTTCAAGATGATATTTATTTTTTCTCTCCAACACTTTGCACATATATGCTTTTGGAACTTATTTATAACAAAAGCCTATATATCTTTGCCATTCAAGAGCACACATTCAAGTAGATAGTCCATTTATTAGTTCAAAATGATACTATAACATTCATTGAGTTCTGTTTTGTTTTTTCTTCTATCCAATCGTATAATTTATTTTTTCTAAAACTTTTGTCATCTATATAGCACTCTTATATATTGAAATTTTAGTAATTTGATAAAAAAAATTAATAATTTTTAATCTTAATGGTGAAACCTGCTATTGAGGCTTTTTGCTATTTGTTGAAGGAAATAAATATTTTCTTTCTCAGCCTTTATACCTACTACTGTGCGATAAGACAAGTGATGTGACAAAAAATAATAATATTATCTTGTACATATTAATTGTTGACATACCTTGAAATATTTGTTGCATATTGAATAGATAGAACATGTTATAACTATAATTTAATCCTGTCTATTTTCTTTACTTGTCAAAATAAAAATATCAAACAATTTAAACAAATACAAATGAATTCATAAAAATGACTTTTAATATTTCTTATTTTTAAATACATTACTAAATTTATTCTTAAATAAACAATACCATATTTGAATTCGACTTTTGATTTATAATTGTTATTAAAAAAAGTGTTCAATCATACTACTATTTTATTTATGGTAATTTCAATTTTTTTTTTAATCTCTCTATTTTTTTCAATAGTCGTATTTGTAATAAATCAAAAGATTTATATATATTCATTTTATTTTTTGGGTCTAAATGGCTACGGTGGAATTTTATCTACTTCTGAGAAAGAAAATGATTTATATGGTTGTATTGTTATTTTTAAACCAATGTGTAATCATTAGTCGATAGACTTTCCCTGTGAGATTACTCGCGTCCGTACATAGGTAAAACCTGTCTCACACTAAAACCAACTAACACCCAGTTTTTCTGGTACAAAATTGGGAAATGAGCAAGCTATAAATCATGTTCAGGAGTATTTCAATCTTTCATAATGTTATTGTGAGGGGAATTCAAGGTGGGGGGTTGTAGTTGTTGGCGATGGTAGGAAGTTTCTAAAGCCTCTCCAATTAAACTATTTTTGGAGTCCATTTTTAAAAAAATTTCCTTGTCAAAGCAACTACACCATTTCAGAATTTCAGCAAGAATCATGTTTCAGAACAAGTTTTGCCTAAATATTTGCACCCTGGAGGTGTGTATTCCAGTTAACTCTTAATACAAATACACCTAGGCTATTGTGAATCGCACCCACATGAGTGTACATCCCTGGGGAATCCCCTGTTTCTATTATTCAAATATGATAAAAAAAAAATTGTTTAGAAGAACGTAGTTTGGACCATTTTTGTGGAATCTCCTTCCCTAGATGTGCATAATGTGTCGGTGAGCTTTCATTTAGAGAAGGTTGAGATTATTAAGTTTCCCAGGGTTCGTGCCACATGATTTTGAAACCGCGACTTGAGATCGCAATTTACACTGGCCGCCAGGGGTGGACTTGTGGGATTGGTGTGGGAAAGATGTTGGGCAAATTCTCGACGGGTGTCTAGAGAAGGTGATTATTTTTTATAGCGACTGGGTTTCTATTGGGGAGGGTGAAGATTTGCAACCAGGCACTCAGGTACATTTGAATCTAAGGGTAGAGCTTGATCCTAGGTTTGTTTTCTAGTTTGATGGTGAGCCTGAGTGCAACTTTTTTGTCAAAATCTAGATAATAATATAAGGCTCTGGCATATGAGAACTCTTCCACTAGCCCTAATTACATTTAATGAAATTGTTCATCTCATTTATCATACAATGTTGGCGAATTTTAAATATTATTTCCTGGTTTCATTCTGGTGAATCAGACAGTGGTTTCCCTTCTCAAGGATCATACCTGGTTGTTATACATAGGATTTTACTGCTTCTAATGTTTAGCTTTTATATTCAAATTCTTCAAGGCTAATCCAAATATAGACAATTTGTTACTTTGATGGTTTTCCTAAATAGTGGATTCACTTAGGCACATTCATATGTAATTAAATTTCACTAATTGGTTAAATTCTTACATCTCAAAAAAAATATTCACAAATTATTTAAGTTCATATGTAATTTTTAAAGTGCTAGTCTTCTGCTTATATAATTGGATGGAAAGCTATTATTATGTAAAAAACCCTTCAAGTTTTCCATGTGCAAAGAAGAGGAAAACTTGGTTTGTTCTTATAAGGTTTCTATCATTTTATAAAATTTTGTCCCATTAGTGATTAATGAAATTGATAACAACCATAGTGCTTTGCTTCTTTATATTGTTGTTATCTTTTGCAGGTTTGCTATGTTAGGTGGGAAATAATCTCATTATTATTACCAAAGTTATTTGTTTCCTTGCTATAAGAATGTCAATCTTTTAAGATACATAAATTTTTTCTTTAACGAGTTTGGCCAGAACAATCATTAATTACAGTGCATTGTTGCAGACTGCTTCAACTACTGCTGAGACTAATTTACCTCCAACTCATCCAATCAAACTTGGACTGGTATTTTTCTATTTTTTACTATGAGATGTTGAATTCGCTTGAAAGGTAAATGGTATGGCCTCTTTGAATTATTACTAGAGAAGTAGACTACCAAATGTATATAGGTAATTACAATTCTTTAAGGTGATGTTATGCTAACTTACATGACTTTTGTGTATGCATGAAATATACATTGCAAGGATTTCCATCTGTCCAAGCAAGCTTTTGATGAAGCAATTATAGAACTTAACGCCTTAAGTGAAGATGCATATAAAGATAGTACTTTAATCATGCAACTCCTAAGAGACAACCTCACTTATGGACCTCTGACCTTCAGGGCGATGGAGGTAAGATTGAATTTGTGCCGACTATTCAATTTTTATTTACTATGACATGTTTCTATATTTATGGCCTGTATTATCTTCGTGATTAAAAAAATACATTTTCATGATGCAAAAACAATATATTGAAGTCAAACATTGTTGTCATTTCTTGAACATAGTGACCTTTTACCTTTTGTTATTCAAATCTAAAAGTTAGTAACTTCAGAACTTATTGTCTTTTATCTCTAACCAATTCAATTTACCATCAAAATATATATGTACGAATATGTCCCAGAGTTGTAAAACTTTCATGCACTTTGTCACACTTCAGTGGAGCAGGTATTGCTAAAAATGACAAAAATAGATATCAAGTGTAGATATTTATCAGGCATACTTCATTCCCCTCTCTTCAATTTGTGAAAAATTTATCAAGTGTACTTCATTCCCCTCTCTTCGATTTGTGAGAAATTTATCTATCTAATACATGTAATTTCTCATGCAATGCTCTTTTTTTAGATCACAATTGCAACTGATTTACTTGAAAAATCCCTATTTTTGTTGAGTTTTGAATTTTAATTAAAATATGTACGTAAATTTTAATATTGATACTTCACAATGTAAGCAAGGAGGTACTTTCATTTCTTTAATTATTTTCTAATATTTTTTGTGGGTGGTTCAAAAGCATTGTTTTTGGTTTTTTAATTTTTTTCAAAATATTCCTTGAAGTGGGCATCCTAAGAGTTACAATGATATGACATTCACCATTTTCATTGTTTATGATTTGGAATGATATGTTTATATTGACTTTTGATGTATGGGATCTGCTCTGACAAGCATGTTGGTACAAAAATAACATTATTTTTAAAATGCTTTCACATGATGATCATGGAGTTTGGGTTTTGATTCAAGATTTCGAGGAAAATTTATCACAATTAACAATTCATGCTAATATTTTGGATTGTATAAATTGTATATATGAAAGCATCATGGAAAGAACAAACAATAAATTTGTTATATTTTAATCTATTTTCCAGTAAATTTCTTGTACTTAATTTGCTCTCTTACTCTTAATGTTCTTTTACTCTTACTTTTGATCAATTAGATAAAATTAGTACATGCCAATTTGATTTTGAAAGTAATACACTTTTTGATGTGGTGATGATTTGGATGTATAATAAATTCATTAAGCATCATAAAACACCATCATGATTAATTAATTTGTTTTTGTAGTTTAATTTCCTCAATCCAATGAGATGCCTATTAGTGATTATTTCATTAACATATGCATATTTTATCTAGATTAATCATCTTCTTATATTTGCTTCTCATCATTGAGACATATATGACATGATATTGTTTATGTCATAATGTTGATTTCCTAGAAGTTTGACACTCCCAAAAATTATTCATGGGAATCAAACAAAATTTTATAAAACCCAACCTCCATAATACATCACTACCGACCATCCAAGCACCTTTTCCTCTAGATCCTTTCCTCTTCCCTAAATGTGATTTTACTTTCTGTGGATTCTTCTCTTTATTTGAGATACTATTTTTGCTTTAGAAAAAAAAAGCATAGCCACAAATTAAAAAAAATTGGTTCATCATGTCGAAGCAAATACAAATAAGATAATGAATGACCACCCACCCTTGTTAAGCCGGTAGGATTTACCTATTGAGCGTGTTTGTGATTGTACATGGCATTTATTTCCTTGCATCTAATACCAGTCTCACACTGAACCCAATTTTCTCAAGCAGTTTTGGTGAAACCCGCAAACACACCTGCATAGATAGCCCATAAAGCAGATTTGTCATATCATGCTGGATCAAATATCTACTTGAGGGCTTCAATTCATAATTTTCTATTGTGTCATTCAGTGTGCACTTCATTTGCATCATTTCTTTGGTGGAGTCTTGCATACCTCTACTCAAACTTGTCTATCAACTGGCCTGGGTTTCCTGAGACTGTGATTCAGAATTTTGCGAGTTAGATTCTTGTATTGGAGGTTTAGATTTAGATAATTCTTTCACATCTGCCGATTATGACTGTCTATATTGAATGTGTTCTATAACAATATTAGTACCTATGACATATCAGGTGTCATGATGAAGAATTTTGCAGTCCAATCACCATGTGCAACCCTATAAACCCTTCAATTTGATTTAAATTTAGTTTGATAGATATTGATTTATGCTGGTCATCGGGACTTTGAGAGACGTTCACCGATGTAGGTCGTAGGCACATTTGGAGAAGGCTGATGGAGTGGATGAGTGAAGCTATGGAATTTGTGATATTCCAATCAAATCATTTTTCTCAAGTTTGAGATCTACAAATTGAAAAGATGTATTCCCAACATATGCCCTTTCAAATAGTATTTCATTGGCTCCGTCCACCATGCTTGGTCTAAAATCTAATACATGAGATGGTGGTTTTTTGGGCAAAGGATGACTTTTGAATCTGCGACCTCTTAAAAATTTCCATTACATTGTCTCGTGAAAAATGACTAAAGTAGAAAAAGGATGTAGCTCGAACCTGTTCCCAACCTCCTTTTGTGATGCTTTGATGTGTGTCGGTGTGGTCTTTGTACTTTAAACCATTGAAACATTTTTCCTTTTGACCTTTGAAAATGAAATCAAATTTTCAAACCTTTGAACCTTGAACTTTCATAAAGGTTCAAGTTGAATGGCTCAACACTTTACTCCTTGCAGATTTGAATGTTGAACATTTGAATTTTGAACCTAGGCAATCTCAACTTCTGAACTCTTGGTGTTGACTCTACACCTTTGAACCTATTGAATCTTCAATTTTGAACCAAAAATAGGTACAATGGTTCAAGTTTAATGTCTGCTAACCTTAACCTTTGAACCATGATTTTGAACTATTGAAATTTCTGAACTTTGAAGCTCAAAATTTTGTAAAGGTTTTAAGTTCAATGGTTCAACACTTTACTCCTTGCAGATTTGAATGCTGTACAATTGAACTTTGAACCTATGTAATCTGGAATTTTGAACTCTTGGTTTTGAACCTACACCTTCGAACATGTTGAACCTTGAACTTTGAACCGAAAATAGGTACGATGGTTCAAGTTTAATGTCTGCTAACCTTAACCTTTGAACCATGATTCTGATCTATTGAACTTTCTAATCTTTGAACCATGATTCTGAACTATTGAACTTTGAACCTTGAACTTTCACAAAGGTTCAAGTTAAATGGTCTAACACTTTACTCCTTGCAGATTTGAATGCTGAACATTTGAACTTTGAACCTAGGCAATTTGGAAGCTCTTGGTGTTGAACCTACACCTTTGAACCTGTTGAACCTTGAACTTTGAACCAAAAATAGGTATGATGTTTCAAGTTCAATGTCTTCTAATTTTAACCTTTGGACCATGATTCTGAACTGTTGAACTTTCTAAACTTTGTATCTTGAACTTTCGTAAAGGTTAAAGTTAATGGTTCAACACTTTACTCCTAACAGTTTTGAATGTTGAACATTTGAACTTTGAACCTAGGCAATCTGAACTTCTGAACTCTTGGTGTTGAAACTTCACCTTCGAACACGTTGAACCTTGAACTTTGCACCAAAAATAGGTACGATCGTTCAAGTTCAATGTCTGCTAACCTAAACTTTTGAACCATGATTCTGAACTCTTGAACTTTCTAAACTTTGAACCTTAAACTTTCATAAAGGTTCAAGTTCAATGGTTCAACACTTTACTACTTGCAGATTTGAATGGTGAATATTTGAACTTTGAACCTAGACAATATGGACTTTTGAACTCTTGGTGTTGAACTCACACCTTTGAACCTGTTGAGCCTTGAACTTTGAACCCAAAATAGGTACGATAGTTCAAGTTCATTGTCTTCTATCCTAAACCTTTGAACCATGATTCCAAACTGTTGAAATTTATGAACTTTGAACCTTGAAATTTCGTAAAAGTTCAAGTTCAATGGTTCAACACTTTACTCCTTGCAGATTTGAATGCTGAACATTTGAACTTTGAACCTAGATAATCTGGACTTCTGAACTCTTGGTGTTGAACCAACACCTTCGAATATGTTGAGCCTTGAACTTTGAACCAAAAATAGGTATGCTAGTTCAAGTTCAATGTCTTCTAACCTGAACCTTTTAACCATGATTCCAAACTATTTAAATTTCTAAACTTTGAACCTTGAACTTTCATAAAGGTTCAAGTTCAATGGTTCAACACTGTACTCCTTGCAGATTTGAATGTTGAACATTTGAACTTTGAACCTAGGCAATATGGACTTCTGAACTCTTGGTGTTGAACCTACACCTTTGAACCTGTTGAACCTTAAAATTTGAACCAAAAATAGGTATGGTGGTTGAAGTTCAATGTCTGCTAACTTGAACCTTTGAACCATGATTTTGAACTCTTGAACTTTATGAACTTTGAACCTTGAACTTTTGTAAAGGTTCAAGTTCTATGGTTCAACACTTTACTCCTTTCATATTTGAATGCTGAACATTTGAAATTTTAACCTACGCAATCTGGACTTCTAAACTCTTGGTGTTGAACCTGCACCTTTGAACCTGTTGAACCTTGAACTTTGAACCAAAAATAGGTATGATGGTTTAAGTTTAATGTCTTCTAACCTTAACCTTTGAACCATGATTCTGAATTGTTGAACTTTCTAAACTTTGAACCTTGAACTTTTGTAAAGGTTCAAGTTCAATTATTCAACACTTTACTCCTTGAAGATTTGAATGCTGAACATTTAAACTTTGAACCTAAACAATCTGGACTTCTAAACTTTTGGTGTTGAACTTGCACCTTTGAACCTGTTGAACATTGAAATTTGAACCAAAAATAGGTACGATGGTTCAAGTTCAATGTCTTTTAACCTAAACCTTTAAACCATGATTCCAAACTGTTGAAATTTATGAACTTTGAACCTTGAACTTTCATAAAGGTTCAAGTTCAATGGTTCAACACTTTACTTCTTGCAGATTTGAATGCTGAACATTTGAACTTTGAATCTAGGCAATCGGGAATTCTGAAGTCTTGATGTTGAACCTGCACCTTCGAACCTGTTGAGCCTTGAACTTTGAACCAAAAATAGGTACGATGGTTCAAGCTTAATGTCTTCTAACCTAAACCTTTGAACCATGATTCCTAAATGTTGAAATTTCTGAACTGTGAACCTTGAACTTTTGTAAAGGTTCAAGTTCAATGGTTCAACACTTTACTCCTTGTAGATTTGAATGCTAAACATTTCAAATTTGAACCTAGGCAATATGGAATTCTGAACTCTTGGTGTTGAACCTGCACCTTCGAACTTGTTGAACCTTAAACTTTGAACCAAAAATAGGTACGATGGTTCAAGTTTAATGTTTGCTAACTTGAACCTTTGAACCATGATTTTGAAGTCTTGAAATTTCTGAACTTTGAACCTTGAACTTTCGTAAAGGTTCAAGTTCTATGGTTCAACACTTTACTCCTTGCATATTTGAATGTTGAACATTTGAACTTTTAACCTACGCAATCTGGACTTCTGAACTCTTGGTGTTGAACTTGCACCTTCAAACCTATTGAACCTTGAACTTTGAACCAAAAATAGGTACGATGGTTCAAATTCAATGTCTTATAACCTAAACCTTTAAACCATGATCCTGAACTGTTGAACTTTCTAAACTTTGAACCTTGAACTTTCGTAAAGTTTCAAGTTCAATGGTTCAACACTTTACTCCTTGCAGATTTGAATGCTGAACATTTGAACTTTGAACCTAGGAAATCCGGACTTCTGAACTCTTGGTGTTGAACCTGCACCTTCGAACTTGTTGAGCCTTGAACTTTGAACCAAAAATTGGTATGATGGTTCAAGTTCAATGTCTTCTAACCTGAACCTTTGAACCATGATTCCAAACTGTTGAACTTTCTAAACTTTGAACCTTGAACATTCATAAAGGTTCAAGTTCAATGGTTCAACACTTTGCTCCTTGCAGATTTGAATGCTGAACATTTGAACTTTGAACCTAGGCAATCTAGACTTTTGAACTCTTGGTGTTGAACCTACACCTTCGAACATGTTGAACCTTAAACTTTGAACCAAAAATAGGTACAGTGGTTCAAGTTCAATATCTGCCAACTTGAACCTTTGAACCATGATTTTGAACTCTTGAACTTTCTGAACTTTGAACCTTGAACTTTCATAAAGGTTCAAGTTCTATGGTTCAACACTTTACTCCTTTTAGATTTTAATGCTGAACATTTGAACTTTGAACCTACGCAATCTGGACTTCTGAACTCTTGGTGTTGAACCTGTACCTTTGAACCTATCGAACCTTGAACTTTGAACCAAAAATAGGTACAATGGTTCAAGTTCAATGTCTTCTAACCTGAACCTTTGAACCATGATTCTGAATTGTTGAACTTTCTGAACTTTGAACCTTGAACTTTCATAAAGGTTCACGTTCAATGGTTCAACACTTTACTCCTTGCAGATTTGAATGATGAACATTTGAACTTTGAACCTACGCAATCTGGACTTCTAAACTCTTGGTATTGAACCCGCACCATCAAACCTGTTGAACCTTGAATTTTGAACCAAAAATAGGTACGATGGTTCAAGTTCAATGTCTTCTAACCTAAACCTTTGAACCATGATTTTGAACTGCTGAACTTTCTGAACTTTGAACCTTGAACTTTCGTAAAGGTTCACGTTCAATGGTTCAACACTTTACTTCTTGCAGATTTGAATGCTGAACATTTGAACTTCGAACCTAGGCAGTCTGGACTTCTTAACTCTTGGTATTGAACCCGCACCTTCAAACCTGTTGAACCTTGAACTTTGAGCCAACAATAGGTACGAAGGTTCAAGTTTAATGTCTACTAACTTGAACCTTTGAACCATGATTCTTAACTTTTGAACTTTCTGATCTTTGAAACTTGAACTTTCGTAAAGATTCAATTTCAATGGTTCAACACTTTACTCCTTGCAGATTTGAATGCTGAACATTTGAAGTTTGAACCTAGACAATCTTGACTTCTGAACTCTTGGTGTTGAACCTGCACCTTCGACCCTATTGAACCTTGAAATTTGAACCAAAAATAGGTGCGATGATTCAAGTTCAATGTCTGCTAACCTTAACCTTTGAACCATGATTCTCAACTATTGAACTTTCTGAACTTTAAACCTTGAACTTTAGTAAAGGTTCAAGTTCAATGGTTCAACACTTTACTCCTTGCAACTTTGAATGCTGAACATTTGAACTTTGAACCTAGGCAATGTGGACTTTTGAACTCTTCGTGTTGAACCAACACCTTCGAACCTGTTGAACCTTGAATTTTGAACCCAAAATAGGTGTGATGGTTCAAGTTCAATGTCTACTAACCTAAACCTTTGAACCATGATTCTAAACTATTGAACTTTATGAACCAGGTGAGCTTTTTGAATTGGTTTAACATTCTTTCAACTACCACATCTTATAAACATCATCTTCACAAAAGGTTATGAGAGAAATCATTAAGGGAGGGCACAAATTTCAGTTTTGATGGTCATAAATAGGGGAAGAAATGAATTTCAAAAATTTAAATTTGGGGGACCATAAGTGGGCCAACAAGGTACACCTCAACATTATATTAGAAAGCTCCGACAAAAATAAATGTTCGATCTTCTTTTATTATTGTTCCGTTTCTGATATTTATAAATCTACACTATTATACACTACCTTATATAATGTAAAACTTCATTTACAATTTTCACTAAAAAACCTATCAGCAATTCCTTTGCACCTCCATTAGCTACAAATGCTAGTATACTTATATAATAAGCAACAAAATCCACACCAACATTCATGTAATTGTAATGGTCCCATGACTCTATGACTATACAAACATGTTCTATTGTTATTTTCACAAGTTTGCCTTTAAGAGTAAAATACACGGTTTGTCCATTTGCTTTTCTATTTGTATTGTATTTCATCCTGCCTTCTTTCTTTCTATCATAATACTATTGAAAATAACCTTACACAACCTACTACTTCCATTTGTTCAATTTTTTAAATATTTAAATAAGCAGACCATGACTCGGATACAACTGCAACCTCCACAATTTATTTTTAACAACGTATTGTTTGCCATTGAGTTTTTTTTCTATATTTGAGTTTCTTTAAGAATCACCAGTTAGGTACTAATCTTTTGTAGTCGTTATTCACATTTTGGGAGCGAACTTGGTACACATTTTTTTACACATATCCCTTTAGCCGAAAACGCCAGTGGTAAAGCCAGAACCCAATGCTATCCACGGGCGAAGCAGCCAAAAGCTCGTATCTGGTCAGGAGCTTTGATTTTGTTCCTTCATTTTAACTGGGCATCAAAGGAAGAAGAATAATGCTTTGCCTGGGCACCCCAACCTGGAAGAGATACAGTGGAGTGGAAACAAGGCTTGTGAATGCCAAGGGTTGCTCTAATTTTTCCAAAATTAACATTAATAGCAATGGCACCAGAATGTTCAGAAGGGGTCAGAGTTTTTTCTTCACATCATATTCTTCAATTAAAAGCAAATGCAGCTGCTCGACTCTACCGCTGGAGCTCGCCACTGGTATTTAGTTCTCATTTTGTCTCGCTTTTTTTAAAATGCTCGATACTTTTTTGTATTTGATATATTTTTCTTGGGTTATGACGAGGAATGATTAAAGCCCCGTCTAATGCTTTGCCATTTGTATTATTCGTGGACTGTACACAACGACACTTCTGTGATTAGAATCCGCAGTAAACTGTTTGCAAGAACCATTTCATATGGTCCCAGGAATGCTACCTCTATGAGAATTTTCTCTATTTTCTTTACCCAGGTTTGGTAGGTTTCACTTAAAGACCTTACATAAGCAGAAACCACTTTGTTCCGTGGCCTACCATATAGGTAGAAATCACTTAGTTGTGGATAAATTGCCCCCTGTACGATTACTTTATATCGTTTTTTTCCATAGAAGCATAAATTGTTTAGGGAATAAATCCCAGAGGAGTAGGATTTTTTAAAAATGGGGAAAAAATCAGATTTACAAAAAAAAAAGTTGAAAAATTGAAGAAAAACAGTCAAATAACTACTTTCTAAAATAAATTAAAGGACATTTCCATAGCATAGATGATAAAGTTTAGATGATAAAGGACTTACATAAATGATTCAAAATACTTGCACAATCTCCTCCAGATATATTTTTAACTTGGAGGACTCAAAGTTCTAACATAGATTTCGTTTGTATAAATTTCAATCAAGCTATGATTTTATTTAGCACCAAAATCAGAATGAAGTTTTCTTCGCAAAATATTGTCAATAAAAGAAAATCTTCATATTCATATAAGTAGAATTCATTTTCTAGAATTCTCTCAAGTTCCTTTTATTATATATACTCAACAAACAATTATATACAAAGTTGGCA
>MU226090.1:612613-632892 GCA_018584345.1 Thuja plicata
TATTTTAGATATCACCTCAATATGATATCAGAGATATGGTCTGACCAAGAATATCAAGTCTCATGATATTCACCATAACTTAGAAAGTATTTTAGATATCACCTCAATATGATATCAGAGATATGGTTTGACCAAGAATATCAAGTCTCATGATATTCACTACAACTCAAAAAGTATTTTAGATATCACCTCAATATGATATCAGATATATGGTCTGACCAAGAATATCAAGTCTCATGATATTCACCATAACTCAAAAATGTCCTATAGGTAATATGCACATGTACCCTCAATAATACTTACCATAGGAACATTTATCATCTATCATGATCTGTTTTAGTTATCACAAGATGTCTATCACAATAGAAGATCATGGCCTGTTTAAGGAACTCAATCCACCATGCAAGATATCATCTATCATGATCTGTTTCAGCCATCATAAGATGTCTATCACAATAGAAGGCCATGGTCTATTTAAGGAATTTATTCCACCATGCAAGATATCATCTATCATGATCTGCTTCAGCCATTATAAGATGTCTATCACAATAGAAGGCCACGGTCTGTTTAAGGAACTTAATCCACCATGCAAGATATCATCTATCATGACTTGTTTTAGCCATCATAAGATGTCTATCACAATAGAAGATCAAGTTATTGTAAGATCGTCATCTTCCAATAACTCTAACAAATACAAGTGTTAATCATTTGGAAGTCGTCACTTCCTCATGATTTACACAGGGGGCAGGCCCATTAAAAATATGGAGTCACACACATGACATCCATCATGCCTCAACATAGAGGGTGAAAACAAGGGATTTCACCTCGAACTTCTCTCACAGAGAACTCATTGAGAAGATATCAATCTGTTGATCTTTTTATCCAAGATTGCTTAAGATAAACTGTTAGACTCCCTCTGAGTCTGATATCAATCTTCTTATCTCCTTGTCCAAAGTTACCTCTGAAGAGTCAGACTCCCTCTGAATCTGATATCAATCCTCTTTTTCCTGCAAGAGCATCTCCGGAAAAGATCAAGGCAAATAGCTCTTATAGTACGTATAGAAATACAAATGAGAGAGACTATAATGAGTAGATAAATGTAATATTCAAGGATAATACTTATCTGCGCATCAACATCCTTGATACAAGTTGCTTCAATGAAGGTCCATATATATCAAATCATAAAACACCTCCTCAGATTATTTTAGAGACATCTCCCCTTTGAATTATCTCCGCACTAAGGATGGTTCAAATGGAAATGTAACATTGGTTATTATTCTCCCCCCACAATATACAATTCCCACTCTTATATTGTTGAACAATTCTCACGTCTTCTTGTGAAATGACTTGATTGCTCCAAGAGAGGTGACACTATAATTATTGCTTTCTTTCTAGAAAGAGACACCCTTCCTTGAATACGCTCTTCTTTGTTAATGCTTGATCACGATCATAACAAATCAATATATCTCTTTAATAAAAGCTGCTTTCAGGAATTTCACATAGACTCATGCACAATCAGTCATAACTTTTTAACCCAACACTTTCACTCCAATTGCTCCGTGAGATTCTTCGTAATTTGTTTATCACCAACATAGCCAAAATTCAGCAAAATCCAACAGTGTATTTGCGAGCTATGGTCCCTGTACTGAGACTATATTTTCTGAGACAGTCTTACATTCACCACCAGCAAACTACTCTCTTACATTTGCAGCTTGGCTCTGATACCATATTAAGTTTTAGGATCCCTGCAAATGTAGTAGCACTTCCTGTATTGTATGTGGTATGTGTTTTCCAAATGCAACAATCTCTCTTTCATTTATATTGGGAATGAGGCTAGGAGAGACATGTCCCATGTGGGACATGTCTATTCATTATTATTGAGATTAATATAATGACAATTGATTATATATATATGTCTTTAGAGAGGCATGTCCTTGAAAGGACATGCCTCTTCCCATTAATTATAATTTAATCAATCTTATAATGTTTCATCAATCAATTATTAATTTAGAATAATATAATAGATTAATATTGAATATTAAATTTCATATGATTAAAAATAATATAACATATATAATATATTATTATTAATCAACATATATTATATGTATTCTAAATGGTCATATGACTGAAGCTACAAACATTAACAGTTTTTTTGCTAGGTAGACAAATTACTGCTAACATTTTTTGGCATTACAAGAGAGTTTTCATTCCCTCATTGTCATGTCCCATTTTTGAAATGAGATTATAATAATAATTAAATATAAAAATAAATTAAAATACATACAAAATATAATATAATATAATTACAAAATATAAAATAATATAATTACAAAATATAAAATTGAAGTTTAATTTAATCAAAGTCAAGGGGTATGTGAAGAATCATGACTATTGAAGGAAAAAAGATATATAAGAGACAACAAACAAGGAGACAGAACAACCATATGAAGAATACACATTATTATTCGATAATGACTTCTTTGGAGCATGAAACATTGGTTCATTTAACTTGACGAAACCCCTCATGGCAGAAATTGAAGGAAGGAAACCCACAATTTCTCAAGATTGATTCATGTGGAAATCACCATTGTGCAGAATGTTTGTTGCAAAAGCTTATTGAAGAGTTCAGTCTATATATATATATATATATTATATGCTGTAATACTTTCTGGGGAGTCATTTGAAGACTGATCATTGGACTATAACCAATTTAATATTGCTACGTAAATCTGTCAGAAGTAGTGATTAATATATGGACGTTGGATATCTGTCATCAACCATCTAAAGTTCCATATCCTTTATAGCCACCACATGCTCTACAGTACTTTCCAAAATTAATCAAAGTTTGTTTTCAGGCGCCAAGGATCCACTGTACTGTCAGAGGAGACAAAAAGCTGATATTAATAATATATTTGTTCATATTCTTCTGGATTTGACTGTGAATTTTATTTTTGCCGACATTTCAGATCAAACTCAATGATCCATCATCAGGGCAAGAGAGAAAGAAAGAGAGCTAGAGAAGAGAAAAGTGAGGATATTAGCAGACCAAGCTGACTAAATAGATGGGTGAGAAAGTGGGGTGCAATGTCAAAGGGGCACAGGAACCTAAAAGATAGGACAGGTGGGAAATGAAAAAAGCAAAGGGGAAAAATGATAAAAACAAAGAGGGAAAAAACCCATTTAATAGAAAGAAAGAGGATAGGAAAAAAGAAACTAAATATCGAACAAAAGAAAAGAAAAATAAAGGAAGTAAAAGGGTGGGCAAGAGGCAATCAAATAAAAGCAACAAGGGAAAAGCTAGACAAGAGAAGAAACCAAAAAGGGAAGAGAATAAAATGAAAAAATTTAAACTAAAATAAAAATGAATTTAAAAAGATAAAAAGATAAAAACCACAACAACCTAATAACACATAAAAACCAATCGGAGAACTAAAAACCAAAACACAAAGGGCTAAAGAAAAAATTAAAAAATTAAAAGAAAAATCAAATGACAAAATGGGGGGACTCAAAGAAAGGAGACACATAGGCCAAAATAATAAAAAGGAAAAACCCAATACATGATAATTAAAAAGGAAAACAAAGAGGGATGCTGATAAGTTACAAAGGGCAAAGCAACAATGAGAGGAGAAAACCAAGAACCCTATTGAGGGAGAGACCTTGGTTTTTAACACAATTTAGAAGAGGAAGCCAAGAGAAACTTAAATTCCAACCCCCATCATGATTTAGGTTGGAGGGGTGTTTGTGGATTTCAATCACTTCTTTAAGCTTCCTTCTAAAGTGGTTGTCTTGCACCGAAACAATTTGGGTGTCTTCTAAGGGAATATGATGTTTGGTTTTGGAAGAGTGCTCTGCAAGGGCAGATTTTAGGGTTCGGTCATACCTAATGTCTGACCAATGTCTTTGATTTTTGTACTAATAGAGTGACTTGACTCACCAATTTAGGGAGTGCCACAAGAACAAGCGACTTTATAGATACCTAGGTTAAGGAGGTCTTTGGGGTCTTTGGTTAGAGTTATGTGACTTCTAAGGGTTTGGAAGGGTTTAAAGGAGAATGAAGGCCTCTTTTTTTTGAGAATCTTGGCAAGTTTGTAGGAGAGGCCTTCAACAAAAGGTAGGTGGGCACAAGAGAAGGGAGGACGGGGTTAGAAGAAGGATTAGGTGCACTCTCGGATTTGGGTTGCTTGATTGCCTTAATGATGTGTTTCCTTTTGTAGTCATTTAATGTAAATATATTGATGAGGTGGGCAATCTCTTCATCGATGCTATCAACATCACAAATTAGAAAAGCATGTGCGGCCAAAGTTTTGAGGACACCGGCCTTTTGGGTAGGATGGTGATGAGAGGAGTGAAGGTATCAATTGGTATGGGTGGCTTTTCGGTAGATCCGGCGAGCTAAGGAATCATCAAGTTTTTTGATGAGGAGAATGTCAAAGAAGGGGAGTTGGTGGTTAGTTTCAATCTCTTTGGTAAAGGAAATGCACTTGGCTGCACTATTTAGATGAGAATGAAATTCTTCCAATTTCTCATGACCACGGGGCCAACAAATATTGGTGTCATCAACATAATGCTTCCACCACTTTGGTTTAAGAGGAAAGGAGTTGAGAGCAATGTTTTCGAAGTGGTCCATGTAAATTTTGGCTACAATTGGGGAAAGAGGAGAACCCATGGCCACCCCATCCACTTGCTCATAGATTACACCTTGGAATGAGAAGAAAGTGGATCTTAGGCATAACTTGACCAAGTTGGCAATCTCAGGGTTGGATTTTTGCCTAATCAACTCAATAGAGTCAGGGATGGGCATCTTAGTGAAGAGAGACACAACATTGAAGCTAACCAAGAGATCATTGTCATCCAGTTTCTTGTCGTGGATGAAATCAACAAAGTGGGCTGAATTTTTGATGTAAGAGGAAGAATATATTATTGATAAGCAGCTGCATCATTGCTATAGAATGCTAGTAAAGGGTATTAGAATATTCAGATTTCATCAGCGGAATAAACAGATCATCAAGCAGCACAAAAATATTGGGTGATTTAATATTATCAAATATCAGAAATATAATTATAGTTTCCATTCCATAGAAATTAAAAATTGAACTTGTGCAAATATTTCCAAAATATTCCCTTCAGGATATTAAAAATTTAAAAGGGACAATATACTTTAGATACAACATCTAGAAATCCTCATGAAGATCGATGTCTCAAAAACATTTGATCACTGTAATTGGGAGCTCATTGAGCAAACATTGAAGGCCTTCATATCTAGCTGGCAAGTTTTTATCTTCAATCAGTAGCTTTATTAGAACTCTTGTTAACATGATCTTGGTCAGTGGGCATGCAGGGCAACCTTTACTTCTTCAAGGTCTGAGACAAAAAGATCTTCTCAGCCTGTTTTCGTACATCATATGGGTGAGAATTGATGCATTGTTAGAGGAAGCGAAGGTTTATGGGTGGATCTGCAGGATCCCTGTGCAGGACAATGGCAGAAAGATTCTCTAATTTGCATTTTGTTAATGAAACATCCCTCTTTGCCTAGTCTTATTCTACACTGCTATGCAAATATCATATAGCTTCTGAACAGCAAATAAATAATAGCAAATCTCATGTCATTTTTTTAATTGTTTAAGCCCAGAGAAGGTGACAAATACTTGATATCCTTGAGTTCTTGGAAGTATTCGTTTTCAAACACATGGCGGAAATATGGGTTTCAACAATTCGTCAAATGAAAAATGACTTGCTTAAATGGACCAATTGATGACTCGTTTTAGTGAGAAGGGTTCATTTACTCCAGGCTACCCTGCAAAGGGGCATTACAGGCCGTGAGGTTCGCTCAACCTTTTAAAATAAAGGAAAATGCTGGAGTAGGGAGATAAATCTGGCAGGGGAGGGGAGAGCATTGGTGTGGAGGGAATCCATTTAAACGGAGAATGTGCAGCCCTCCTATCTACATAATTGATTCCCTCTTTATTCATCATTGACTTCATCCATTTTTTCGACATTTCCTATTTGAGCTGCCTATCTATATAATTGGCCATTGGAACCCTATCTACCATAGGGCCCCACCATTCATCTGGCATTTGGCTAGTGATCCAGTTTGTTTGTTCTGTAGACGTTTCCATTCCAATGCTTGTTCCATAGACCAAGGCCACTTCCCTGTATCCATTCCATGCTGCTCCAAGATTCTTTCACGTGGTTTTCCCCCCCTTGTCTATCATCATTCATGTGGTTCTACCCCCTTCTATATATTATTCATGATATCTATATACTACTATGGCTCCAAGGTGGGATCTTCGTTATTAACAATAGAGTAGTTCCCGACCCCATGGTTTTCTAGTCTATAGGTTCTGGTTAATCCCCAATCTATAGTCCATATTTCCTGATCCTGGTCTCCCCCCTGGTTGGGAGAGAGAGCTGCCAGCCAGAGATGGCCCATCCTCACATGGGGAGCCCTAAGATTCCCTCTCTATATTCTATCTTTTTTTCAGGTCTCAAGCTTATTGAAGATTAACTGCACAAGCTCCAAATATCTTATCTATTGCAAGGGGTGGAGTATCAATTTGCTCACCTGTTGTTTGCTTGCAGTCATTTGTACCACCAAATAACATGGTGAACTTAATATCAGAATCATCAATCTCTTAGTCATGCTCTGGCTATGAAAATTGCTTGGCTGTTAAGATAAAATTTCAATACACCATGCAGTGCTATTTTGAGAGAAAAACTACATTTCACCCCAGTGAAAATATTTTAACAACCAGATGGAAGACGAGTCTTAGGAATCACCAAACACATTCAAGTAGGTATCAAACTGTTTAATAGATTTCTTTGCAAGTTGGTATTGTGCATACTTTAAAACTTTGGGATCATTGTTCAAATTGGTAGTTTGGTTTTGACTGAGTTTAAATGCAAAGAATTGTAGCAGTTTTTGCAAGGAAATGACTGTCAGAGTTGTTGAATACAACCAAAAGAATGGCACTTTCTCCTTTGGATGGTAAAAAGATCGACTCTTTGGTTAAGAATCATGTTGATTGTTGTGACCTAATCACACATCACCCATCAAGGATGGGACCCCTTATCTTTCTGGTTTTCTTGGCCTTTTGGCTTGCTTGGTCTCGGTAGCTTTTGGCTCAGTCCCCTAAGGTTCCCCATGTTTTGATGTGAGAATTGGTAAAATTTGGCCAAGTTTAGAAAAGTGTTGTCCACCTGACTCCTAGAATGGAAACTGTGTGTTTGTCTGTGAATTAGGTCAAGTGTGAATGAGAATTGATCTTTAAAAAAAGAATGTCAGTGAAATTTTGAACATCTTGACATACTTGCTATTTTTGGAATTTTTTATTTTTAGTATGTCTATTTTTAGTAAGTTTCACTACGTCCCAGAATGGCCTTATTTTGAGTTTGGAAGTACTTATTATTTTTAGCAGTGTCTATTTTTAGTAAATTTCTTTGCCTCCCGGATTGGCCTTATTTTGACTTTGGAACAACTTACTATTTTGAGAAAGTCTATTTTTGGCAGGTCTATTTTGGCAACAAGTGAGCTATGGCTGATAAAAGGGTATCCAATTCTATATCCAGAAGAATGAGCAAGCGAGGCTTTCAATAAAAAATGGTTAAGTTTGGAAACACCCTTGAAATATCCAAAAGTGGAAAGGCATGAAAAACATCACAAATTCTGAAATTTCAAAAAAAAGTGGAAAATTATGAAATCTTGGAAAATTCCGAAATTTCAGAATAAAGAAAAATCCACGACCTCTCCAAAATCCTGCCTCCAGAAATGGTGGAGTGCGAGTCAACTCGGTCAAAGAAGAATTTGCAAACAAAAGAAAATCCTCCAACATGTGAAAATTTTGGAAAGATTTAAAATTCCAAAAACGTTAAAATAAAAAAGGTGAAATCTTGGAAATTTTATCGGAAAAGTTAAAAATCCAAAATCTTGGAAAATTCCGAAATCTTGGAAAATTCCAAAATCTTGGAAAAATTGGAAAATTCCAAAATCTTGGAAAATTCTGAAATTTTGAAAAAGTGGAAACTTTTGGAAAAATAGCTGAGTGTTGGAAAATTTCTCCTTCATGGAAGGAAAAATGGCTAAGTGTTGGAAAATTTCTCCTCCATGCAAGGAAAAATGGCTAAGTGTTGGAAAATGGCTAAGTGTTGAAAATCTTGGAATATTCCAAAATTCTGAAATCTTGGAATTCTTGGGAAAATTCCAAAATCTTGAAAAAATGGGAATCCTTGGAAAATAAAGAAAAAAGGAGGGACAAAGTGAATTTAAAGCATGAGAAGAGGAAGGTGTGAAGTTTTGAAGAGAGAGAAAGAGAGTTTTTGGAGAAAATGTCTTTTTAGAGAGATAAATTTGCAAAGAGTTTGAAGAATCAAAGGAGGCATGAGAATGTTAGAGAGAGGATTTTGTTTTTTTGAAGAGAGTAAATATGAAAGAATTTTTACGAGGTTCTTATGTCGATTATTTCATTTTGCAAGGTGAAGAATTTCACTCTTGCGTGATCAAGGACGATATTCAAATTCTAGAACTCCAATTGCAGTGTTGAAGGCGTCCAAGTTTCAAACAACCCAATTCAAGGCATTCAAGGTTTAGGACTTTAAAAGATCAAATTCAATCCAGAAATCCAAGAGCATGGCCAAGGGTGGTTCTGTGTGAAGAAACTCTAGAATGACATAATCATCAACGAAGGATTCCAATCCATAAATTTCCAAGCAAGTACGTGGAAGGATGGAAATGTTCAAGCATAGATAGTTTCAAAAGGAGTATTCAAAGTTGGATGTGGGTTACAAAATGATGTTGTTAGAAAAGACCCGAGCCTACATGACACCCAGTATGCTGAGATGGTGCCTAGTCATCTTTACCAACTAGTCAAAGATCCCCAAGTCAAAGTTCATTGCATTTAAGGAACAAAATCAAGCACATGCTATTCCTGGCAAAGAAGCATTTAATGCATAGTGGGCATTCATTTCGCCCCATTCTCCTGTTGGAGGAACATGCATAGTGGACATTTATTGCCCACTACGAATGTGGACTCTCTTCTTATTGGTTTGTGTGGATCCGTACATTAAATGTAGATTCTCTCTTCTTGCCCTAACCCTAATTAGGGCTGAGGTGACACGATTAGGCCACCGGTTATTGTTTCAATCCGGGCCGTTCATTGTAATCGAGGACCTATATAAAGGCCTCACTTCTCATTTGTAAGGAGCGAATTTTGAGATTGTTGCTAAAGAGCTACTGAGACAATAAAGTTTTCATTGTTGGTTTCATGGTGAATACTTGATGTGTTTTAGTGGTTGCTTGGTTTCACAATTCCCTCATTTAGTTTAGATTTGTTGGATAAAGTTAGTTGAAGTGTTGTGATTGCTATAAGAAATGTGATGGTGTTTTGATAGTTCCTTCGGTTCATACTTTTAATGTTTTACTTATTGTAAATCATTGTGCAAAGTTAGCTTGAACCTCATTCTTGCATATGCTTAACTTCTGTCATTCGCGTACATTGTTCTTCATGATGGTGTCCGTGGTGGTATGAAAATCCTCTGCATAAACCTTGAAGACTGCACCGGTTCTCGTGTCGTTGTAGTATAGCTTGGCGAAGTGAAACCTGGTTATTGGGAACTTGTCCACCGAAGTATTGACCATTGCTATCATTTCCCTTAGGAGTAGATTAAAATTTTTGAACCCTACTTCCTTTTGCTTTCCGCATATTCTGAAAATTCAAAAAAGGTGTTTCATTGCAAATCTTTCCAAGACTGAAAACGTAAGGCCCCTTGTGATCTTCAACAAATCACATTTACCACTGAGCTTATCCATGGTCAAGGCCTGACACAAAAGGAACCTTGGAGTGACCTATATGATCTTCTCACAATCTTAGCATATACAGAACTTTCATCAAGAGAGGATAAGATATCTCGGTATTTTGTTCTACTGTTTGGTGAGTCATAAACACACATCAACAGTGATGAGGTCAACCACATATTTCAAAATTTATTTAATCAGCCAAACTTTCTCACGACTCAAATTGATAGTTTAGACTAGTCTCATACCTTGACAAGCGAATGTACTGTCTCCTTGGTCAATGAATCATTTTGTAATCAATATATTCCAAGTGATCTGAAATTGACAGGAGTTTGGTCATGTCAAGTATGACTCAAGAAAAAGACATTCTTGTGGCCAGTATACATGGTCGTATCCTAACTCCTATAATCTCCAAAAATGAGGATGAAGTTGCCTCTCCAGTCATCCCACATGCAAAATTAACACCAAGTCCAACCAACATCCTTTTCTTGAATTTTGGCTAGCCGTGATCTCATATTCCACTATGACAGCATGGTACGGTATGCAAAAGCTGAATTTCTCCAGTATGGGAAGTTGGATTAGATTCAATGCGTAAATGAAAATTCTTTAGCTCCTTCACAATAACCATGGGTTTCACCCTTTGGGGCCTGCTGAAGGAACACACTTCCTGGAATTTTGAAAATCGAGCACACTAATGTTGAGGAGATTGCTCACCATATCAAAAATGATATTTGTACAACTGCTGTTGTTTATGCCACGGCTTTATGTGACAATAATGATGTTTGTTTTTATAGTAGATTTCATTTTTGGTTTCTTGCCATACATAGTTTACAACCCTTATGCCTAATCAAACCAGTTTTTACACTTGTTTTATTCAGATGTACCTTCCACCTTCCATGTTTTTCAAACCCTTTACAGTTTTACCACATAAGTTTCCTAAAACTCTTTCTGCTCAAACTTATTGTCGGTTTTCTTATATTTAATGCTCTATTCATAACCTTATTCATTTATACTGTATCCACACTAGCCTGATGGGACCAGGACTATTTGTGACTGGAAATTGGATTAGTTAAGCTAGCTAAGTTGGTCTCTTAAATCTCTTATTGAAATAAGCTCCTATGCTAAACAACTTTGAAGGCTCATTTCTTAGAAGCTGGCTGTTGAAGGAAAACATGGGAAGATGAACTGAAGGACCTGATTACTTAGGAGTGAGTGGACCTGACACAGAATTCTTGCAGTGGGGATGGGTTTGACTGGGGTCAAACACATGTTACTTGTTTGATTATATAATCAAATCAATCCCTGTCAGACCTGGGTGTGCAGAACATGTCACAAAGATTGACAGATGTCGGGTCTGGAGACTTTGGAATGTGTGAAAAGGTTCCATTTTAGTTACAAAGACTTTCAGATCTGCATGTGCAGAACACATGACATGACATGACAGACAATCTTAATTACAAGGATAGTTGAGCCTTCTCTTCAAGGCTGTTCAAGCCTGCTTTCAACACATTCTTGATAAAATGCCCAAGAGAAGCCATTGTCCTTTAGTTATACCTAGGTGTTTATAGCAAATTGATATTAGAGGCTTATGTTACTTCAGTTTATGGGTCTTAGGCAGTTGTAGCAGAGATTTTGGGAAGCATGAGAGTATTGGAGAGCTTGTATGGTGTAGGGATGAAGTTATTCCTAGTCTTAGGGAATAGTAGCAAATATTGATTGGGAAGTGTGAAAGTAGTGGAGGACTTGTATGGTGTTAGGACATTGCTATTTGTGCAAGAAGAGTCCTTGAAGACCTATTTGAACACACTATATCATTGAAACAGTTAATGGACAACCTCTCATATTTTTTGAGTTTTCCCTATTCCAAGTTTCTCTATGTCATATTACCGTTATTCTTCATATTTATTGCTTTTTTATGTTCTTGGCTTGTGAGTTGATTCTTCTTTCCTTAATTCTTTTATCTTTTCAACTCTAGACTGCATATTTAGGCACAGTTTTACCATATTTTTGATTCTTGAACAAGGAGCAACAATGTATGTAATCAATTTACACTAAGGAAGTATAGAATCTGTTTTGATGAATATTGGACTCTGCAGTCTTCATACTAAGGATGAATCATATTGTCTCTTTCAACAAAATTAATACCCTGTTATTTCAATTTAGGTTGCCAGCCCCATATTGCTAAACACACAATCATGTTTCAGTATGATTCTCTGAGCACTCTTTCTTTTTTCATAAATCGCAGTTCAGTCCACAGTTGCACACCTGTTCTCTGTTGACATGTTGTCAAATACTTAGTTCGTTTTATCCGTGAACAAAATTTTCAATCAATCATATCGCTGTCAGGAAAGTCTTTAAGATGAGGAAGGATACCAATTTTTAGCTATATCTTTGTGTTAGGTTTATAAAATATTAAATAATTGTCAGACTCTATGCAAGATTGCTTAGAGTTATTCAGTGCCTTAAATGCAATAGATATGGAGAATGTCCATGCTTGGTTACCCGAGCTGGGAGAGGCTGTAGAGAAATTGAATCAGATCAATGCATCTTCGAATGATATTTTAATTTATCAAAATCATATCAATTCATCTACAGTTTGGAGGAGTTACAACAGGCTCTTTTCAGTTTAACAAACAACCACGACTATTTGTCAGTTATTTTCACTGCTAAAGCTAAATGAAATCTTTAACTTTAATTACTGTAAATGTTAATGTTCGCCCTCCCTAGTAAAAGTAAAACCTGGCAAGTTATTCAAACAAGCATAGAAAATAAAAGGGGTTAAATATGGTTTGTTACAATGCTAACCTTCAGCTCCACAATTTGAGTACCAGTTCCAAAGCCAATGATGTTCATCCTACCATGAGTGTTGATCATAAGGCCGTTCCTGCTTATCAGTTGCCACAATGTATCCTGATGCTTCATCTGTAGTCTTTGGGTATGCTTTAAGTTTGTGGCTAGCTTCAGCAGCAAGGCAATGTCAATTTTCAACATAATCATGTTACTGCAAGGATATCTGTGCCTAATCTTCCTCCCAGATCCATATCTTCCACTTGACTGCATTTTGCATCTGATGTATGTGCAATGTGTCTGCTCAAAAATAAAACCTTCTTTATTAATTTGGTCACGCCAGTTGGTGCATTGTTCCTCCATCTTATAGTGGTCCTGCCCTTTCAGCTAGTCTATCTCAAAATAATAAAATATTGATAGATCTGGAAATAGTTTTGTTACAACTTAGTCCTCTGAGACTCAGAGGCTAGGCAACAACAACAGGGTTCTTTCTCTTTCATCTGTCATTTGACAGTTGTACAAATCTTTTTATTCGCGCATGTGCTCAAAGGTCTGATTTCATTGATAGTCACAAACTTGATATAGCTCTTACCAAGGTATTGCACGGTATCATGTTATAATAGTAACACAGATTGTTGGCAGCTAAACTGAATATGAGTTCCGTAAGGTTGTAAATAAATTGATGAGAAGAGGCTTTGAATGACCCTCCTTGAATGATGCATTGCTCATCTTGTCAGTTGTTCTTAAGCTCAGAAGGAAAATGATTGGTAACAGCGAGATTGTTTTTTCTATGTAGTGGAGATCTTCAATATTTACCATAGTTTCTAAACTCGGTGAGATCTTGCTGAACCCATGAAAACCTCTGTAGTTCCAGTTAGTCGTGAGCTGAGTTGGAGTGCTTTTTGGCTTAGATACAATGAACAAGGGATATCTCTTTTGTCGAATTTACCCATGACCTTTACCTGATCTTGTCTATTTTGGTACACCACACACAGGATTGGATGTGGTAGTTTACCTGATTCAATGATCTGTATTTTTGTAACATGTTTCCTGAGGTTTTGAGCATTGTCCACCATAAAAGCCCTAACGATTTACCAATTGTGCTCATCCTATTTGACTGCTCTATTGTAATATATTTACTTATTGCTTTAGGAGTTGAAAAATATTTGCTTAGTTTTTGGTTCTCTGCCTGTTATATGTTTTATCCTTTGGGTATTTGCTGGGCGGATTTGTAAAATCACATCTCTTTCTTAATGCCAGGCCCCTTGGATTCTTTTATGGTCAAGGCTGGGTCAGATGAAAATATTTCTCTTTTTTGACGGGATTTTAATTTTTAAGTTTTTAACCCTTTTCAAAAAAATTCTTAATTACATCTGTTATTCCCTTATTATACACATATTGACAATTTATTAGAGCTCCTTTAGTTTTGCAAACTAGTATATATGCCCGAGTTCAATATGCATTGAGTCCAAAGATCTTAACTTACTTCTAATATTATATGTAGTGAAGTTTCTTTATTAGTAATAATGAAATCGTATCTTGCAGATGGCAACAGAAATTGTCGAACTGCAAAGACTCTTGTAAAAGGAATGACGTACATTGAATTGGAAGTAAGTGTTGCAAATATTTTCTTAGTTTGCTTTTTTATGAAATGTGTGTATCATATTCCTGACTATACTTCCAAGAGAATTTTTTTGAATTCCATCACTTAGTCTTGGAGGGTGTTACCGAGCTGATATTATTTTTTTAGCTTTTTTCCATGAAGATTTGTATATTGTATTCCTGTATACTTTCAAGTGAATATTTTTTGGCTTTCATCTCTTAGTCTTTTGACTGTGTGATCCAGCTGAGGAATCCTTGGTTTTGTGCGTCATTAAAATAGAGAACTTGGTTAAAATATTTGGTTTTCATATGCTTCCTTTGTTCTTCTCTTCACTCTGTGAGAGTTTGTATTAAAGCTATGTTAGCAATAATAGACACATCCATGTAATGCCCCATTGCAAGTTTACTTCTGTAGACAGACTTGGGGGTAATTTATTGTTAATGGGGAGAGGTGAATGCAATATTTACCAACTTTAGTTTGAACTAGCTTTTATTTCTACTTTACTACTTGGTTGCAATACTCTCTTTTATTGAACTCTCGAGAATGTCAATAATATGTCTTCTTTATCCTTAACTTTTGACTCAGTAAAACTTGATTTCACATCTAGAAAAGAAGAATGTTGTAAACAATTCTGATAACTTGCTAGAGAGAAAAATATTATATGGTATCAAAACACTTTTTGTTACCTATGTGCATATAAATTTTACTCGTAATATGCTGCTTCTTGCCTCGCTTTCATAGTTATTGTAACAATTTCATTTGAACAGGCTTGGGTGCAGTCACTTGGTTACAGGGCGAGCCAAGCTTTGATGCTATGGAAATGCTTATACGGGAATGGTACATGGGCACAGCATGTAGATGAAATGCAAGGTCTTATGTTCTCCAGTTAGCATTTGAATTGATCACATTATCTTTACAATCATAACTTTGATTTAAGCATTTACTTCAAGTTCCGAGAGCAGTTATCGATGTTCATATGATTGATGATAATTTAAAGTTGTAAACCACAATGAAACACATCTATGGAGGCATCTTAATGCTCTCTTTGTTAGCATTTTACCCAATGATGCTTCTGTTATGATCTCCTCTCTAGTGGATTGCGTCTTTTTGTGTATGTATTATATAATAATTAATAGCCAATGTTAGCAAACACTTATATATCAATGTACGTAGATTACTTAACAGTCAAGGACATTTGATGGGATGCAATGCCATTGGTAAACAAGAATATACCCATGGCATCTTCTTCTTCCTCCCTAATTTGCACTTTGAGAACTTTACCACTGTGATTGTAGCATCACCAATAGTCATGCTACATTTCCTCTTAGGCTCTAGTGCCTTTGGACTGAATAGAGATGTAGAAGTAGAATGAACTCAGGGATTTGTGGTCCTTGTACTAGCAGGAGTAGGTGCCCTTGATGGTAGAGTGGCAGGTACAAGTGTTTGGTCCTCACCATAAACCCAAAATCTATTTACATCAACTCTTTTTTCAAATTACGATTCCTTACATACTCAACACTTTTGCGTGGGACATGAAGAAGGTGTGCATTAACTCTTGCAATGCTGCCTTGAAATTCGAGTTGATGAAAATGACATCTTCATAGCCTAGTGCCCCTTGTTGACCCAGTTTTGCTTGTAATTTGGTTGCAAATAGTTTTAAAGGGTACTTCTTATCAAAAGGATCCTTCTCAAATTATTCTAATAACTTGGAGGGGCAACTGAAATGTGCACTACCAATAGAACTAGTTGGTTAACCCCTCCCCCAATCTATACTTGGAGTTGAGATTCAACCCACATAGGCTCTTTTTGATCCTCTTCACTCATGCTGTGAGAAGTAGAATTCTTAGTGACATTGCAAAAAATGAAATTTGTGGTTGCCATACATCTGTCATAATGTCATTAAATATTCTAATAACTTGGAGGGGCAACTGAAATGTGCACTACCAATAGAACTAGTTGGTTAAGCCCTCTCCCAATCTATACTTGGAGTTGAGATTCAACCCACATAGGGTCTTTTTGATCCTCTTCATCACTCATGCTGTGAGAAGTAGAACTCATAGTGACATTGCAAAAAATGAAATTTGTGGTTGCCATACATCTGTCATAATGTCATTAAATTATGCACAAGCTCAAGATAAAGTAGTTTCTTTTTAGAAAAAAAATTATTTTTTGGTCACTAGAAGCACATATGTAGAGGATATGCAAAAATATGAATCCTTGTTCTTCAACCTTAGTCAAACAAGGACTCTATTTTTTTTTTCTTAACGAAGTTTTGAAATGGAGGATTCACAAAAGACAAAATTCTAATTTGCCTTATAAATTTTTTTATTTTTAATCAAGTATATATGCAAATTTGCAAAAGAAAAAAAAAACATTCAAAAATAATTTAGTAAACGAATGTAAATACGGTATACCTAAATATTGCTATTGTAAAATTAAATCTAAAACTAAAAATTAAAGAATTAAAAATGTAATTACTAATTTCATTGTGAAACCCCTAAACGAGTAAATTACTAGCTTGAAAATAAGCAATTTTTTAAAAACTGTCATATGACTAGTAATTTAATAGTTGCAGATTTAAGAATGACATATGAAGGTCCAAAGGATACCTTGAGGCTTGAAAAATGCATTGATTCAATGATTGATTGATGGAGACTTTTCTTTTGCTCTTCCTCTTGCTCTTCTTCACTCTTCCTAATGATCTCACCCAACCAATGAAGATGTGATAAATGCTCTTGCTTCTTGTTGCTACACTTTTCCTATCTCAATGCTCTCACTCTTGTAGCTTGTTGCAACTTCAAACCTTGGTGTTGAAACTTGAGAGTGATTTGGAGTGAGGTTGAGATCTTTATTTATACTCTTTTGAAATTGCTTAGGGTGTGGGTGAAGCTCATGAACCTTTAGGGTTAGGGTTATTGAGTTTTTTTTGTATTAAAAAAGTTACTTTTTGACTCTAAATGAGGGCAGAGGATGCTTGGGTGTTTCTAGTGTGTTTAGGAGACACAGTCAAGTCCTTCAAGGGTCTTGAGTACATCTCAATGTTTACTAGCAATCTCCAAAATAGGAGATGTCGTGGAAACGTCCCCTCTAAGATGTCCCTTCTTTGAGGGAGACATCCTAGAGCTTCCCTTGAAAGATGGTGATGGTGGCAGAACAATGGGGGTACATTTACTTGTAGTCCCCACATCCTAAGGATGTCCCTACTCTTGAAATGCTTGGATTTTTGGAGGGGATGTGTCCTCATAGAACACCGATTTTTAGGTTTTTAAAAATGTGTGCTCATCTTCAAGGGTGCATAACTATATTTGTAGGTTTGAATCTTTATTGTCTTGAAATTTTTTGCTATACCCTATGGCACATGGGACACTTTTCCCTACAAATTTTTACTCAAACATTTGGCTGCTCTTATATTAGCTGTGCAATTGTATGTGATCTTGCAAACCCTTTGTTCCCTTGAATGCTGATGGTAGCTTTTTGACCTTGAAACTTCACAACTTAGTGATTTTGGTTAGCTTTCTTTGTCACTTGAAATTCAATCTGTCATTGCAACTTTTCATTTATCTTTAGTTTCTTCTTAGCACTTGGTGAAATTGTGTAAAAGCCATATTGTTAATCTGCAGTGATAAGAAATGACAACACAAACAAACAAGACAAAACTTTGTACGTGGTTGCCTATTAAAATAATGTAATGTTTCTTTAATGATCATCTTAGTTGTCCTAGTTAGTTTAGGTAGTTTCTATTTTTGTCTTCAGTTCACAATTTTTCATTTAGAAACATCATCTTTGCAAATCTATTTAAGGAGTCTTTGTCGTCTCTGTTTAATACAACATTGATCTACCATAACATGGTATTAGAGCGGGTCGATGGGTTATTTCCTAAGTTACCCGATTCGGACCTTGGACCTTGGATCCGGGTCCGGATTCTCCACCCGGTCCGTGCGGGATCCGGGCAGGGTCCGGATTTGGACTTGTGGGTTCGGATGGATCCGCAATCTCGCAGATCCATCCGGACCCACAAGTCCAAATCCGGACCCTGCTCGGATCCCGCACGGACCGGGTGGAGAATCCAAGGATCCTCAAGGATCCCACGTGGATCCGCGCAAATCTACAGGGACCCGCGGCCAGCCAAAGTATAAAGTGGGTCCAAAACACTTAAAAAATGTTTATTATTATTATTATTTTTCCTTCTAACCCTAAAACAACCCTTCTTATGGAGCCTCCAAATACATTTCATTTCATATTTGCTCTCTATTTTGCTCTCTCATTCTTGGTGAGGTGGTGGTATTTGAAGGAGATCGATTGTGGAGTTACAAATACTTTCCACAAAGTAGATTTGAGTGATTAAGGTATGCATTTCATCCATATTCTTTCGTTTTTTGAATCTTTGATAGATTATTTCAAGTTTTTGAAAAGTTTTAAAATTTCTTCAAGCTTTTGTATAAGTTTTGAAGTATGTTTTTTTTCCATTTTTGTTATAGATTGCAACAATCATACAATGAGTAGTCAAGGCTCAGTGGGTGGGAATAGGTCTCCAAATTTTAGAATTGATAAAGGGTCTCCTTTATGGAGACACACTACAAGAATGTCTCAATGTCCTGGAGGTGGGGGGTATATATGGAAATGTAATTTTTGTAATTCACAATATAGAAGCTCCTACTCGCGAGTAAAATTACATTTGTTTGGCCCTGGGGGTCATGGGATTAACATGTGTGAGGGCCCAAGACCAGATAAGAAGGGGTTGTCAGCTGTACAAATAGCTTCTTTTGTAAAGGAACAAGAAGATGCTGACAAATTAGTTTCAAAAGGGAAATAGGGTGCTTATACCGGGAAACATAAAACAGGTACAACACTACCACCCACTAATACATCCACTAGATCACATCCCTTCTTGCCTATGCCTCTTAGGGATGATGAAGATGTAGACCAACCACAAATCACCACCTGCAAGAGAGGCCCATTAGATAGGGGATTTCAAATTGAGTTAAGAGATGTTGCTGATCAAAAAATTGGACGTTGCCTGTTTGCGAATGGTGTTCCATTCAACTTAGTGAGATCACCTTATTGGAGGGAGATGGTGCAAACAATAAATAATGCACCTCTTGGTTACCAAGGCCCTGGATATGAAAAGGTGCGCAACACCTTATTACATAATGAGAGAAAAAATGTAGAGGCCCAACTAAAGCCAATAAGAGATTCTTGGATTCAATCGAGTGTGTCTATTGTTTCGGATGGATGGAAAGATTGCAAAAACCGTCCATTAATCAATGTAATTGCTGTAAGCCCCAAGGGGTCAATGTTTTTGAGGGCGGTTGACTGTGAAGGGTAAGTAAAAGATGCAGAGTTCATATCCAAGATTCTCATTGATTCCATAGAGTTCGCGGGTCATGACAATGTTGTCCAAGTTCTTATGGACAATGCAAGAGTTTGCAGGGCTGCAGGTGCTTTGGTAGAGGCTAGATATGATCACATCTTTTGGACACCGTGCACCATCCATTCTCTCAATTTAGTGATGAAAGCAATTGGCACCCAAATAGAATGGGTGAAAGAAATATATGAGGGTGGGGAGATTTAGATGTTTGTGACAAATCACCATGTCACAAGCAATTTTCAAAACTTTTTTGAATTTGGAATTATTGAAGGTAAATATTTAATTTATTTAGTTTTCCATAATTGAATAAAATATTTTTTTGTGTTGTTTACATATTGATATTTTAAATGTGTTACTATTAACATGTTCTTAGGTGGCTGAAACTCGTTTTGCCTCTCACACTATCGTCTTGAGACGACTTGTGAAGGTAAAGGAGGCATTGGCATTGATGGTCATTAGCAATCAATGGGCCATTTGGAAGCAATCCAATACAACAAGGGCCCAAAAGGTGAAGGCCATGATACTAGATGATTGGTGGGTTCGTGTGGATTATGTTTTGGAATTCACCGAGCCAATCATGTCAATACTTCGCTTTGCTGATACCGATGAACCATGCCTCGGGGATGTCTATGATTCCATGGACACTATGTTGGAGGAGATAAAAAACGTAAGTTATAATACATTCCTCTATCTTTGTTTATTGAGAGATATCTAGATTCTAAATTGACATA
>MU226090.1:633157-645632 GCA_018584345.1 Thuja plicata
CTATTGCTGCCAATGACCAAAGCAAAATGGATGCTATTAAATGGTGGTACCTTCATGGGCAAGATTATAGGTACCTCCAACCTCTTGCAATAAAGATTCTATCACAAGTAAGTTTTTAAGTTTTTTTCCTTTTTTTTTGGCCACTTGCATTGTACATTTAACACTTAACACCCTTGAATTTATCTTGTATTTTTTAAATTTTGTTGGTTTTCTCTCTAGGTTGCGAGCTCTTCTGCCGCTGAGCGGAATTAGAGTACTTACTCCTTTATCCACTCAGTCAAGCGTAACTGTCTAGCTGCAAATAAAGCAGAAGACTTGGTGTGTATTCATAACAACTTGCGCCTCGTGGCACGGAAGGATCCAAAATATAAGAAGAGGCCAAAGAAGCTTTGGGATGTAGCACCTGAGAATGCTGACTTGGATATGACCATTCGGGATCTTGCTAGATCCACTTTGGCTAATTTGGATGATGATGATGATGAGACAGTCACAATACCCTCTAGTGCTAGTGGAACCATTTTTGGTTCCAGTGATGATATTGATCAGCCACTTGCAGTTGTTGGAGACCCCATTGATACAAATTTTTTTGATAATCCATTTAATGATTGATGAACACTTTCATGATTGATGAACATTGAATCATGTTTCAAATTTTAATGAACTATATTTTGAATTTTCATTTTGTAATTCAATAATTCAATTTGCTGATAAATTTTAGAATCGTGAACATAGATCAATGATCAAGTATACTACTTACATTTTTAATGTTTATCTTGGAGATTTGGCATTGATCAATGATCAAGCATCATAGATTCATACTATGAAATGATTTAGTTTTAGAATTATGTATATTTATCTTATTTTTTTGTATATATAATGCATATATATATAATTATATATATATATACACTCACGAACCCATACGAATCCAAATGGCAATTTTTTTTTTCACGAATCCACGAACCGGATTCGCGAGCCCGAATTCGTCCCCGAACCTGAATCGACAACTTAGGGTTTTTCAGAATTTGGCGAATTTTTTAAATAAAAATTTAGAAGTTTTTTGACAGATTGTTTAATAAAAGTTAAAACATTTGTGGGGTCTTGTTTTCTGAATTTTGAGGGTTGTTTTCTTTGAAAAATCGCAGTATTTTTTTTATTTTTCAAAGGGTTTCTATGAGGTGTTTTTCTCTGTTCGATGGCAACATATAAGAAAAACTTGCGTTTTTTGTTTATTTGAGCTCGGTCAGTCGGGAAGTTTTTTGTTCTGCAAGCCGACTCATTTTGAAGAATTGTGGCCTTTTTTTGGGCAATCTCTCTGTTGAACAGGCCGAATAACTGAGAGGGGGGTGAATCGGTTATTCCCACAACTTATAAAACTTTTCTTTTGTCGGTTAACTCTTAATCAATTGTATTAATCACTTTAGATCTGTCGGTTAAGCACATCAAACATCCACATAAATACAAGTAGTAAGAACACATAAATGACGACACAGAGAACGCCAAAATGTTTGTGGAAACCCAATATGGTAAAAACCACGGAGAAGCTAATTCTCATGAAATGCAAAACACCTATTAAGGTGACACCTGTATGGTGATTTTTACAAAGGCTCATTGCCGATACACATAGGCTCACTGCCGATACACAGAGGCTCACTGCTAGTACGATAAGGCTCACAACTAGAGAATATGAAAAGAGATAGAATCTACCACCGAGATCAACTCATAGTTGCACAGGAATACATATTTGCTATCATTTCACATATCACCACGCATGAGTCTTATTGGATACTTGCTGATCCACACACTCACTCTTATATATGCAGCATCATGAAATCTACCAGGTCGGCCAGACAATTTGAAATAGGTCGCACCAAGACATTCCCGTGGTGGTAAATAATGAAATGAGGACCACCTCGAACAATACAAAATGCCTCGCTCCAGCCAACACGCTACACCATCTCCAAGAGTCCAAAGTGCTCGGTTCCAACGAATATGAACATGTTACACACACAGAGGTGGGATCGAAAAGTACAAAGGATACACATCCAAATAGGATCAATCCAATCAACCAAATGTTGCATCCAACAAAGAACCCTCACCGAAAACTGTTGGTGAGAACTTCAACCGAAACATACAACCTATCGGTGCACATCAACTGATACGCCAAACCAGTCGGTTACATAGCAACCGATACATCAAGAGGCTGGAATAAGGATATGTTGACATCAATGACAACATTAATGACAACATCATAGATCTTATCAACCACACATTCTAACAATCCCCCCCTTGTCATTGATGGCAACATTTCATCAATAACGAAGCACAGAAGTACACTTCAACCTTTTTCCAACTTTCTCCCCCTTTGACAACAATGACAAAGGGCACAACAAGCTCCCCCTTGCTAACATACTCTGCTCCCCCTGCGAGAAAGCCATCAAGCACTGATCTAGAAAGATAGTAATGCAAAGCACTGGACCAATGCACACACACTGGTGCATCTAGTGATCATTAGGAAGGGGAAAGATGCCCAACTTCCCCCTGAGATACTCAAAAGTATCCTTGCACAAAGGTTTGGTAAATATATCTGCTATTTGTTCCTTTGTGGGCACATATTCAAGCTAAACTGCACCTTCTTCAACTTTCACTCTGATAAAATGATATCTAATGTCAATATGTTTTGTTCTACAATGCATTACTGGATTCTTTGACATACTTATAGCACTGGTATTATCACACATGATAGGAATTGATTCAGCAAAATTGACTCCTATATCCTTCAAAGTCTTCTTCATCCATAATATGTGAGTACAACATGAGGATGCTGCAATATATTCTGATTCAGCAGTAGATAGCGTTACAGAATCGTGCTTCTTGCTTGACCAAGCAACCAACCGGGAGCCAAGAAAGAATGCTCCGCCACTAGTACTTCTGTTTTCTGCACAACCTGCCCAATTTGCATATGCCGTAAGTGAAAAATCTGATTCTCTCGGATACCATAATCCCATATCTTCTGTTCCTTTCAAGTATCTAAAAATTTTCTTTACTGCCATAACATGTGACTCTTTCAGTTCTTGCTGAAATCTTGCTGCCAAACATACAACATACATGATATCTGGTCTGGTAGCCGTTAGGGACAACAATCCTCCAATCATTGATCTGTATTTAGTTGCATTTGCTTTTGGTGAATCATCCTTCTTAGTTAACTTACAAACAGTAACAATGAGAGTACATACAAATTTTGAATCTTCTAAGCCAATTTTCTTTAGTAACTCCACATACTTGGATTGAGAAATGAAAATACCTTTGTCATTCCGACTTACTTGCAATCCAAGAAAGAAATTCATTTCACCGATCATGGACATTTCAAATTCCTGCTGCATTTCTTCAACAAACTTCTTGCATAGATCATCTTTGTCTCCAAAGATGATATCATTAACATACACAACAACAACCAAAACTCTGTCTGAAAGTATTTTGAAGTATAGATTGCTGTCAGCCCAACCTTTCTTGAATTCTTGACTGATTAGATATTTATCTAGTTTTCCATACCAGGCCCTAGGTGCCTGCTTCAATCCATACAATGCCCGTTTCAACCCGCAAACTGCACCTGGATCTGTTTCTGATCTGAACCCTTCCGGTTGCTCAATGTATACTTCTTCCTTCAGCTCTCCATTTAAGAATGCAAATTTGACATCCATTTGATAAACCTTGAACCTTTTGAATGCTGCAAATGCCAAGAACATCCTAATAGCCTCCACCTGAGCAACAAGGGCACAAGTCTCTTCAAAGTCGATGCCTTCAATTTGTGAGTAACCTTTGCCCACCAATCTCGCCTTATTCCTCACAACTTTGCCATTCTCATCTAGCTTATTTCGGTAAACCCATTTTGTACCTATCAAATTCTTGTGTCGGTCTGGGCACCAATTCCTAGGTCTGATTTTTCTCTATCTGACCGAGTTCTTCCTTTATTGCATTAATCCAACTCTGATCACTACAAGCTTCTGTTACAGACTTAGGCTCAATTTTCGACAGTAAATATAACAAAGTATGATCTTGAGATGCTTTACTTCTGGTAACAACTCCTCTGTTCTTATCTCCAATGTTGATGTGATCTATGATGTCATTAATGTTGTCATTGATGTCAACATATCTTTATTCCAGCCTCTTGATGTATCGGTTGCTATGTAACCGACTGGTTTGGCGTATCGGTTGTTGTGCACCGATAGGTTGTATGTTTCGATTGAAGTTGTCATCGATAGGTTTCCATGAGGGTTCTTTGTTGGATGCAACATTTGGTTGGTTGGGTCGATCCTATTTGGATGCGTATCCTTTGTACTTTTCGGTCCCAACTTCATGTGTGTAACTTGTTGTTCATATCCATTGGAACCGAGCACTTTGGAGATGGTGTAGCGTGTTGGCTGGAGCGAGGCATGTTGTATTGTTCGAGATGGTCCTCATTTCATTCTTTACCATTGCGGGAATGTCTTGGTGTAACCTATTTCAAATTGTCTGGCTGACATGGTGGATTTCATGATGCTGCATATATAAGAGTGAGTGTGTGGATCAACAAGTATCCAATAAGACTCATGCGTGGTGATATGCAAAGTGATAGAGAATATGTATTCCTATGCAGTTGTGTGTTGATCTTGGTGGTAGATTCTATCTCTTTTCATATTCTATGGCTGTGAGAGTTATTGTACTGGCGATGAGCCTTTGTGTATTAGCAGTGAGCCTTTGTGTATCGCGCTGAGCCTTTGTGGTAGTGAGCCTCCGTTTATCAACAATGAGTCTTTGTAGAAATCACCATACCGGTGTCACCTTAACAAGTATTTTACATTTCATGAGAATTAGCTTCTCTGTGGTTTTTCCCATCTTGGGTTTCCACGTAAAAATTCTGGTGTTCTCTGTGTTGGTGTTTTTGTGTTCTTAATGCTTATATTTATGTGGATGTTTAATGTGCTTAACCGACAGATCTAAAGTGGTTAATACTATTGATTGTGAGTTAATCGACAAAAGAAAAGTTTTATAAGTTGTATGGGAATAACTGATTCATCCCCCTCAGTTATTCAGCCTGTTCAACAATTGGTGTCAGAGTCTGGTTTCTCGGTGAAGGAGCTTAACCGCTTGAGGCAGATCCGATGGCGCACAAATTGACTATTCCTTTGTTTGATGTTACGGATTATAGTTCATGGAAAGATCAGATGAAAGGATACTTGGTATCGGTTGGTTACAAGACCTGGAAGCATGTGGATATCAAGTATGTATTTCCTCAGAATGGACTTACCACTCACGACGAAATCGAGGCATATGAGGAAAATGAAAAGGCAAGGTATGCTATTACTAAGGCTTTATCAAAGACTGAATTAGCAAAAGTTATTTCTTTGAAAACTGCTTATGAAGTTTGGGAAAAGTGGAAAGAGATCTATGAGGGGAATGACAGAGTTAAGTTATCTAAGAAATTAACAACTAAAAGACATTATGAGAACCTGAGAATGGAAGATGGAGAAGATATCAAGAGCTATTTCAGAGGATTGAAAATGTAGCGAATGAAGTCAAGAATCAAGGAGGAACTATTACTGATGAAGACTTTATGGAGAAGATCTTGATAACATTACCAGACAACTACAGTGACAAGATCTCGACAATTGAAGAGGTATATGATCCAAAGATGTTTACCAAAGAACAGTTGTTTGGTGCCCTGACAACATTTGAATTAAGAAAGTTTGGAAGAGACAGGAGCAGATCTGAAACGACATTCAAAGCAACAAAATTAGATGATGATTCAAATGGTGACGATGAGGAAGAATTTGAAGCAAACTTTGCAAGGAGGTTGAAGAAAGGTACCGACAAGTATAAAGGTATGCTACCTCTAAAATGTTTTAGATGTAAAATTGGTCATCTGACAACTAGGTGTCCAGAGAAAGGTCCTAGACAAAAGTTTAAGAAGCTCAATAAGAAAGCCTACTATGTGAATGAAGATGCTAGTATCTCAGATGATGAATCAAAGATAGAAGGTTGTTTGTTTTATGTTTAAGAGGATGAGAAATCAGAGATTGATATTAATAACATCTGCTTTGAAGTTGATAATAATGTTGAAACTGCTTTGTATGTTAGAAGAAAGAAAAATGAATGGTTGATTGATAGTGGTTGTTCTCATCATATGATCAGAGATAAAAGTAAATTTGTATCACTTAGCAAGTATGATGGTGGTCCTGTTAGATTTGGTGATGACAAAGCAACTTACATTGTTGATAAAGGCTCTATTACTTTTGATGGAAAGAATAACACTGACAATGTCTATTATGTGAAGGGTTTATATCACAATTTTTTGAGTGTTGGACAGATGTGTGAAAATGGATATGATGTCATTTTAAAAAATGAAGGTTGTTAAATTAGGAAAAGATTAGGAGATCTAATTGCAATCGGGAAAAGAACTAGAAGGAACACGTACCAGCTAGAAGGAGCATCAGAAGGATGTTGTTTACTATCTCAGACCGATGACATTTGGCTTTGGCATTAGAGGACGTGTCATATAAACTTCGACAATTTGGTGAAAATTAGCTCATCCTGTGTGGTGGGAGATCTACCTAGACTGCGTAAACTAGAAAACATTATTTGCAAGGGTTGTCAAGAAGGGAAGTAGAGAAGACTCATTCAAGACAAAAGACTATTCATTTACCGGTGTACTGGATATTGTGCACATCGATCTCTGTGGTCCTACTAGAACAAGGAGCTTTCAAGGTGAAAGGTATTTTATACTTTTTATTGATGACTATTCAAGGATGACATGGGTTTCTTTTCTTAGAGGCAAATCTGAGGCATTTGAGAAGTTCAAGATATTTAAGGCTAGAGTTGAGATTGAGTGTGGTAGAAAGATTAAGTGTTTGAGATCTAACAAAGGAGGAGAGTTTACGTCTGATGCTTTTGAAAGTTTTTGTGAAAAGCGTGGTATTAAGAGACAGTTTTCAGCAGCAAGAACACCCCAGCAGAATGGGATTGTGGAAAGAACGAATCGGACAATTTAGGAAGCAACAAGAATTATGTTGAAGGAGGCGAGTCTACCAGAAATCTATTGGAGAGAAGCAGTGCATACTTCTGTGTATATGCTTAACAGAGTTCTATACCAGAGGAATAATGGAAAGACTTCGTATGTATTATGGCACGAAAGAGCACCTACATTTAAGTACTTCAAAATATTTGGCAGCAAGTGCTACATTCAGAAAGATGAAGACAATCTTGGAAAATTTGATAGCAGAGCGGATGAAGGAATATTCTTGGGTTATTCTACAAGAAGCAAAGCGTATTGGTGCTACAACAAGAGATTGAACAAAATTGTGGAAAGTGTGAATATGAAGGTTGATGAAGAATTTCAGAAGGTCCTTGAGCGAGACATTGAGTATTCATTTGATATAGAGGACAAACGAAAAGAAGAAAAGAAAGAAGCAAAAGATACTCAACCGACATCAACATCTACAACTAAGAAATCAAGGTTTGTACAGAAGAATCATTCAGAAAATCAGATCTAAAGTAGTTAATACTATTGGTTGTGAGTTAACCGACAGAAGAAAAGTTTTATAAGTTGCGTGAGAATAACTGATTCACCCCCCTCTCTGTTATTCGGCCTGTTCAACACTCTCTGTGCGGTTTTCGACACATGTTTGTGCAGATTTTTTCAAGGAAAATCTATTCCACGGCTCTGGTTTTTTAGCTCACGTTGCCTCTTTCCCACGCGTCTTCTTTATGCAAATTGCGCGCTTGTTATTTGTTCCAAATTGCGCGTTCTGAAATTCTTCTACCCATGTGCGTCACTTTGAAACCTAGGTTTCTATGTGTTTCGAGGGTTTCTCTTGCGACGACAAGGCTTGTGCTTGCGTCTTTTTTTATTTCCCTGCTCATGCGACGACTCTGAGAATTTGAAGACGACTCTAACAACATGTCTTATGTTCTGTGCGATGTCTTCATCTCCCTACATCAATGTTACTAGGGCACACAATCTTCCCTTTTGTTTGGCTGCTTGGGGATGTTCCGGTTTGGGTTTGCATAATTTTTCCTTAAAATTTTTGCATGTGTTTATAATTTTTTCCTTTAAAAATTCTGGGGGATTCAATAATTTTTTTCTCTTAAAAAAATTCTGGGGTTTTAATACTTTTTCCCTTAAAAAACTCTGTAGGGTTTTAATAAATTTTTCCCTTAAAAAATTCAGAGAGGGTTTTATAATTTTAATCCATAGAAAAATATTGTGGGTTTTGTGCAGTTTTTGTCTCAAAAGTCGTTTTGTACAAGGGCTTTATCGTTTTTGAAGTTTTGTATGCTGATCTGTGTCTCGGATTTTGTGCCAGCTACTCGATAGTTCAGTGTCTGGTTTTGATTGATTTTTCTCCTAAAAAATTGTGTTTGGTTTTTTCGATTTTATCTTCAAAAATCATTTCTGGGTTTTCTAAAATTTTCCAAAAGAAATTATGATTGGTGTTGCTAGTCTCAGGGTTTTTTGATTTTTTCCGAAAAAAATCACAGGAAGATTTTGTCGATTTTCTCCACAAAAATCGTGGCTTCTTGCAGTCTTGTAGTGCTCATTTGCAAAAATTCTTGGCGAATCATGGTATCTTGTAGTCTGTTTTGGGTCATAGTGCTCATATGCAAAATCCTAAAGGGTTTGGCGATTTTTCCTCAAAATCGTGGTTTCAGTTTCATCTCGGTGTCTCTTGCTACAAGGAGTTGATACCTTTGTTTATCAACATCAAGTTGGCAAGTTTTTGGTTATCTTAGTCATTTGCAAAAGTTTTGCAGAATCAGGGAAGGTCTCAACAATAGGCTCATTTTATAAAGCGTTCTGACGAGAAGGGGGCAGCCTTCTCTATGCATTCGTGACCAGAAGGGGGCAGCCTTCTATGCATTTGTGACCAAAGGACCTGCGTATTGTCTTCTATAGGGTATTTTGAACGATGATCATTAAGGGAGGCTATTAAAATAATGCATTCACCTCTATGCCTTCTCTATGCACCCGTGACCAGAAGGAGGCAGCCTTCTATTCATTTGTGAACAAAAGACCTGCAGATTGTCTTCTGTAGGGTATTTAGAACGATAACCATTGAGGGAGGGTGTTAAAATAATGCATTCACCTTTTTAATGGTCATCTTAGTTGTCCTAGTTAGTTTAGGTAGTTTCTATTTTCGTCTTCAGTTCTTGATTCTTTCATTTAGAAACATCGTCTTTGTAAATCTGTTTAAGGAGCCTTCGTCTCCTCTGTTTAATACAACATCGATTTACCATAACATTGCCTAGCTTGACAAAAAAGAAAAGAAAAAGAAAACAAGAATTTAGTTTGAAGCTTAAACATGATACACAAATTTTGTATGGGTACAACAGAAGTATAGGATATTACTGATGTTTGTCTTCCTTTAGATCACATGGAAGTAAGGGTAGGGTGCACTTGCCCTATTGAGTTTCTAGAGAAAGATCTTATCTCAATTCTCAATGTAGCTTTGTTGCCTATATGATATCACTTCTATATATATATATACATATATATATATATATATAAGCTATATGTATACATATATATATATATATATATATATATATATATATATATATATATATATATAAGCTTTGTTTTGGTCATTTTTATTTGATTCATTTATCTAGCTGTCTCTTCCTCTTGTTTATGAAAGGGCACAGGCATTTGAAATTAGAGTTTTGGAGAGATCTATTTTTGGAAGTTTGGCTTCATGCCTGAGTTATTGTAGTGTAGTGAAAAGAGGCTGCGTGCTACCCTTTATAGATCTGTGTGTTCTTTTATATTTGTATGTTTGAATGTGAATATGGAGATAAAATTAGGTTCTAGACGATCCTGGGATCAGATCTGCAATCATTTTTAGAATACTGCTACAATATCATGTGCCTCTATATGTGACATTGTATTGAAGTTCTCTGATATCCTATTTTATTAGTGAATCCTTACTCCTAGTTGTGTATAAACATTGTATGAGTTTGAATTATAGTTGTTCAAATTGAGATCTGATTGCATTTCAATAATTTTACTCCAATTAAAGGGGACTGCAATGATTTATTGCTCCAGTGCCCGTAGGTAAGTAATACCTGTTATGGGCTATATTTTGATGATGGTTAATGTTTATGGTAGGGTATTAAACTTTTTGTAAGCATATGGTGAATTTTGGTGTTGTAATTTGATGGGCATCCCTTCTTGGCAATCTATTTTCTGGAGACAGTTCTAGTTCCTTGTTATTTTACTTGCAATGCTGCAGCTTCAATTGGCATTCTTAATTTTCCCAAATGTCAAATGAATTTCAATTTCATTTTTGACCTTTAGTTCCTCATTTAAACTCAATATTCTGGGTCATTGTGTTGAGTCAGGCTTGAGCAAGCACTTCAGAGAAGCATTGGAAAAGACAGCAGAGTTCAGTGTATTATCCCTTAAAGATGTTTATTTTGCAGTTGATGGTACTTGCAAGGTAGTTTTACGTCCATGATTGCATATACATAGCATACTGGAGTGAAAATATTGATTATTTGAAATTTTATTTTCCTCGTGCTATATTTAATTGAGGGAACAGGGTATACCATATAACTCAATGGAAAAATGGTGCATGGATAATGTAATGTTTGCAATACAACTCGTAGTTGTTCCTAACTTTGTATAATTCTGATTTGTTCTTAAATAAATTTGATTTACTGATATGGTGGCAGGAGGTTACAGATTCTATTCAGTTTGGGAGATGGGTTAGTAATAGAAACAGTTGTAATTCCATGTAGAAGAGGGCGTACAACCGTCTGTGTGTCAAGTCAAGTGGGCTGTGCAATGAACTGTCAATTTTGCTATACAGGAAGGCAAGTAGTCTCTCTGAAATGAAATTGTCAGGCCTTTCCTTGGATTGTCTGGTTAGAATACTGTTTATACATTATAGCACTTACATTATATTCTACAGAAGTTTATGCTTTCAATGCCACCAATCGGGTGGCATATGATGCATGATTGCTATACACTGATGCATACATGGTCCTTTTCTAGGATGGGTTTAAAGAAAAACTTGACTGCAGCTGAAATGGTAGAGCAGGTTGTTTATGCCCGTCGTCTTTTATCGGGAGAGGTTGGTCCAATTACAAATGTTGTATTTATGGTATGCATCTTTTCCTCTTGCATTTAGTGTCTGATTGATGAGTGAGAGATTATTGCTTGCATGAAAATCAATATTCCATCGATGTGCCAAGAATGCTTATTTGAATAGATCCCAGAGTTCAAGTTATTTAAAATTTGGGTGTGTACACAGAAGAAAGGTATATATTTGGGTTGAAGGGGCTTTTGGCATTGGTTCGTTCCTTTCATACGCTAGTTAAGTTTGACATTGGGATTTATTCGACAATGGCTTCTAAATGCTTTCTACATACAACCACCATTATAAATGCCTGAAATGCTCAAAGCTGCTTTAGGCTATTTTAGATTCATTTTATTTCTTACACCTATTTTAAGTTGGGTTTAGAAAGCTACCTACACCAATAATAGTTAGAGTAGGTCAGTGTGAATCGAATAATACCTTTAGGCATGACAGAAATCATGCCAGTCTGGGATCTTAGGGCCATTGCCTTTAGGTAACCATTTACAGCTATTAAAATTTTTAAGGTAATATGCTGACAGGACCCATTGAAGCCTGCCAATACAATACAAATTGAAATAAATAATGGGGCCATCAACCATTAGGGAGAAATAAAAATCATATGGAATATATGAATTTATTACAAATTGTTCACAACAAGTTGTCACCCAAAGACCAAAATTCAATATGCATTTCACATATTTGTCGAGTGTTTATGCTTAACACAGTTTCACATGCTTTAATATACTTGGCTCTATGAGTGTCCATGGTATTCTTCCATAAGCTGGTTGGATTTATCATTTTACCCAATCCATAATTGTGAAATTTGCACATTATGAATTCTATGACACTTGATGAAAATTTTAAATGGCTTTAAGTTCCTCACAAGTTTTCTCAAACAGCTTTATAACCATTAAATTTGGGTTTTCACAATGATGTATAGTGTGTCAAAAGTTGTTCTTCAGTGTTTTAAACTTTATTTCATGTATTGATGTACATGTTCCATTGGGTATCTAATTAATGTCAAGTTGGCAAAATTTAGGTTGTATCGTTTTTGAAGGGTTTTCCCAATTGGTCATTGCAATACATTAGAGAGGTTTTAGTAAATCGTAATTTCTTTTGCTTCTAAAGTCCTAGGAGACATCGGAGTTTCAATGGCGGAGCGGAGGAGGAACCCAGGGTTTCGTGATCAAAATTCAATATGCATTTCACATATTTGTCTAGTGTTTATGCCTAACACAGTTTCACATGCTTTAATATACTTGGCTCTATGAGTGTCCATGGTATTCTTCCATAAGCTGGTTGGATTTATCATTTTACCCAATCCATAATTGTGAAATTTGCACATTATGAATTCTATG
>MU226090.1:645804-656656 GCA_018584345.1 Thuja plicata
GCTGGTTGGATTTATCATTTTACCCAATCCATAATTGTGAAATTTGCACATTATGAATTCTATGACACTTGATGAAAATTTTAAATGGCTTTAAGTTCCTCACAAGTTTTCTCAAACAGCTTTATAAACATTAAATTTGGGTTTTCACAATGATGTATAGTGTGTCAAAAGTTGTTCTTGAGTGTTTTAAACTTTATTTCATGTATTGATGTACATGTTCCATTGGGTATCTAATTAATGTCAAGTTGGCAAAATTTAGGTTGTATAGTTTTTGAAGGGTTTTCCCAATTGGTCACTGCAATACATTAGAGAGGTTTTAGTAAATCGTAATTTCTTTTGCTTCTAAAGTCCTAGGAGACATCGGAGTTTCAATGGCAAAGCGGAGGAGGAACCTAGGGTTTCGTGATCATGGCGGCAGGCAGCGAATGCAGCTTGACAGAGGAGTTCGAGGAGGGGTGCGGCTACCATGGAATCCCCCACAACACCATCAAGGATCCCGCCCTGGGCAGGTGGAAGGAAATTGGAGAGGAGGAAAATGGACTAGGACGGAGACTTCTGCTTTTCGAAGAGACGAATAGACTATGCCAAGAAGCAGAACGGATGGAAATAGCTGGAAGTGGGTAAGGCGGGAGGAGGAACGACAGACGAATGATGCCTTCCTCATGAAGGATATCCCGACGACCATGGACAATAAGGCAATCACTATCCGTGTAGACTCGAAAGAATGGAAGGTGTTGGTATCATTACTGAGGAATAGGGCCTTCTTCATTTAGTGGGGAGGAGGATGGCTGGCCCTAGCTAAGATGAGAAAGTGGGTTGAAGACACATGGGGGCCAAAACCCACGATCAAAACTTTGACGAATGGTTTCTTCCTAATCATTATGGAATCAAAACAGGAAAAAACAAGGGTAATGTTTAATGGGCCTTTTCTGATGGATGGTGTGGGCTTTTTTATAAAAGATTGGGTTCCAAACTTCAACCCCAAACAAGCTAAGGTGGAAGAGGTTCCTATCTGGATTCGGTTGTATAATCTCCCTCACGAATACTGGAACAAGGACATTTTCAAGATGATAGGTGATAAACTCAGACAGTTTATCAAAGCAGATGAAGCAATAGAGCAGAAGGACTTCAGTCAATATGTCAGGATCTGTATAATGTGGAAACCTTACCCCTTGCTCCCACACGCAGTAGAAATAAGAACGGCTGAAGGCTATTGGTGGCAGGAGATTGAAGTTGAAGAATCCATTAGCCGGTGCTCGAACAACAAAGCTTGCGGGCATACAATGGAGGAATGTAAGGTGAACAATAAGGGCAAAGGAAAAGTAGTGGAAGGAAACTGCGAAGATCTGTGGGACCCAAGTCCATCAAATATTGGAAGTTAGGAGATACCCATGGAGGTAGAGGGCAATACAGAGACAAGTATGGACTTTGAACTAGTAGAGGACAAGGCACTTTCCCAGGGTAAGGAAGGCAAAAATGGAAAAGACACAACAGAGACTGTAGGCCTGATGGAGGACTCCAATAACTTAGAACATAATGTTTTGATTAGGGAGATCATAGTAACGGCAGTGGAAGAGGATTTAAACGAGGCACTGGGAGATAGGGCAGAAGACCCTAGCGAGGCCATTAAGGAATGGCATGAGGGAAAGTTGGGAGAGGACCTATTAGGGCAGTCAACGACATCTGAACAACAGATATGCCATGAAGAAGAAAAAGAGGAAGATATCCCTCCCTCATCTCCCTTTACAATGATGATCCCTTTTCTGGGAGGGATTCTAGAGGTAGAAGAGCTAATGGAAGATGGGGTACCAGTGGATGGGGATGGGCTTGGAATCCTGGAACCACGCACTATTTCACAAACAAAGGCAAACAAGGAGAAGAACAAGCAGGAAGGATCACTAAGGAAAAGAGGAAGGAAAACTAACCAGCAATTGATTGTTGATGCGGGGAACATGCAGGGCCAAACCCGTTTGAGATCCGGGAGGGACATAGTCTCTCCTTGGTAGCCATGAAGTTCCTTACGTGGAACATCAAGGGCTGCAATGCCCTTGACAAAAGGCGCCTGATCAAGAGAGCTCTTGATCAAGCGAAAGCGGAAGTAGTATGCATTCAGGAAACCAAGATGGAAGTTGAGGAAGCAGCAAAGGTTTTAGGAGTAAGACAGAGATGGTCAGGTTTTTTTGTGGAAGCTATAGGGGCTTCTGGTGGTTTGGGTATTTTATGGAACCCAAGGTTACTCAAGGGCGAACCAGTTATCAAAAAAAGGTACTGGCAAGCCCTTCGGTTCTCTTCATTGACAGTTAACTTTGCAGGGGTGCTGGTTAATGTTTACGGACCCACTAAATCTGATGAGAAGAAGCTGTTTGGGGTGAGATCTCATCCTTTTTAGCTTCATTGGGAAATCAATTAAGGTTGATAGTAGGAGATTTCAATGCTACTCTGAGTAGGGTGGATAAAAAGGGGGGGCCCGCTCTGTTGGCAACGTCCAGGCAGACTTTCGACAATTTGTACAGGGCAACATGCTCTGGGAAGTACCTACCAAGGGGGGCCACTTCACGTGGACGAATAGAAGGAAGGGATTCTCTCATATTGCAGAGAGATTAGACAGAATTTTTCTGGCTGGAGAATGACAGTCTTTACCCGTTGTCTTTGAGGGAAGAATATTGGAACTGACCAACTCTGACCACTTTCTGGTCTCCCTGGTGGTTCAGCAAGATGGAATCCCAATCAGGTGTCCTTTTAAATTCGAAATGATGTGCTTTAGGGAGGATGGATTCCAGGAGAGAGTGATAGAATGGTGGAATAATGCGCCAGTGGAGGACGACAATGATGCCTTTCGGTTTTTCTCAAAACTTAGGCATCAAAAGCAAAAGCTCAAGGAGTGGAATAAAGCTCACTTCGGGAATATCTTCCAGGTGAGGGCCGGGATAGAGGCAGACCTGGTAGCGTTAAACAATAAAGTTTTGGAGCATGGGATGGATGAGCTTGATTTTCAAACGGAGCAAGACTTAATGGGGAAGTACTCTGAAGTCTTAAAGAGAGAGGAGATATTTTTTAAGCAGAAATCAAGGGAAAGCTGGTTAAAGGCGGGCGATAGGAACACTAAATTTTTCCATAGTTCGATGAAAGTCAGGCGGAGCGTCAATCAAATTCTTTCTATTGAGAACAAAGGTGCCCTTGTAGAGGATATGGAAAGCATTAATAAGGAAGCAGTGGAGTTTTTTTCAGAACTTTGGCAGGAGGAACTTGTTGACAGGAGGGAGGCTCAGGAAAAGATCTTGGGAGTCATTCCAAGTGTCATCACAGAAGAGGACAATAGAATGCTCATGGACACCATCAAGATGAGTGAACTCAAGGCTGCTGTGTTTGGTTTAGGTGGGGATAAAGCACTAGGACCGGACGGTTTCCAAGCTTTCTTCTATCAAAAATTCTGGGACCTTCTGAAGGAAGATTTGCTGAAGGTAGTGGAAGAATCGAGGCGGGAAGGCTTTATCCTGAAAGATTTCAACAATACCTTGGTTGCACTCATCCCTAAGAAAGAGCATCCATCCAGGTATGAGGAGTTTAGACCTATTTCGCTTTGTAATACAATCTATAAAATCATTACAAAAATTGCAGCAAATAGGTTGAAAGTCCGTCTGGAGTTGATTATTTCCCCGGAACAAAGTGGGTTCACACCAAATAGGAGTATAGTCGATGGCATCATTGTTGCGCATGAAGCAATTCATTCAGCCAGCAAGAGCAAAGATAGAAAAATGATGCTCAAGTTGGATGTGCGTAAAGCCTATGATAGGGTAGATAGGGGATTCTTGATAGAAGTTATGAGGAAATTTGGTTTTGGTGAAGGTTGACTAAAGTGGATCAAGAGCATGATCTCAGATTTCAGAGCATCAGTGCTGGTGAATGGGAGCCCTCAGGGGTTTTTTAGTACAAAGAGAGGTATTAGGCAGGGAGATCCCATTTCACCATTCCTATTCATTATTTTGGCCGAAGTCTTGGGCAGATCTATTGCAAGAAAGAGAGCTTTGGGGTCCTGGAAAGGTATCTTGATTGCAAATGGGATAGATGCTTCCACACACTCACAATTTGTGGATGACACTTGTCTCTTTGGAGAGGCATCAATGGCAGAGGCAAGAGTGATAAAGCAGGTTCTGGATGATTACAGTATGGCTACAAGGCAGTTAGTTAATTGGGACAAATCTGAGATGTATTTTTTCAATATAGAAGCGGGATCACAAAGGATTATTGCAGGACCCTTTGGGGTAAGAATTGGGACTCTCCCAAGCCAATTCCTGGGTACACCATTGTTTGGAGGTGCGGGGAAAGGACCCATTTGGAAGAAATTGGTAGAGGACTGCAGCAAGAGGATGGACAGTTGGAAAGGTCAGTGGCTCACGTTGGCAGGCAGGATAACAATGCTCCGAGCAGTAATATCGGCAATGCCGATCTACTCCATGGCATGCTTCAAAATTCCAAAAAAGGAAATCCAAATAATCCAAAGTAGTATGCGTAAGTTCCTGTGGAATGGTTCACAGGAGGGGAATAAGATTTCACTGATGGCATGGTCAAAGGTGTGTAGACTGAGAGGTGGTGGTGGTGCTGGCATAAGGGATAGGTTACTGTTAAATGTTGCCCTTGGTGCCAAATTAGTATGGCAGGTCTTCAGTGCAGGGGATCAGAGGTGGGTGTAGATTCACAGAGCTAAATATTTAGACAGTAGGGAGGATGACCGCATTTTGACAATGGTCGACCCTCCAAGGGGCTCTGCAATTTGGAACTACATGATGAGCTGTAGGCATCTAATTTCAAACCACCTGACATGGAAAATTGGGGACGGAGCAAAGGTAGATTTTTGGAGGGACTCGTGGGATGGGGGCCAAGATTTGGATATATCAGGGGTCTCGAATGGTCTGATTGCAGCCACGCAACAGCAATGGGGCTTCAAGGTGAGAGACTTTATTGCAGAAGAGAACCAGGACAGGGGCATCCTAGGGAAGTGGAAAGAGACCTCTACCATTAATGTGAATGATGAAGACAAGGAAAGATTGGAGCAGATTCTGAAGGAGTGGAATTTGGTCTCTTCTAATACCAGGGATCAGTTGATTTGGAGTGGATCCAAGAGTGGGATTTATACAGTTAAGTTAGGCTACCAACTGCTGGAAGGCACTCATAACAAAGTTTTGTGTGAACATAATCTGTTGGGACAGTGCGTGTTTACCGAAGGTTGGAGCGTTTGCTTGGCTAGCAGGCAATGGCAAAATTCTTACAGGGGAAAGATTGAAAAAGATGGGCTTTCAAGGACCCTTTCGGTGCCCTCTATGCCGGAATGCGGAAGAAAATATAGACCATTTGCTACTTCATTGTAGTTTTTCACAGAAGACATGGAGTATGATTAAATCAAAACTTGGATGGGCTAGTCCATTAACAGAAACTCTGAGGGGCTAGGTGGAAGCATGGCCTGTTAAGAGAAACAAACATGTTTTTTAGTCAGCTTGGCGGGTTATACCTATTACCGACAATTACTTTGTGGGAGCTTTGGAAAGAAAGGAACAGGAGAATTTTCCAGGATAAGGAGGAGGAATGGCCGCGCTTTGGACAACGTCTAGAGAATGCCATTGCAGAAGCAGTTTCAGCAGCGTCCTCATCAAGCCTTAAGAATCCAATATTCACAAGGCATGACTCCCAAATCCAAATAAGCTTCCCAACCATCAAATTCCGGCCTGTTAATGGGCCTTGTAGGGATAAGCCTAAGCTGAAAAGAAAGAAGGTATTTTGGCAACCACCAGAGGAAGGATGGGTGAAAATTAACTTTGATGGTGCTGCTCGGGGAAACCCGGGGATCTCTGGATGCGGATGTATTGCAAGAGATTGTCAGGGCAACATTCTTGCCTTTATGGCCAAACGATTGAAGGATGATACGAATAATGTGGCTGAATGTGTAGCGGCTAAAGAGGCTTTAGTCTTAGTAGCCAAATTGGGAATTCGCAGAGTGCACCTTGAAGGAGACTCAGAGATAATAACCAATGGAATATCAAGAGGGAAGATGGTAGCGTGGCATCTTGACAAATACATCAAGCAGATTTGGTGCCTGTTACAAGAGTTCGAGGACTTCAAGGTTTCCCATGTTTATCGAGAAGGGAACAAGGTGGCCGATAAGCTGGCTAATATGGGGGAATGCAACTTTGGGGACTCAATTTGAAATACATGAAGACTTTAGGAGTCTTGAATTGGAATTAAAGAGGACGATAAACTTAATACCCCACTTTAAAACATCTAACCAAAGGTACAAAGGAGAATTAATCTGCCATTATGGCCGATGGCACTCAAGTTTATATTATGTCTTCGCATGTGATAAAATTCGCACTCATTAATTGGTACTCTGCGAAAGAAGTCCTTCCAGATTGTTCGAAGGATGTAAATTTATGCAGGGGAAGGAGAGTAATCTATGCAGTTTTGAGTACAGAGGAGAAAATGGAGGCTAACTTTGCGCTTGAGTCTGACTGCCAAACACAAGCGTATGAGGGCAAGATCACCCCAAGGAGATTGAGGAACATCTTCATGTTTGATGTTGTGGAGTTCATGGACGACATTCACCAGATGTTTGGGATGGAGTATTGGGACTCCTACTGGAGGCGACGCTCCAACCTGGACGTGGCCTCACTCTTTGTAGCACTGGCATTGTCTGTGGGAGAGACCAAGGAGGAGGTCCTCAGGGTAGTGGAGGCATGTGTCGACTCACAATGGTTGCTGGGTTTGGAAGAAATTGTTGACAGAGCGGTGCTGGGGAAAGGACTGGAAATGGGGCATGAACCATGGAGGCTAATTGGAGGAGGGGACACCTCGGTTCAGCCTGTGGTCGTCTGGTCTGCATCGAACCCACAAGGGGTGCACATACCGCGGGTGGAGAAAGGCTGGAAGAAGATCATTACATTTCTGTAGGAGAACATATGGGAGCAGAGTGAGGGAAGGAAGGGCTTCATGAAATCGACGCCGCGTAAGAGTGTAACTGCACCAGGACAGCCACTGCGACACTAGATTGAAAGGAAGGCGCAAAAAATGGTGGGCACAAGCGGAATGGGAAGTTTGCAAGGTGCCAGCCCCACTAGCATACCAAGATCAGTGCAGGATGACAACGCCATTCCCAATTTCTCGAGGGAGGAGGCAGCACAATGGTTTAAAGAATAGGCATGGAAGGCTGGTGAAGTTGGAAGGTGCTATGACGTGGACATTTTAAATGGTTAAATGTTTTTTGTGATCGTTAGTATGGTGGATGTTTTTTGTCTCTTTTGGTAGGGTGTTAATGCCCTTTTGTCTTGTAGAACGACTATATGTTTAGGTGTTTATGGGGGTAGGGAAGTAATATGTTTGTAATGCGGTAGCCAACCGTGAAAATTGGCATTATGATGTAATCCCTCTTTTATTATCAATAAAAAAAAAAAATGTTACCGATCAAAAAAAAAAGTCCTAGGAGACATCAAGTTCCTTATCCATCCTTTTTTACCAATTTTTCACTCTTGTAATTATGCTTTTGAAGTTTGCAAACACTAAATCAATCTTGATGATATTGATGTAATTATGTTAAAAATTTGATATGTTCATTGGTTAAATCTTCTAGCATTTCTTATATGGTGTAGGTCATTGGTCTGTTAGACTGATCTGAAAAATGGATCAGTTCAGTGAACCAGTGGGGTCAAGCTACAGCTCCCCTAAAGTGACATTGTTAGTGCTTTTGGTGCTGAAGTTCACCTGCAGCAAGAACCACAAGTTTTTCAGTCTGCTGCATGCTCATCTGTAGTAGTATTGAGACTTGAGAGTGATGTTTCAGTCCAACAGTCAGTTGACTGTTTTCAATGCTGTCTCTACTCTAGTTATTTTATACAATCAACAACTCAGGTTGCTTCAGTTGGGGTGGTATTTTTGCTTGAGACAATGCTGCAGGTTTGGCCAAACAGTTAGGGCACTCATTTGGGCGAGTTTGGTGGTGTCCAACAATTGCACAAAGGGACAAAATGTCATCTGTGTGTTTGTTGGTAGCATCAGAGGTTTAGACATAGAGGAAGCAAATTTGTTGGGCAGCAAATGTTTACCTTGTTTTGGGTGGCAATTGTTTTCCCTTATTTTGGTGGCAGATGTTTTCTCCTCTTTTGGGGGCATTTTTGATGATTGGGTGCATGATTGTTTATTGCCCTAATGGCGAGTATTTTAAAGATTGCCGGCATTGATTCTCTCATTGGGCAGTGACTGTTTTCACTAATTGGGAAGCAATTGTTTTTATAATGCTACTCCCTGATGGGAACATGCTTACGCTTGTTTGGGTGTGTCTATTCCTCTTCTAGCATGTTTGCTCTCCTCTTTTAGCAGGCGTTGGTTTTATCATGCTAGGTGACCAATGATGTGATTTCCTTACAGGACTGCAATTATTGTTGGTAGTGGTACTGATAGTTACGTGCAACAGCCATCCACATTCCTGGGGCAGAGAATCTCAAGGTATAGAGGCAAAAGGTGAAGAGTTGGAGGGAAAAGAAGCCTCTCTGTTTTATGGCTTGGGAAGCCATGTTTGAGGAGGTTGGCTTGTTGGATAGTGTTAGCTGAAGTCAATATGCTGGTTGATTGTTTTAGCTAAAGCCAAGCAGGTTGACTAGTTTGCTGAGGCTAGTTGGCAGAGGATGTTGAAAGTAGAAGGAAGAATGCTGCTGCAAGTGTGATGGAGCAATCCTTTAGGCATCCAATTGAGTGGCCATTGTTGTCCCATTGGGCAATGCTAACAACCCACTCTCAATAGGTTGTGTGCTAAGCAATTGGGGCTAATACAACAAGTTCTTAGACTGCTACAAGTGTGGAATAGCTGATCATTTTTCAGGAAGTCGGTGGTAGAAGTCTAGCTCCATTGTCTATGGAGGTTTTAGTTCTTTATTTCCATTGTTGCAGCATTGCAGGTATTGGTGTAGGTCTCTGTCATCTTTAAGAAAATATGCAGGTGTATGTGAAATCCCATTAGGTAATATAAACACTTGTACCATTATGGATTAGTGGTATGGGAGTGTTATTCATTATTTATAGAGTTCTATTCCCATTTAGGGTTTCTCTAGAGTTAACTTTCTCTTTACAAATGTGTGATTGTAAGGTTATTTAATTTTTGCATTGTTGAGTTGTTCTCTATGTTGATGATTGACATCCATTATAGGTGGTATTGATGCATGTTGAGCTAGTTTGAGAGCATCTCTATTAAATCCATATTGCTGATGATTGTGAGTGTGGCATAGTTGCTCTAGTTTATGGATCTTGCACTATCTCCAATTACAATGGTTACATGGCTTGAATATCATTTTGGGCTGTTGAAAGTGTGCTCACACCAATCATGGGTTCTAAATTCTAGCTAATCACCATATTTCATGGGGTAACAATTTTAGGTATTCTATCTTCTATGAGACTTGAGGATATACCATACTATTGTAGACATAGATTTGATTGATTCATTATCCCTTTCTTTCAGTTGTTTGATCAATTTATAATTGTTTGCTCAAAGATTCTATCTTGTCTACAATATTGCAATGGAGGAAGACACACATTAGTAATATTTTCTCAACTAGTGCAGGCTAATCGACGGATATGTTGGGAGAGGTTCTAGGGGTAGCACCTCAATTCTTCCTAAGATTGTTCATCCTAGCCTCATCATCCTTGGACATTCCCTTGTTAGTATAATCAGATCCTACATTGGCTCCGTTTTTAAAACTTGAGCCTTGATATATACATGTGACATCATTGGTCTACTTTCATTTTATTGAACTTAATTCTTAATCGAGGATCCTCTTGCTCAGAGCTTTTTGTTCTCATGCTTAGTTCTTTTTGTTGAGTATTTAACTGCACTCATGTCAACCCTCTTGTCTATTTACAATTCTAAATGCTTAAGAGTTTGATTGCTTTTCATAATCCAGGGTCTCATTTAACCTAGTACTTTACTGTTGCAATTTATTGTCTTTTTCGTGTCTTATTAATCTAAGTTGTTCATTTGATAATGTTAAATATTTTTTTTCAATATCTTCTATAGTTATTGCGCACATGATGTTAATAATATTTTCTTTTAGATGAATATTATCATATTAACTAGAGTAGTGTATTGCATAACGCTTGATATGATCCATAAGCTGAAGTAAATATTCCTCAACAGTTGATCAAGTATGGATTTCTCTATTGGCCTTACATAAACTAGTTCATAAAATGATTGATTTATATTGTTTAAAACTAAGTAGCCGATCCTGGTTCTGGTTCGGATTCGGGTTCGGGTTCGGGGATTCGGCAAAATTTTTTTTGGGCCGGATCCTGGTTCCGCGGGTATATATATAGACATTTTTGAAAAATATATATATATATATATTATAAATTTATATATGTATGTATATTCATAGATTCCATACATTTAACATGTCCATGCTCATTCATCATTAGTTCAAAACTTCAAAGTTGAAACATATAATGATAATTATAAGAAGTAGAAGTGTGATTCTCATATGACATAATGATAAAATGATAAATCCATAATTGTCAGAATATAATTATATCATATTCATACTTTGCAAAAGTCTCAAAATGTCATTACATGCTGAAAATTTAAATCACAAGCCATATTTCATAGTTCAAGAATCAAAATTAAAACAGTAAACTTAATATCCAATTCCATATTCTTCTTCATCATCTTCATTGTAATCAAGGTCATCATTTGGTTCTTCTTCAACTTCATTTGAACCAACAGCCGTGGCACTCGCCATGTCTTGTGAAGTAGTTGCCTCTTGATCATATACAGAGACATGGGAAAGTTGTGCAACCGTGGCCTCTAAATCAGAACACTCAGGGA
>MU226090.1:659406-711493 GCA_018584345.1 Thuja plicata
GGATTCCTCTGTGTAATCCGGGCGGAATCCGGATTCCATTCCGAAACCCTGGCAGAATCCGGGAGGAACCGGAACCGGAACCGTACCAGAACCCGAATCCGGGCCAAAATAGAGGAACCCGGTAACATAGGTTTAAAACACAGCAAAATCAATTCCAGTCTATGTGCTCCGGAACCAACATAAAACAAGTTCAAAACAACTGAAACCAAGGTTAAAATGCAAGATGACTACTGAATATATTAGATACTTAGGAGAAATTTTGGAAAACTGGAAAACGTCGAGCAAGAGCGAGCTACTGGCTCACCATTCCACTATTCTAATCATTAATACATTGTAGATGGATAACATGATATCAAAACAAACTCTTCAGCATGTACAACTAAGTAGGAATATGTACAACATTGTTTACATCCTCAAAAACTGTAGTCCACAGTCAAGACGCAAAATCCCTACAAAACAAACATAACACGAGGTTCCAAAGAAAGCCGATCTCTTCACAAGGTGTGGAGTATAGATATGTTGCCATCACATGTCTCTAATAGCATGTCTCTAATAGCATCAAAATGTATTTCCTATGATTAGAATGCGAAAAGAACTGTCCAAAACCTTTCAACTTTCACTACTTGACCAAACTCTGAAATTGCTACTAATTTACAGGTTTTTAAAAAATATATATAGTACATAAAAAAATAATTATAAATAGATCCAAGGAGTAACATATGAAACATTGGTCTAAGGAGTAGCAGATGAAACATTGAAATGCTCAATTATGTTTAGGATTCCATTGAATGAACAATGAAAATGGTAACTATCCATATATTTTTATTATATTCAAAATGATGGTTACATTAAAAATATAATCGGCAAATGGCCCAACGCCTCAAATCACCACTCATCCCAAAAGTTTGCATCGAACTCCTCATCATTCTAACTACTAGACTCCTTAAGCTCAAGATTTTTCAAAGTAATACTAACCAACTTGTCTACTGTGCTGGCGCCTTTGGCTCTATATCTCATAGAGCTCCTAGACTCTCGTTGTACATAAGTGCATTGCGGTGAGATGCAAGGTGCTATGTACAACTACAAGTTTCTTTTCTCCCATAGGTAAGTCGATTCCTCTTGATAGAGTGGATGAAGCTATAAGTAGATTAGTTCCTCTCAATAGTAGAAGAATTAGAAACTTGGGAACTAAGTTGCCGGTTCGGATTTGGGTTCGAGATTCGGGTTTGAAATTCGGTCAAATTTTTTTGGGGGTGGGTTCGAATTCGTTTTGGGTTCGTCTGTACAAAATATATGTTTTTTAATACACATACACATACACATAACACACACACACACACCTACACCTACACCTACACACACACACACACACATATATATATGCAGCTACAAATAAGTTCATACACCACTATGCTAATAGTAAAGCAACCTAGCAAAATACATCCTTTTTGGCCTTTTTAGTGGCCTCTTTTAGGGTTGGAGGGTCGATTAGACCAAATTAGGCAAAAAAACACTTAAAAAAAGTAAAAAAAAAATTGTTTTGAGCCCAAAGTTGACCCGGGTTCTGCCGCTGGGCAAAAAATTCGTTGTAAATTTGCCCAAATTCGGCCTAGGTCCATCTGATAGACTTTGGGCCGAAAACTTGGCAAGGACCGGACTTTGCACAGAATTGAAGTAGACTTTGATTGAGGGTTGCAAGAACGAATTTGGTAACATAGCTTGGGATGATAGTTGAAAAACTTGGACTTGGCAATAACTCAGCAAGCTCAACATTTTGTAACAACTTGAGACTATATAATATCTTGGCAATAACCCGACAATTTGTTGAACATTTGAAAATACATAATTTTTAAAAAATATTCTTCAAAAACACACATATTGCTAAATTTGTAGAGCATATTACTGATTTTCATTTATATATAAATAAAAATTATAATACATATCATAGGGCAAAAATGACTTCAACCTCTAAATGAGTTACGATGCCACTTCCACTAGCCATGCCATTTGTATAAGTTGCCTCATCTAAAGAGAGTTTTGGCAAGTTGCACAACAATAATGTGTAAATTAGCACATTCAAGAGTTATATCACGATTCCTCGTTGCTGCTGTATTGTAATCAAGTTTCTAATTAACAAGAGATCCCAATGACTAATGGGATTCGGGAGTAGAGACCCCAATGGTGTTGAGGACCAATGCTCCTCATGGGGTTCTAGGGGCAATGCCCCTAGTGGGGTCAAGGGGCAATGCCCCTTTTTAGGGGCAACGACCCCAATGGGGTCAAGAGGCAGTGTCCATTATGCGTGTTTGGGGGCAATGTCCCTTGTGGGGTCCAGGGGTAGTGCCCTGGGCATTCTCCTTGTTGTGATATAGATTGCGGTTGAGGGGTAAAGCCCCTGTTGCTAAGCCCAAGGCCTTTGAAACCATAGAAATTGTTAATGCCTATGTTGCCAATATCCCTAAGTTGCCAGTTGCATGTAAAAATAAAGTAAAAATCACATTTCTAAAGTGCAAGCAAGAAATAGACCAGTTATTAACCAAAAACTTGTGAATTTTAGAGGGACAAATTGGTTTGAATTTTACAAAAAACTCATCGGCAAGTTTTTGGGCAAGTAACTCGCTTGACAATTTGATTTGCAAGTACTCAACATTCTTTGTAACTATGTGTACCAGTAACAATGACGAAATTTGAGAGGACATGAATTATACTTTCTTGGATCCCACAATATTGTACCTCTTCGTGCATAATTTGAACTTTGTATGAAACTGAGTACTCCAGGGTGCTATCCTAGCTTTTTGAAAGAAATCCTGATTTGATTTTGTTTGTTGGAGTAGTAAATTTGCTTTTCTAGTTGTCATCAGTTTCTTGAAGTGGGCATGCTTGTTTTCTGTCCCCACCCCTTTTCTATTGCATGAAAATTTTAACTTGTTTTATGAGAAATGAGATTGGCTGTTGCTTCTGCTTTGAGCAATTTAAATAATAGTACTTTTGCAATATTTTCATCGCTTGGTAGTTAGACATTCTAGGAAATTTGGAAGTTCATCTGCAAGCAATGAGATAAGAGGATTATTTATTTCTCTTCTTTTCAGCTTGTAGAGAGGTATGTGGTACCTTTTTGTGGCTGAATTTAATATTCTTTGTTTGCATCTTCCATTGCTTTGATGTTTATAAATTATTTGTTTAGCCATAGAAACTATTGCTTCAATGGAAAATTACTTACTATGCCTTGCTTTGATGTGTGATCCATCTATTAAATTGTGGCCATCTAGTGATGGGAACGCATTTGAACTTGAAATGATTGGGGTTTTCTCATGGTTGCCATGAGACTGGTATTGGTATTGGTATGTCTGTTTTCAAAAAATAAGAGTCGGGGGTACTTGGAGATGCCGTTTTCTTTTAATATGATTTAATAGTTTATTAATTTGTTAACAATAAAATTTAAAATGTTATGACATTGAACTTTGAAAACAAGATTATTTGTAAATTTAACATTAACTTTAAAGTTCAAACACACAAATGCGAAAGAGTACATACTACATATTTGATGTTACTTATTGGAATTCGGAAATGTTGATGGCCTAATAGGCTGATATGCATACAACAAACAATGATCAGAAACCAGAAATGAGAAATATATTGTCTACACCTTCCTATGTCATTCATTCCTAGGCCCTTAGCTATTGTGCTTTCCAAATACTCATCATTCTCAAGCTTAGGTTCCTTTGTTGGTAGTAGAACTAGTGTAAATCACCAAGGCCTTTGCTTCAACCACTTGATCTATGAAGGCTGCCACTTCTCTGTTAGGTGAAATTTGGTCCCAGTTTGCTAAAGGACCCTCCTTGTATCTAGAATCTACACAACAGAGAAGGCAAGTGAGCAATGAATGTACACTAGGTTCTCCACTTTCTTTGACCCTAATCACCGAGGCCTTTGCTTCAACCACTTAATCCATCAAGGCTGCCACTTCGCTGTTAGGTGAAATTTGATCCCAGTTTGCTAAAGGACCCTTCTTGTACCCAGAATCTACACAATAGAGAAGGCAAAGTGAGCAATGAATGTACACTAGGTTCTCCACTTTCTTTGACCCTAATCAGTTCCTCTTTAGTGAATGACTAAAACCATAAGTGAAAGGAAGCTTGAAAACGCTTCCTAACACTAATCTAGTGGGGGAGATAGTTAAATTTTCTTTACAATCTTTATTATAGAAATAGAAACACATTTAGACAGAAAATGATATGCAAATAATATACCATAGTGAACACACAATATACATGGGGAAATCCCTTTTAGGAAAAAAACCCACACTCAAAAAGCACATTACCTTGTATTACTCAAAACAAAGAGTATAACACAACCCAAGTACAAGAGCTTCTTCAACAGGGGTATTCTATAATGTCCCTTCTTTCCTAGCATTCGATTAATGATCATCTTGCTAGCCTTTATTTTTATTCCCAAAGGCTAGAGCAAATTTAATAAGGGAATAAAATGATAATTAAATAAAAGGGGTGAAAAAGCTATGGTTGTTGTTAATAAGAATTTAATTATTCATTGGCAATTATTAAAAAGGGGCCAACTTAAGTTATGACTTAAGTCTTTCCTAGGCCATGGGGGTGAATTATTAAATGTGGGGCAAAAATTATTATTTGCCTAAGTTGCTAATGAAAAGAATTAGAAGAAGAATAATTATTCATTCTTTGGCGATCGAAATTTCTTTCTGCAAGATTTTTCCTAAGAGAACTTCCCAGGATGCAAACCCTATGACGGAGCTCTTCTGGATGCAATCCCAGGAGACTCAATAGTATTGTAACAGTGAACAGAGGCCTCAAATCGCAGTTAATACAGTAAGCTGGTGGCGAATTTATATAGCAAGGGCGTATGGATATGTCTAAAGGAGTTTACGAGTGTTCTGCAAGAATACAAGGCCCCATTCTTGATCTGAAACCACATGCCAGCATCTGATAATGAAATTGTTGCACATAGAGAAGGAATCACAGCCTATAATAATTGAATTTGCACGCAGCAGTCTGATACCCACAATCGTTTCATAAAGCACAATGATTAAGGGTTTCATAGCAATGCGATCTGGTATGTAGCATCAGATAAATTCTCTGTAACTCCCCATTGCTGCGAATAATATTAAGTCACAAACCTATTGAAACTGTTCCAACTACATATTGTAATTGAGTTTATTGCAAATAAGGAAATTTCAGTAATGTTGGTTTGAAATTCAAATTTTCCATACTTTGTCGTGATTTGGTTTGGATATATATTCATGAAATTTTTGTATTCCTCTTAAGAATTGCCAGTTGGAATATTTCAGTGGTATTAGAGGCACAGATCCTGCTAGCTTGTTGGATTCATCAGTGCATGACAGAGATTTCATTTGCATGTGAGTTAGCTGCTCTTGCATGTCAGCTTAGAAGCAGTTTATGAAGAGGATTACCATTGCATGTTATTTCCTAGCAATCCTGGTTGGTAGATTTGCGTATCATGTCAGTTTGGTGGATACCGAGAGGGTTGCATGGTACTTTTGATTAGTTTGTGAAAGTGGGTTATTGTAAGTCAGTTTGAATTGATTCTATGCACCCTAGAATGGTAGGACCATACAGATATTACACTAGGAGAAGGTCAAGACAACAAGCAAAAGAACCTGAGGATAACCCCATTGTTGAAGAAATGGGTGAGAGAAGAGATGAAAGTCCACCAAGGGATTTAAATAACCAGCTGAATGATTTTTTTGGCCACCTTTGCACAGCAGCAGTAACAAATGTTACAACAGTTTTAGGATCGTATGCTTACCACCATGGGTCAATTGAGAGTGGATCATGCAAGGTCAAGAAGATCAAGTAGTGAACACAACAGAAGTGATGCTGGGTGTGGAAATCTAGATAGAACAGCTTCTAATGCAGTGAGGACAGCGGATACAAGGTCTGATCAGCCACTACGTCCCACATTTTTGCCAAGTAAAATTGAAGAAGTAATTCCAGAGGTGCGGGAAGAAGAAACAAACATTACGGTTGATGTTATTGTGGCCTATGATGAATACATAAATCTTCCAGTTGAGGTAAGACAATTAATGAATCTGAATTAGTTTATGAACCAATGAAACGACAAGGCTGGGTACCGTTTGGAAAGACAAGACAAGAGGCCTAGAGGACAAAACAAGCGTGGTACTTAACCTATGGAATATAAGGATGCATTAAATAAAGTTTCTCTTCCAACCTTTGATGGAAGCAGAAAGATAACAGCCAGACCATGGGTACATAAACTAGATACATTTTTAGCACTCAAACCCATGGAGGAAGATAAGGCTATACAATTTGCTACAATGCACTTGTAGGGAGTGGCATATGACTGGTGGAACAATGGATTAGTATCTCAAGATCATGGCATGATGATGATACATTCCAATGAAGAATTTGTCAACAAGCTGATAACTCATTTTGACAGGAAAGATATAGAGGTTTACTACTGGGAATTTGCTCAACTCAAACAGGTGGGACATGTGGAATCATATATTAATGAGTTCCAAAAAATTTCAGTCATGGTTCTTGATATGTCACAAAAGAGGATCACGATGTTGTTTGTAGAAGGATTGAGTGACAGATTGAAAGGGTTAGTCAAGGCTCATAGGCCTAATACACTTGATGATGCCATTGGATTAGCTCTTGATCTTGAGGTCACACCTTCTTAGCTACGCAAGAACTTTAGGAATTGGAAGTTAGATGATGAATTAGAGGGAAGATTCCTAATCTACCCAACGCACGCCTCCTAAGGTAGAAAAAGAGTCAAAAAATGAGTTAAGAAGAAGGGACCTTTGTTTTTCTTGCAAAGAACCTTGGGAACCAGGACACATGTGTCTTGGTAAGGGTAAGGCATATCTTATTGAGGTGATTTCTGATGTGGACAATGATGATGATAGTAAGCATGATGACGAGGCACATGGTACCCTTGCGTCCCTATCTGGTGGTTCTAGAGATCTTCTCTTATTGAAAGAGATTGTCAAAGGACTGGTAGTTGTGTGTATGGTGGATAGTGGTGCTACACATAACTTTATTGATGAGAGCTTTGTAGTCAAGGAAGGACTACAGGTGGAGGATTTTCCCGGATTCAGTGTCATGTTGGCAGACAGATCCAAAGTCAGTTGCACAAGAAAAGTACCAAGGTTAGGCATACAATTAGATGATTATACATTTGATGCTGAGTACTATGTGGCATGGTTGAAAAACACTGCGATATATTGCGAGTCACAAGGCTGGGCGATTTAATCGCCAATAAAATCGGCAATGATTTTACTGTTCTTGCGCGCTGAGTTTTACGGGAAAAACTTGTGAACTCGCATGAGTAAAATGAAATAAAATTGCCGGACATAGTGTAAAAATTGAAGTTAAAATAATAAAACGAGAAAGGTAGGGTTTTTGTCATGCGTGACTCGTTTTTGTCATGCATGACTCGTTTTTGTTGTGCATGACTGGTTTTCGATCTCTACAACTCGATTGGAGAATCTCCATCTCTGTTGCGACTAGTTTTCCATCTTCCGTTTGTGCAAAAAACTCCTGTCATTCGTTTCAACTTCCAGGTTTTTTTTTTATAAATTTAATTACAAATGCCAAATACATTTAATCACAATTCTCAGTTATACTTTGTAAATATTTATATGTAAATATTAGTTCAAAACTTCAAAGTTCATTGTAAATATTTATAAATTATATTTACATTGTAAATACTAAATATAAAATACATTATTATTTTGTATTTCAAATGTAAATATAAATATATATTTACATATGTAAAAATTAAAATATATACTTGTAAAAACTAAATTAGATATGTTCCAAAATTCTTCTTTGTTTTGAAATATATTTAAAATAGATATGTAAATATATTTACATACAAATGTAAATATAAAATAAATATTTACATATAAGATGTAATTATATTTATAATTTAAATATATTTAATATTTATTATTTAAAATGTAAATAATAATTAGTATTTACATATATTTGAAAGTTTGATATATTTTCAGATGTTCGATAAAAGTGCCAATTTATTCATCAAGTCCGAGTTTTTAAATTTTTTTGGGCCAGCCAAGTTTTTGCCGAGTCTGAGTTTTTCAACTATGCAATGTGGTTGGTATTGGTGGGACCGAAATAGTATTGGGAGTAACATCGTTGAAGTCCCTTGGAAGACACATTCAGGATTTCAACAACATGGAGCTTGTGTTTACTCATGGAGGTAAACAAATTGTATTGAAGGCTACCAAAAATGATAACCCAAAAGTTGTGGCAGCCAAGTGCATGCAAGCTTACCTTGATGATGAAAATACCAATGAGAGGCATGGGGATAAATCAGATTATCCCAAGTATGACAAAAGTAACGAATCTCTTTATATTCATTATATGGAAGCCTTGGTGCACAGTGCTAACGACGATATAAAGTCTTCAAGTCATGATACTGAATGCTTAGCAATGGGACTTATTAAAGATATATTCAGAAAATTCATTGGTAGCAAAAGAATTGCTCCATCATTTGATAACTTTAGGGAATACATCTCTTAAACCTGCCCTTGATGTAGCCAATATACTTGATGACATTGCTGTTCTAGATTCATCCCACTTTATGGATACTCATGTGGGATCATATATGAGCATTGTTCTTCATGGAGAAGGGTCTATAAATGCTGTTATTGGATCGCAGCTGAGTAGTGATGTATGGGGTGATGGTTTGAAGAGATATTGCTTCTTCATCCTATATGACAGTTTTAACATTGTTGTGCGGGATCCGGGTATTGATTTGCTGGATGCATTGTCACACATGTATCCTACTGTGTTGCTTCATTATTTGTGGTGTTTGGGTATTTGTGTCGGAGTAGAGCAGCGGTTTGCTTGGGGACAAGCAATCCTGGGAAGGGAGGACTGTAATGTCTCTTTCCTAGCGTTCAATTAATGATCATCTTGCTAGCCTTTATTTTTATTCCTGAAGGCTAGAGCAAATTTAATTAAGGGAATAAGATAATTAAATAAAAGGGGTGAAAAAGCTATGGTTGTTAATAAGAATTTAATTATTCATTAGCAATTATAAAAAAGGGGGCAACTTAGGTTATGACTTAAGTCTTTCCTTGGCCATGGGGGTGAATTATTAAATGCGAGACAAGTATTATTCTGTGCATAAGTTGCTAAATAAAAGAATTAGAAGCAGAAAGCCAATGGCTTTTTTGAGGCTCTATAAAGAGGTTTGATGAGGAATAATTATTCATTCTTTGGTGATCAAAATTTCTTTCTCCAAGATTTTTCCTAAGATAACTTCCCAGGACGCAAACCCTGTGAAGGAGCTCTTCTGGACACAACCCCAGGAGACTCAATAGTATTGTAACAGCGAATAGAGGCCTCAAATTGCAGTTAATACAATAAGTTGGTGGTGAATTTATATGGTAAGGGCGTATGGATATGTCTGAAGGAGTTCGAGGAGTTTAGGAGCGTTTTGCAAGAATGCAATGCCCCATTTTTGTTCTGAAACGACATGCCAGCATCTGATAATGAAATCGCTGCACATAGAGAAGGAATTGCAGCCTGTAATAATTGAATTTGCATGCAACAGTCTGATACCCACAGTTGTTTCATAAAGCACAATGATTAAGGGTTTCATAGCAATGTGATCTGGTATGTAGCATCAGATAAATTCCCTATGACTCCCATTGCTGCGAATAGTAATAAGTGGTAAACCTATGAAATCTGTTCAGTTACGTATTGTAATTGAGTTTATTGCAAATAAGGAAATCTCAATAATGTTGGTTTGAAATTCAAATTTCCTATGGTCTGTTGTGATTTGGTTTGGATATATATATATATATATATATATATATATATATATATATATATATGTATATATATTCATGAAATTCTTGCATCCCTCTTAAGAACTGCCAGTTAGAATATTTCATATTCACATCGACCCACAACCTAGATTGATTCTGACAGCATCACACTTCATGTGCAGAACAATTATAAACTACAACATGAACAATAACAACACTTTTATGCTTTTACAATGAATAGGAGAAAGACCCCAAAATGAATGCCTAAGTCGAAGTGGCACTAATCCGAGCCTATAAGAAATCCAAAGACATGCACAGCACTTGCATGCATGCAAACTATCCGCACGTGAAGCACTATCATAAACTGTTATAGGAATCGTCCAACATGTGCCTCCCTTACATGCAATCAAATTCTTTAACATGCAAGCACCTTCACACATCCAACAACCAAGCATGCATGGGCTCCTACCTCCAGGAATAGCTAGTCGTCATAAACTGTCATAAGTAGGTGTTTCATCGAATCTTGTCCTAGTTTTGTCATTACATGACGCTTGTCACCTACCACATTAAAGTGCAAGAGGTGAGATGGCTACCTCCATATGAGGAAAAAATACTCCATGTCATCTTCCTGGTAGGATGACAATTCAACATGCCAACTCCAGTAGATGACGAAATAACACGTGCAAACAAAATTGTCTACTAGGCTAGTAAAACTAAACTAAAATTTAAGTAAGTCAGTCCAATTACCAATGTTAGGACTTGCACCCCAATTCCTCTCACAAGATGAAGAGCTAGCTACTTGTGAGATTAATCTTATTGCAAATGATTGCAATTTAGGGGTTTCACCTCCATGGTTCCACCACCGCTCTATGGGGTCTTTGTTTGCAATCATATCATATAAAACTTCCACAAAAGAAAAATGACCACACCCATGTGAAAACTTATTCCATTGAGTCCTCATAATTGAAGCACCTTCACCTAGACCATAAATCCTTTTTATGCAGCCTAAAATCCCTCCATTACCTCTCTATCGTCATATGGAGCCTCCTTATTCATCACTTGTATATCATACCATTTAGGATTTAAGGCATAAGTAGCACAATGAAGGGGTGTGTTAAGTTTGTTCCATCTTCCATCTATCTTTTCTTCTTTCAAAGGATATAAACAAAGATCCAATGCATCTATTATTTTCTTAACTCTCTCATACATAGAATCTATTTCGTAAAATTCTCCAGAACATGGTTTGTTTAAATCTGCAAATTTGATCGTCTCACATACGGGCTTAATAAAGTCCACAACAAATTTGACATCAACTCAAAAATGGTCATCACAGACCATATCTCTCACCTCAATTGTAGTATTAGATGAAGATTTTATGCAAGCTACCCATGCATCACTATCTAATGTGGAACACAAGGCTCCTTTGACCTCACAAAGACACTCAAGAAGAAGAAAATAAGAAGCAAACCATGTATCAGCAGGTTTGAGAAGTTCCACTTTGGCAAATTTTCATAAATGACTTGTGTGTGGTGATAGTTACATATATGAGCATTTGCATTTTTTTTCCCTTTTCAATGAGATTTGAATTCCTAGAACTTGGCAATATCTTTGAGTGAATTATTCAACAAATGCACACAATATGGTGTCCAAAATATATCCCTGTACTTCTTTTGCATCAACATAGCTGCTGTTTTACAAACAGGGGTAGCATTTGTAACAACTTTGACTACACATGATGCCTGCACCTCCTCATTGTTGTCACATAGCTGGTTATGAAGGAACTTTGCATTTTTTTCTTGCCCTGAACAATCTATTGCCTTAAAAAGAAAGGCCCTTTGTTGCATCTACAATGATATTAAGTAGTGGACGATTTGTAGCATCTGTCCACCCATCCATCACAATATTGCAGCCTTCTATAGATTGCACTCTTTTCATTTGTGCGGTTTGTTGCTCTTATAATTTTTTTCTTTAACAACTAGAGTAGTGCAAAGCTCTTCATACCTAGGTGGTTCATACCTAGTTGGTACATTATTGATAGTTTGGACCATCTCTCCATAGAAAGGTGAGCGAGCAACTGTTTGCCTCCAAGGGTAAACTTAGTTAATTACAAAAGTGACTGCACAGAACATGATAGAGATAGCAAAGAACAATTCTTCTATTCATTCATCCGCCACGGTTACAACAGTATAGCTTTGTTCATAACATGATATCTTACCCGAAGGTAGTACAAGAATATAATATGATATTCTTGTACTACCTTCGGGTAAGATATCATGTTATGAACAAAGCTATACTGTTGTAACCGTGGCAGATGAATGAATAGAAGAATTGTTCCTTGCTTTATCTCTATCATGTTCTGTGCAGTCACTTCTGTAATTAACTAAGCTTACCCTTGGAGGCAAACAGCAACATTAAATGATATTCCATTTAGATCAAAGAAGCATGCAATCACTGCATCAACCGCTTTTCAAATTTTGCTCATTTATAATCTTCCTCTGGGGTTTGAGTTGCCAATGTGTGGTTTCTTGTGAGAATATTCTGATTCTACATCTTTTTTTGTCACATGAACATCTCTAGAAGACGCATCCACTTCCTGCTCTGTATTCGATTCCAAGTTGCAACAATTGTCCGTGTCTTTGAAGCATGAAAGCTCAAATTAGAGGCTTTCCCATCATCTCGTTCTTGTCTAGGTATGTGAAGGAAATGAGACCTCACCCTTGTGCAAATGCCTTGCCACGACGTTTCACAAAGCTACATGGTGGCTATCCCACTTGACTCCTTCGGCCGTGGAATACAATCACGGTACTCTATTGGGTAGAAGCCTTGTTTGCCCCCACTTGGCATTCTAAACAAAACATAAAATTGTTAATTTAAAAACAACAAATTCAATTGAAAATTCAAAACTTAAAATAGACTGGTAGTCTATCAGATTGACAGTATATTGGGGTTTATATTTTTAATTTGGAATGCCTTGTGAGTCCTGTATTGAGTTAGGGTGGTTGTGTGATTAATTGAGGTGGTAACTATGGTTTTAGAAATTGCTTAGATTAGATAAAGTGTTTATTGTGGTTCTTTTTAATTTATTTTGAACTTGGGCTTGTTTCGTCCTCCAACAATTTTTGATCCATGTCTGTGCTATGTGAGCTGTCTTATCTGAAACAAATAAACGGTTCTTGAAACAGAAACAGCTGAAGATTCATATGATACCATGCCCATTATTTTCATTTTGTATCATTTAGTTAAACTCAATAGACTTCCTTCAACTCCTATCATTTAGTGAACACGTGATAATGGTATCTGACCATGATTTTTCTTGATAAATTAGAAAACACAATTTTGTATAACCTGTGTAATGAAAAGATGATGGAAGACAGATACAGTGATATCTAAAGAATAAAGAAAGCCATATGGTTTTTCTTCGAATCTTTCCCACGTTTTCTCGTGTAGCGCTGTGTTGGCTCAAAACTTTGCAAATTGACCACATACGATGTGTTTTCATTTTCTGTTTTGCGATTCGGTTTTTAACTTTTCCATAGAATTTTTTAAGGGTTTTTTTGTCTTTTAAAGGCAAACTTCAGGAAACAGCAGCAAGACATTTCCTGCAAGTAGGGACGTCTCTTCATGCATTTCCGATACAAGAAATGTGTCTGGTCCCCAAGACACATCCTAGGGGGTTGGTGTAATAACCATCACTAGTTTCACCACAAAGATGCAATCATTCTCATATACATTTTGTCAAATATTTGGCATACTTTCTGTTTGTGCTTTTTCTCATATTGCTGTTTGCATGTTTTCTAAATTTTGCAGCTTTAACATAACTTGCTGTTTGGTGTGTTCTAACATATATAAATTGCATTCACATTTATGTGCATTTAATTAACTAAGATAGAACATATAGTTCAAGTAATGAAGTCAATATGAATACACAGATGCAAGAAATCACTGACATTAATTTGCATAACCAGATTTGAAATATCATTGACATTACTCAGAACAGCAATCTTGCATTGAATTCATTAGATTGTCTAAAGAACAGTTCCAGAGTTCTGGTATATGACTGAAAATCTTAACATTGCTCTAAATTGGCACACAGGTTGCCACAATTTGTACAGAGGAAGATTCTGAACCTAACAATATATATCACTCACCAGAGTTCACCGATTGGTCTAGCTGGTTTGCCACACCCAGCATAAATGGAACCTCCAAACACACACCCCACCGTTAATATATAAAATTTACTCCAGTATGAAGAATAATAATATTACATCTCCTTCATTTGTGTTCCCTGCTAATACATTCGCCATCCTCTTCCTTTTTGAAAGCACCTCTTCAAGTGCTCAGTTGACAACAACCAAGCTCTAAAAGCTAGCACAAATTAACCACAATCAATATATCTTAACTGCCAACAATATAAGGCATTTCTTTCCGAACTTCCTTAGTCCGCAGCAGCTCATATTGAAGACTTTAAAACTGAAAACATCCCCACTAGGTCATATAATATTTTCCATGGACTTCTTCAAATTGAAGTGGCTAGCAACTACTTTCAAGTTTCAACCATAATAAGAAGTTACCATTATAGTTTGCACATCCAATTGTATAATACATTGCCTGCAAATGGCCCACGTGACTGGAAACACGCGATGGGAAAATATGTCACGACTGCTGTTATATGTCTTTAGTGCAGAATGTTATAAAACTGTTCCCAAACCATGATTTTTTCCTTGTTTAATAAACTCTTGCCATTCAATAATACAAGGAGGATGTTCCCTCAACTAAACACCTTCAAATGTTGCCCTGTGAAATATTTAAATAGTGAAATAATTAATCGCTGGTATCAATAACTTTGATTTGCCAATATATTTATTTATTTTCCTAGGCATCTTGGAAAAGATGATTCGGTCTGTCATCATATAGCGCGTCCATGACTTAGGATTGAAATAAAATTCTTTCCTTGTGACTTAGGATTGAAATAAAATTCTTTCCTTGCACAAATCCGTTTGCTATATATATATATATATATATATATATATATATATGAAAACACCCGAACAATATTTTCCTGGAATTTGTCTTCACAAGATCTCACAAATTTTTCTCTTGTGATGCCCACATGTGAAACCTGCAATGAATCCACCCACAAGTTGTTTGGGTTTTCGTCCAAACAAGCCTGATCCCGAGGGTTTCTGTCCTCAGATACTGAACCTATCACCAAGCTCTGCCAAATCTTCAATATAATATTTCTGTATCTTTCTTTGCTACCCCAAAGCCTCATTATAAATAATTCATTGACAGTTCCTGCATGATTACATAAATTAATTGACTTTAATTAATCTTCCCCTAAAGTCACTTGATTAATTATTAATATTACCCTTAATTTAACTTTTAGGTAAAATAATAATTAATAATTATTTAATTCCCGTCTAGAAATATTTGTGCATGTTGTGGCTGGTGCATATCTATTTTTGTGTTTGGAATTGGTGCTGGAAATTGACTTCACTAGCTTATCCTCCTAGTTTTTTCCCTCAATCCATTAGTGGCAGGATTGATTTAATTGTAGGATTCGAATGTTGGTCAGTTTGAGCTTGGACTAGAGATGAAGGAAGATTTTGTTTGACTTGGTGAGAATGCTCTTGTGAGGTGTCTGTTAGATGACAGATATAGCATTTGAAGGGATTGTTCTCATAATCCATTGGTTGTCTCTTTTTAGAATCATGAGTTCGACGAACATTTGATTTGGAAGAGGATATTCTAGATCAACATTGACCCAGATCCAGATATTGAGAGTTCCAGGCCTAACAGTGAGCTTTAAAGGCTGCAACGTATTTACCAACTTTCCAAGTCATCTGAATGAGATCTCTACCTAAGGTATTCTTGGAATTAAGTGCAGATGAATCTATGTGTCTATGGCTTCATGAAGAGTCCCACGGTCTCCCACCTAATTCATAAACTAGGATTCAGCTTGAAATAAATCTTCTTTTCTTGCTGTAGCTTAGTATAGGCATAGAGTCTCCCTTGCTATCATCAGGATATCAACCTGGCTAGCTGATTTTAGAATATCTACCAAGCTGATTGCTTTTAGTTTTGGTTGATCTTATACACAAGATTTGAGGATCCTAGGTCATGGATATGCTCCTAGGAATCAACAGATAGAGTGCTTTTCCTTAAGTTATAATATTCTATTTTCTCTGTCATCTTAGAGGAAGTTAGTGAGAAAGGAGGTTTGTAGCATATTTTCTTGGTGGAAAAGGAGGTTTCACAACTGTGCAGTGAGTATGAGCATGAAAAATTCAAAGCATCTTTCCTTGAAGGAAGCTTCTATGAAGCTTGAGAACTGGTTGGAAGGGGAGGCCATGTTCCCCTCAGGAGAGTGTGATAAGTTTCACTAGGATTGAATGTAATGATTTTTGGTGACTGAAGAGAGAAGGGTTGTGGCAGATTTAATGGTTGAACTTGTAAACAGTATAATTCATTCTTCATAATTTTTCTTTCTTTTTTTACACAAGGTCACTGCTTAGTCATTAAGTGGTTTGTTTTTTGTAGGGAAGTCTTATTATCTGAGATCACGGATGGATGGATTATGATTTTAAGGTCGAATGTAATGATCCCTTCTTCATATTAGGTGTTCGGGGAAGTGTCATTAGCCTATTTTATTCTTGTTGGCTAATTGGGAGAATTAAATAATACAATGTTTTTAGTTAATTAAATTAAGTTACCTTAAGTCATTGCAGGTGACTTTATTTAATTAACAATTTAATATAATAAAATGACTCAGTTAAAAAACAGAAATAAGATAAAGTCACTTAAGAGGCCAAAAAGGTTATTATTTTATTAAAGGTGAATTGAAAATATAAAACTTCTTGAAAAAGTTCCAAGGGAAGTTTTAAAAGAGGATTGAAAGGCTCATTTGCTCATCTTAGACATTCTTTCCCTCTCATTTCAAGTTTGGACTTCAAGTTCAGCTGCAAATCTTATGATGAAAACCCTGGTGGTATTTGGCTTTGGAGATGAAATATCTCTTCCTAGTCAAATGAATGGTGGATTCATTCAGGATTCACATTTGGATGTAATTGGATAAACAAAGATTTATTTGTGGATGCTAGCTTCACTTTTCCAGGTACAAATTTATTCAATTTTGCAGGTAAATGATAAATTTGTAATTTGCTGTGTGTGAATAGTTGAAAAACCAGGGATTGGCAGTGCTATGTGTGCAAGTGAGATTTGATAGAGCTATTGTGCTGTGGGTGCTGTGAAGACAAGAAAACACGCACACACACACACACATCTGGCCATACAATTTCCACCTTCTGTAAGGATCATACAACTTGAATGCATCAGAAAGGAGGGCCAATAAGTAGTATTAGAGGTTTTTAAAGCCTTCTCTTAAGCTGGTGTGCGATAACTGACATGTAGATTGAAAGGGATTTAACAAAGTTTGAAGCTGCCAACACTATCTAGGAAAGATGCTGCAGCCCTCCCAGGCTGCCGTACCAGTCATTTGAAGGCTGCAATGGTACTTGAATCTTCCATACAGTTTGGAGGAATCAACAAATGTTGAATGGTCAACCAGGTCAGCCATCTGATTTATAATATCTGAAGATTTAATTGCTGTTTTTAAACTTCTGTGCACCTCATTCTTTGTGACATCAATATTGAAGATTATACGAAATATTTCTGTGATTACTATAATCATTGATGTTTGTATAAATGAGTTAGTATTGATATTAAAGGGTAAAGAATTGATGCTATGATAGTTAATTTCCATATTCCCTCAAATCAATTGAAAACAAACATAGAACAGATAGTTTGCAAACTGTTTTGACAAAATGCCTTGAAATTGGTAAACATTACAATATTTTGGTACAAACATTTGGCAGTATATTACATTGAAGGATTATATTTCCAGTTGTGGAATGAGATTGTTTCTTGGTATACAAACTTTTGCTTGCCTTGTAATCTACTCTTTGCTTTGCTCGTGTTTTCTAAGATAATCCCAATATGTTTGATGTGCCGTCTCATATCCCTTTTGCTTGTTTATATACAAATTTGACTAATCTCTTTTAATTAGGAAAACTTCTTTTTATTTATTTTCAACTTAGTTCAATGTTCTTTCTATGTATTATCCAGTAATCCGTTTGTGCTTGTCTTCATTCTTGACTTTACCGATAACTTTTCATTTTCAGGGTATGGGTGAGCCATTGCATAACTTTGACAATGTAATGAAGGCTATAGAGATAATGGTTGACTGTCATGGGCTCTATTTCAGTCCTCACAAAGTGACAGTTTCCACCAGCGGCCTTGTGCCACAATTAAGGCGCTTCATTCAAGAATCCCCTTGTGAACTAGCTGTTAGTCTCAATGCAACAACAGACGAGGTATAGTTTTTGTTAGATTTTTAAATCCAACTTAAGATATTAGGACTCAATCTCTTGGGTGCTTCACAGATGTTCCGATTCATGGAATTGTAAGAATAGCATGCTGACGTGCTTGCCAAAAATCTATTTAGTCAGTCCATATACAAGCAAATAGTCACATGGTACCATGAATTCATTCAAGAATCCCCTTGTGAACTAGCTGTTAGTCTCAATGCAACAACAGATGAGGTTTTTTTTTGTTAGATTTTTAAATCCATCTTAAGATATTAGGACTCAATCTCTTGGGTGCTTTACAGGTGTTCCAATTCATGGAATTATAAGAATAGCATGCTGATGTGCTTGCCAAAAATCTATTAGTCAGTCCGTATACAAGCAAATAGTTACACTCTACACAGTACAGTGTAACAGGATATCATGAATTAGATGAATGTATGAATTGAGCATATATGAGATAATTTTTTGTACATAAAAAATGTGATAGATCCCCTTCCTCACCCTTTCCTTGGGTTGAAGAGAGTTAATAAATATGTGTCATTCAATTTGATTTGCTTATAGTTGAAGTAGACACTCTTCATTAACTGGCATTTCTTGTTGTATATTGAGTCTTGACATATCAAGGTCATCACAACAATTCTTTTGAATTGCAGGTACGGGATTGGATCATGCCAATTAACCGCAAATATAATCTTGATGTACTCCTTACTACTTTGAGAGAGGAGATCAGTCAAAGACGTAAATACAAAGTTTTTTTCGAATATGTAATGCTTGCTGGAATCAATGACAGGTACACAGGTTTCTCCAGGAATCCCTTAACAATATTCTCATACTTTTTACCAACTTTGAATAAAATTCCAGCAAATTGATAGACACTTACAATTTATATTCTCATATTTATGGTTCATCAGAATAGAGGATGCAAAGAGGCTGGTGAATCTTATTAAAGGAATTCCCTGCAAGATCAATCTTATTTCATTTAATCCTCATAAGGGATCTCCATTTGCTCCTAGCTCACAGGAACAGATACTTGCATTTCGAAATATTGTTGCAAATGCAGGATACACTGTATTTATTCGCTATAGCCGTGGTGAGGATCAGATGGCAGCTTGTGGGCAGCTTGGTCACCCTGGAAATAGTCAACTTCCACTAATGCAAATACCTGAAAGATTTCAGGGTGTAATAGCTTCCTAATGATTTAGATTGCCTCTAAGTTTTAAAGACGTCCTTTGTTTTTCTAAGGGGGTTGTGCATTGCCCATATTTATATTCATCCTATCAAATTGCACATTTAGGATGGTCTAACCATATGATTTTGCATAGAAATATTTAAGTCTTGTAATTATTCTATGGCACGTGCTTCGTTTAGTGCAGTAAAATCCTCTAATTATAATGCTTTGATTCTATGAAATCAAGTGGTTCACTATTGTTCACCCAACACCCTCATAAAAAGGATGGGGCACAAATGCCCTTGACTAATAAATTAATTGTTAACTCTACAATATATTGGACTCACCTTGGCAAGGCCCTCAACTATTGGTATTGTGGACAAAGGGGTGGTGATCAGTGCCTCTGTAGAGATGCAAATCTCTCTCTCTCTCTCTCTCTCTCTCTTTCGCGATTTATCATGTTGTAATGAAATCTTCTAAAGAGTTTTGGGTATACCAATTGAGTGTATTAATCAAGGTTTTCTTTGTGCTTCTTAGGAGTGGTGAACAACTTATTCTCGAATATCAAATGGTGTAAGACTTTCCTCAACTTTCAAGTAATCAACATTTACAAACAACCCATTTTTTTCAATATATTTTTTAAACATTTAATTTTATTGTGACTACATTCTTACATTCTCAAGCCTATATGGTTCAATTTCCAATTGTTTAACTTAAGGAGCCACTTTTGGTGTTGGTGATTCCTTAGTAGTCAACCCCATGTCCCTTAGATTGCGACAAGATTTCTATAAGCTTCTTTTAGGCACTAATGACACACACACACACACACACTATATATATATATATATATATATATATATATATATAGAGTTCTCAGATCATTGTTGCATAGTCCTTTCATCTTTGCCTTATGTATCATCATTGAAGGTGATGGCAGGTGGATGTACGACATTTTTCTGTTTCCATAATCACATTTTAAATCTTTTGAATAACCTCCTAATCACAAAGGGCATCTAAATTACGAGTATCATGAATAGTTTGAGATTCATGTAGATGTAACAAATTATATGGCCACTAATGAATTTTGAGAAACTTGGCTATATTCCCATGATGATCCTATTGCCTCTTGGCTGTTTTCTTAAATTTCGCGTTGCTTATGGCTTGATTCATGGGTGGCAATGGGGCAATTGCTTGCCACAACTCTCACATCTCCAGTTTGTGGATGACACGTCTCTTATGGGATTGGCTCGTCTTCGGGAAGTTGAATCTTTTAGGCAAGCCTTGGATGTTTACCTTGCAGCTTCAGGTCAGAAAGTCAATGAGTATAAATCTTCCAATTTCTTCTTCAATACTCCTTAGACCATTCATAAGCGTATTGGTGACATTCTGCGGTTCCAAGTTGGGTCTCTTCCCTTTGTTTATTTGGGCATTCCTCTTATTGTTGGTATACATCCCAAAGCCCTCTTGGCAGATTTTGCTTGACAAGTTGCGTTAGAAGGTTAATCATTGGAATCACTGTTGGTTATCTATTGTTGCTCGTTTGACTCTTTTAAAGTCAGTTATTCAAGCTCTTCCTATATACAGGTGTTTTGTTTAGGCTGCTCCCATGTATTTTCTTCAAGAATTTAATGTCCTCTCTCGTCAATTTTTTTGTAGTAGGAATTTATCGACTGCTAAATAGAGCCTTGTTAAGTGGGAAACTATGTGTAGACTTAAGAATGAGGGTGGCCTTGGCTTACGTTCTGCTATTTTAAATGCGCAAGTTCTTGCTCCTAAGTTATATTGGTGCTAGTGTACTAGCTAGGATCAACTTTGGGCTCGTATTTTCACCCTTGAGTATCTTCCAGGTGTTAATGTGTTTGATGTTCCTGCTTTCCTTTGGTGGGAAGAGGTTTTATGATTTGGAACACTTTGAAACTTGGGGCTTAGTTGGTAAATAATGGTCTCTTTTGGATCTATCATACGGGATCCCAAGCTCTTTTTTGGCTGAATTCTTGGGATGGTCATCCTTCTATCCTTTCTACTCATCCCCACCTTGAGGCCCTTTGTGATACCTTTACTGCTGTTGGTTAGGACATTGTTGACCATCATAAGATTACCCATAATTGTGGGTTGGTAGTTTGTTTTCGCTGGAAACATCCTTCTGAATGGCCCTAGGAGGATCTGAGGAAGATAGGTAGGTGTTGGCTTAGATTCTGGAGTCTCAGGGGGTGCACTACCTTGGCTGGGAATGATGTTTTGTCTTGGGCAAGGAGTGATTGGTCTGGAAAGTTTTTTTGTTTTGCAGGTTATGTAGAGCTAGTGCGACAGACTTTTGGGGACATTTAGGCTCCTTCGTGGAAACAAGTTTGGTACAAGTTCTCATGGCCCAAGTGCAATTTTTTTTGTGTGGTTGGTGATCCACAATCACTGTCTTACTTGGGATAATTTATGTAAGCATGGCTTTCAGGGCCCCTCGATGTGCGTGTGTTGTGTCGTAGCAGTGAAGAGATTCTCTCATCTCTTTTTCCAGTGCTCCTTCACTAGACATATTTGGCACTTTTGGTGGGATGTGTGGAATCAAGCTTGTTGGCACATCTCTTCTTTGGCTGTGTTCTTTGTTCTATAGGGCAAGGCTCCTGTCAAGACATCTTTTCTTCATGTTGCTTGGACTCTTGGTCCTTTTATTATTTGACATATTTGGTTGGAGAGGAATCGTCAAATCTTTCAAGATGTGTTGTTGGGGGCTCATCACTTGTGAAAAATTCTCCATTCTTTGAGAGAAAATATTTCGGCTAAATGTGACTTGTCAGAGACTGTGGATCTTGGTGATGTTATTTGCTATAACTGTCTCCATACTCTTCCTCCACAAGGTCAGCTAATGAGAAATAGATGCAAGCACCTTCTTCAGAAGATAAATAGGGTGGGGAGGTGGAGTCCTCCGCAAGGCATTCTAAAAATCAACATGGACGGACCTTCTCGGGGAAACCTAGGTCTTGCGGGGATTGGTGGAGTTGGTAGAGATAGCTTGGGGATTGTTCAGTTTATGTTTTTTTTTGTTTATAAAGGTCATCATACTAACAATTTGATGGAGGCTATTGCTATTTGTATGCCGTGGAGTGTGCTTGTGCTCTTGGATGGAGCAAGCTCATTTTTGAATCTAACTCGTAGGTGTTGGTGTTTTTGTTGACTCAGTAACATTTTGAGGATGTTAGTTGGCAGTTAGCTTTGGTTGTTAACTAGATTCTTAATTTGTGTGCTTCTTTGGATTATGTAACTTTCACTCATATCCTGAGAGAGTGGAACAATGTAGTGGATTGTCTGGCCAAATGGGCTTTTGATCACATGCAAAATTAGAATATTGTGGATAAGGGTCAATTACCTCTGGGTTTGTCTCAACAGTTAGACCACTTAGTGGATCTTGATAGGGCTGCTTGATGCCTGTGCTTTGTATTTCTTTTTGTTTGAATAAATTTTAACACTTCTTTCATTTCAAAAATAATTGCTAGAGGATAATCATCGGCTTTCTGCTCACCTAGTAGCAATGGAAATTATAGATACATAGACATCTTTTGTAACATACCCTAAAATGGGACTTTTGTTTTGTTTATCAATACCTGCAAAGATATCCTATACTATGAATGTATACGTATAATCATATAATCAAAAAGTGATTTTCCTTGATAAGTCAATTTACAAGTACACAACTCATGATTATATAGTAAAACACTAATTTAATATAACATATAAAAATACATTGGGTCACAACTACAATTGTCTATAACAAATACATCAAATATATTTGGCCTAATAAACCAATCTTCCACATACACAATAATGGTCTAATTAGTATAGTATATACATGAAGACCCTAGCTTGAATCCAAAAGCTATTTCTTCCAAGTTTTAATTGCTGATCGGAAAGGTAATTCAAACCACACATTGAAGGAATATTTTGTTCTCAAACATTTGTCCGTTTTGAACCAATCAAATGGATGATCCAAAGTGTGAAGTGCAAACAAGTCTAATGATTATCATCTCGGTTAATTTTTCATTTTATTCATAGAGGCATTCAAACAAATCTACATTTAATAAAACTTATCCAAGGCAATTGATTAAATTTCGCAACACAATCCCAACATCCATAACACTACAACAAATACCAAAATAAACTTTACAACATGCTCTAACATGTCAATATAAACACAAAGAAGCATTTGTAATACATAATGCATAACATGACATGCGGTGGACAAAAATTGACTCCACACTACAAGACTACAATAAAACATCTATAAGTGTGTCCTAATCATATTAGACTACATCCTCCAACCATAGTGTATTGTGATATCAATTATCTCACATAATAAAGAAAATGAGCTATACCACCCATAAATCACATTACCTCAATAGGTAGAATGATATGCATATTAATAAAGGCAGGCCACAAGTCTACATATTCCAAAATCTCCTAGTTTTATTTGTGGAAGATGTGGTAAATGCATAAGTGACCCATAGAACTTTTAGTAGTGAGAGCACTAAGAGATTAGTGTGGTATGCAATATAGCTAGAAGAAAACACTCATATTCTTTGATCAACATTTCTTAAGGAGACAATGACCTCTTAGGTGTTGGATGCAAAGCATATAAGATGATACTAGGATTTACTATCCATGCCAAAGGATATCCAATATCTACTTCAACACTTCTCTAGATGCTCAAAATGTACTTAGGATAAACAAGTCATTAGTATCAATATGACAATATGGTGTGATAGAAGCTTGGGATAAATTTCCCATCACATGCACAACTCATCAACCACGTATAACCATATAGGTCACAACTCACCACTGACTCAAAAGATGACCAAACTAAGCTTAACTAAGTTTGTACACACACAGATCAAACAAGACATTCCATCCTAACAATCCAATTAAAAATATATCATATAATGAAAACTATTGTCGCAAAGTCTCTAAAAAACTAGAGAAAAATAGTCTAATTAACATTGAACTTTTCCCTTGTGCAAAGGGGCTTTTTATTGCTGTGTTTTCTTCCTTTGAAGATCGTGATTTGGTGTTGAGCGAGCTGTGGGTTTGAGGGAATCACTCTCTTTTCGCCAAACTATGGGCAATCTCCTTGAACCCCCTCACTGTACCGCTTAATGTGCGCTCTATGTGGGTTTGCCTCCCCAATCTCTCACTCCATTTTTGGTAGATTTCTTGCTTTGAAGCCATTGGAAACTTTATTGGATATTTTTCGAAGGTGGATAAGGCTACGACTTCGCTGGGCCGCTCTACGGTCGCTCACATTTTGGTCGACATGGATATCTCCACACCATTGTCGGAGATTGTGGTGCTCATGGTTGAGGATATGCCTTGGATTCAATCACTGGATTATGAGGGCCTCCCCTTTTGGTGTCAGCAATACTTCTCTATTGGACATCTGGCTACAAACTGTTCTCTTTTGCGTTGTAAAGGTGTTGCCACTTGGTGGAAGGATGCAAATGATGATCATGATCGTATGAGCTTATGATTCTCTCTGATTCTACCTTTGAGGACTCCTCACAGGGTGATGATGAGGATGAAGCTCATGTTGCAAATCTAGGTGATGCTCCTGTTGCAAATTTAGGTCATACCTCTACTACAAATCTATGTGAAACCCCTGTTGTAAACCACATGGATAGCACTCCTACTCCTACTAGTGCGTCTCCCTCTAGCCACGTGAACCATTCTTTGCCTTCTGCTCCTGCTCTGCTCCAAGCTTTAATTGACAATGTTAAGCTTCCTAAACACTTCGGCCTTGGTGCTGATAGAAGTCCAAATGACGCTTCATTAGTGGCTCCCCCTTGGGGTGGGGATCCTGATGAGAGCAACAGTTGGATAGTTGTCTGACGACGCAGGAAAAATAGTTCTTCAAACTCACTCTTCTCCACATGCAATGAATGAGCGACCCTCTCACCTTTGAGGAGGGCTACTAACCTTTGTCCTAGTGTACTGTTTATTTTGTTTTTGACAACACATGTTCTATTCACGTGCTATTAATAAGCCGTTGATGGCCTGTAAAAGCCAACACCCCTGTTTTAGTGTTGTTCTGTTTGACACCTTCAGATTATGTTTGTGCAAGGGTCAACCTCTTGTAAGATTGTTGATTATAATAAAAAAACATTATAGAGCTACTTAATGTGAGGTTGTCCTACCCTTAAACACCTAAGGGGTGACATAGTCCTATTGGGACACCTTGGTTAGTAACCTATGATTGTTTGATACCTTTTTGGTAGCATAGTCTTACCTTGATACCGAATGGGCGACTTACTCCATAAGGGATGACATCTAGTTCATATATTTATAGAACCTAATTGTCTAGATCCCTTCTCTGAGTTTTTTTAGTTTGTTTATACTCAAAAGTGGAAAATCAAAAGGACAAAAGTTTGTACTAGCAACTTAAGATTCTGCAAATAGATGGCTCTCTCGCTCTCCTCCTGCGCTAGGGCTTCTTCCTTGCTCGCGTCGTCTGTTGCTGGCGGTGGCCGGTCTTTGGTCGTCGACGAGTCTGCTCCCAATGTGGCGGTTCTCAGGTCATGTCGCGGGGTTTGTCTTTCCTCGTTGCCCACGATTTTGTCTCCAACTGGTATCGATTTGGGGGGGGGAAGGTGCCTTCAACCCCGTCTCCTATATTACTAGCTCCTGCTCCCTCGACAGTTTCTGGTGTTGCGGTGGCAGGTTTTGTCAAGGTTGTCGTTGCCCCTTTGGCTTCAAATGGGCCTCCTTTGTGTGTTTCGACCTCTGTGGTCGGGGGCTCTACCGTTGTTCCTAAGCCTGCTATGGATTCTTCTGGTGGTCGTCCGACTGGTGGTCTGAGCTTTGCGATTTTGGGGGGCTCTTCTCAGGCTGTGACTGTGGCCAGAGCAACTATTTTACAGATTTCCAGCTTGGGTTTTGGCCCTAAGGCTGATAAGGGCCTGTTTCCTGTGTGCAAGCCTATTGCTGTGAGGCTGAATACAAAGACAGAAGAGAAGATTGATCACAGTACTTCTTGTTTCATTTCTAATGATCTAATATGTCATTTTCGATGCTTCTGGCCCAACCTTACTCGGTTGCATGTTTGGATTTCCCAAAACTGGGAGCCCATCCTCACTGGTATTGTTCACATTTTTCCTATGACTAATTGCTAAGTTTGATCATGCTGAGGATAAAAATTGTGTTTTGTGTGATCACTTCTTTAGCTGGGATGATAAAATTTTGCATATGGTTAAACATGGCATACGTATTTCAACCCCGCTTCTGACTTGTTTAACAAGATTCTTGTTTGGGTTAGGCTCCCAAATATCTCCCTTTATCTATGAATAAATTCCTAGTTAGAGGAAGTGGTGAGGCTGTAGGGATTTTCTAATGTTGGATAAGGACTTTTCTGATATTTTCCACTCTACTTATGCCCATATTTTGGTAGATTTGGATGTCTCTAATGGACTCCTAGCTGAGATCAAACTTAAAATTTCTAAAGGTTATTGGATTCAACTGCTTGATTATGAAGGTATCCCCTTCAGATGTCGAAGATGCTTCAAAACTGGGCATGTCTCGGCTCAATGTGATTAAGAGAAAAAAGGGTCGCGTCATGGTGCCAGGGTGTCTCTTCTGAGCATTATACTGCCAGGAAGAAAAGCTTTTCACAGGTGCCTACGCAGGAATCTTCGTGTCTTGTCTCTTTGCCAGACAAAGTTTGTGCTGAGGCCAACCTGCCCCAGGTTGCTTGTGCGGCTTCTGCTCCAGCCTCTGATGAGGATCTTGCTGGAGGTCATGTTTCTAATGTTGAGAGTGCTGCTGGAGCTATTGTTGCTGGTTCCCCCTCTCAGGATATTGATGGTGGGTCTCTGTCTTCTTCAGCTTGTGATTGGGCTTTGGCCGGTGGTAGCGCTTGCTTGGCTATTGCTGGCCCTGCTCCTCAGGTGTCTGCCAACCCTATATTGGGCCCTATTGTTGGCCTTCCCCCTAAGGTTGTGGGGACTTCTACGCTGGATTCGATTTCCTGGCGGGATGTTGCCGCTAAGGCGGACGAGGGTTGGCTTATGGTCAAAGGGAAGAAATCTAATTCGCTTGAACCCTCTTTTGATATGACCCCTTGATCCCAAAAGGGTAAATCAAAAGGTAAATCTTAAAAAAAATTTGGGTTGGGTTGGCTAGATTTCCTTCTAGTCCTTTGCTGCACGCTGGCTTTTCATGTGCAACTTTTTTCTGTCATGCAACATTTGTTCTTGATGGTGGGAGTCTATTGGCTTTCTCCCCCCTTTCTCGGCTTTGTCTTGACTTAGTCTTGTCTAGTTCCATGTTGTGGGTGGTCTTGAACATCTTTTAGTACGGGTTTTAGGTCCCTCCTAAACCTATTATGTTTAGGGTTTCAAGTCCCTTCAAAACCCGTTTTGCACTTAATAAAAAACTTAAGATTCTCATACACTTGAAAAACATACTTTTCCAAAACAACATAGATAACTGATAACGATAATTGATAAATTTGAACTTTACAAAAGAAAAATGTTTTTCTTGAGAAATCAATCTTCTACTAGACTAAGATGAATCAAATGTTACTAAACAATTTGACTTATGAAAGTCAATAATTGAAAATAAAGACTAATTACAATGTCCTTTTGAGAAATAAAAAAATATCCGCTTCTATTTATTTTTGACTAAAATCAACAGCAAGTAAAAACCCACTTCTATTTGTTAACAATGACATAAACAAAATGTATGTGTTAAAGATTAATTTGTAGCTTGCACTAATCATCTACCACTAAAGTTAGCATCACACATGGACTACAATGTCGTACATTATCGTTCTATTTTGAAGAAAAAATAGATCCAAAATACAATAGACATACTTCATTTATGAGTTTCGAGAAAAATAAAGGTACAAAAATCAATGTAATTAACAGATAAAAATAATAAACCTTCAATTATTATTTTTCTTAGTTTATTTGTAAACGGTTTCAGGTCCTTTCAAAATCTGTTTTTACTTAATCAAAACTTAAGATTCTCGTACACTTGAAAAACATACTTTTCCAAAACAACATAGGTAACTCATAATGATAATTGATAAAGTTGAACTTTACAAAAGAAAAATGTTTTTCTTGAAAAATCAATCTTCTACTATACTAAAATCAAATGTTACTAAACAATTTGACCTATGAAAGTCAATAATTGAAAATAAAGACTAATTACAATGTCCTTTGATAAAAAAAATCCGCTTCTATTTATTTTTGACTAAACTATTAGTTAACAATGACATAAACAAAATGTATGTGTTAAAAGATGAATTTGTAGCTTGCACTAATCATCTACCACTAAAGTCAACACCACACATGGACTACAATGTCGTACATTATCGTCCCATTTTGACAAAAAAAGAGACCCAAAACACAATAGACATACTTCATTTATGAGTTTCCAGGAAAATAAAAGTACAAAAAGCAATGTAATTAACAGATAAAAATAATAAAACTTCAAATGATTTAAAACAAAATAATAGAATAATGAGATCAACAATCTATCCAAAGACAAAGAATGTTCCAAGAAACTTCCACACAGAGAAAGAAAAAAAAATAAAAATATTCAGGGGCCTATGTTAAGAGGCTTGCCTCAGTCAAATTATATATTATTATTTCTACCTCCATAAAATGTAATGCTTTTCATAAAAGAGAGAGAGATTATGCTATGATATTATCAAGAAATATTTAAACAATAACTTAAGGTCACCATAGTGAGGAATAAACGTGTCCGAAAATAAATCCCTTTTGGTAGCACATCACACATATGTCTGTGCGTAGCATTTTAGTCCAAGAAAATTAGACTAACAAATCGAAGGTTAGGATATTTTTCCTAGTAGTTTAATATTATGATATTATCATGGCATAATCAAAACACTTTCTTATTTCAACCTAAAGGGGAGGGGAGGTTTCTTGTAGTATGAAATTGCAGTGGTGTGTAATTTCTATGCTACATTTTGCTTCCATTTTAGCAGACATGCATTTTATTGAACATGTGAATTACAGTAACAATACAATTAAAAATAACTCAAAGATATTATAAGAAATACAAAATCTTCAGTCCACGTGGACATGTTTCTAGGGAGAAGATTTGCAAAACACCTGAGATAGTTCTATGCTATAAATTTTACAATATGTTAGCTACATACAAACATTTAGGAAAAAAAGGAATGAAGCAAGCATAATATAAAAAATTAAAATAATTTTTGCTGAAATATTTTAGCAAGTATGGCTAGCCAGATGTATTATTCTAGAGACCGTAGGATAATTTTATATCAAATCATGATTACTACAAGTTGCATTGCAAGACAACCACGGGAAAGATAAAACATATGAAAACTAAGAGAAGCTGCCCCATGTTAGGTGTATTTGATATTGTCAAATATCTAAAATGTTTTTTGATACAAATGTGCTTGTGCACTATGATAACCCACCTTAATATAATTTGCATGACACAGGTGTAACTTTTATAAAGAAGAGGAAACTAAAAGATAGATGGTATTAAGTAGGATGTTGTGTCATGAGATACATAACTAAATGTATTCATAGAATGTCATCACATAGTAAAAAGGATGACACACGAATCCCACATCGCTTAAAAATCACTATGGGATCCAAAAGCATGATTTAATAATAATATATAAGTATAATTAATGAATTAACATCACTCCTAGACACAGTGGAACAACGAGTACAAGCAAAGAAGATTCACATGAAAACACATAATTTTTTTAGGTCAACATCAAAGAGATTTAAATGTCTCAAAGATTTGCATCATCCCTGGATGTAAGGAAAGTCAATAACAACATACGTAAGAGTGATGATACACAAATGAAATGGCAACATTTTATCATCCCTGTATCCATTTTCCTACAAGAGTATCACGAGTCCTCCAAATAAGAATCAAAATCATATATAAATAGGTATAGGGGAAACACAAATAAGCAAACAAATCTCTATATCCCAAATATAAGAGGAGTATTGCACTAGTTGATTATATTGAATAATTTTTTATTGTCTGAATCTTGATCATATGGAAAGGGAGGTTAAGCTTGTAAAAACTACAACTAGTATAGTACTATGCTCTCACCTTTATCAAGAGACAAAGATATAGGTGCAAGAAGCATCGTCCTCGACACCCTATGAGGTGATTGTCAATGACCTTGTAAGCATTGTTGACAATGTCAAAATATCCTCCAATGATTCAAAACATGCACCCTCTCGAGGAGAGTCCATTGGATGCAATGTAAGATCAAATATAGAAGGAACATCATTACTAACCTTTGGAGGAGGAGAAACTTGATATGTGTAGATGAAGATGAAACCTCTTCTATAATAACTAGTGAAGAAAGACCTTGGGAACGCAGAGAAAGAAGGTTAGTCTTCTCCTTGCAATGTACGAGCATATGAGCTTTCTCAAACTTGCTCTTAGGTGGTTGACGATGAATGCTAACATTAGCTTTGATAAGTTTGAGGATTTCAGAAATGCTTTGATGATGGGTGTGTCACAAAGTAGGATGCACAATAAGAGCATCACTAGATATGAATTTTGTATGCATATCTAGAGGCTTAGTAAAAGACAAGGTGCTAGGAAGTGTTAGAATCAAGGGAGGTCCATTTAAGGAGCAATGAATACATGCACCCATTTATGATGGGTTTCGGTCACTAGGAGGGAACAAAGGTGGAGTAGAAAATGCACTAACTAATGGTGAAGAGGTAGAAGTAGAGGACTTGGGTTCAACCATGTCAGGAGGTGGTTGCTTGGGGGGAGGAAATCATCCTTTGTCATTTATAAAGCGACCTATTCACAAGCTAACATGCACAAACATGACACATATGCTCACACAAAAGTTTTGGAGATTATGTGGGTGTGGAACAAATATTCGGATTGATGCAAGAAAACTCAATTCTACAGGTGGAGCCATCTTCACATTTGAAGTAGACGGAGGAACATGCTCTACAAGTGGATAATGGGGTTCTTGAGGTTTATGTGATCGATATTCTTTCATGGGTCCCTTTCTTCTATTTTGCTTGGGCACAATAGGAGGAATTAAAGGACATACCCTTGAAGGAGGAGATATAGACAATGCACCTAAGGATTCACTGCCAGTAGATTGTTTCCCTTTTCTAAATGAAGCAGGTCTAGGTACTGTAGGAACTACAAGTGGACAAAAAACTTTTAAAGAAGATTTGTACATTGATGCTTTTCTTCTCTTTGTTGCAAGAGGATAGGGGTGAACATAAGATTGTTTTGAAGGATACAAAATATTTAGAGAGAGGGGTGGTCTTCCCAAGGAAGCATTCTTATCTCTATCTTTCGAAGAGGAAGGCATAGAGGTAGAGATATAGTGCAATGATTGAGAGAGTGGTGGAGATGCAACCAGAAAAGGTAATGAAGAAGGGATATCAAAAAAGGATTTTCAAGAGTTTTCTTTAAATTTAGAATATGCCTTGAATAATAAATCACCATGAGGTTGCAAGGGTCCTAATGGAGTAAGGAAAAAATGATCTAGAGAGAAGCCCCCGCAAAATACCAATGGCTTGTTTCTAGTGTTCTAGATAGTATGCATAACAATGTTTCTAGTGTTCTAGATAGTATGCAAAACATTGTTATGAGGAAAGTAAAAAAGGTTGTGGATTATTGAAGCAAGCACATTTATAGAGACTAGTCATCGAATGCTTAGTTTCACCTTGAAAAAATTCAATTTTGGAATCACAACAAATGAGGTTTCTATGGACTTGGGTCCAACTTCTGCCGACAAAGTAATAGAACCCATAGGTGTTAAAGAAAGACCATTGTGAGCTCAAATGGTCACAAGAGATTTATCATATATTTCTTTACAAAATTTTTTAATAAACAATATTTATTTTGTAATAATGTTCACCTTGCTAGTAGGATCAACCTAAGCAACATTGATGGTCTTTGTTTGAAACAAGAAGGGATACAAAGATGAGTAAACTGCCTAATGTATGAAAGATCATTGGGTGTAAAAGATATATATAAAAAAAACCAACATTACAATATTGAAGAGAAACGTGCAATATCAACCACTTGTGCATATTGAATAGGTTAAAAAATGGTTTACATTGTTCTAGTCACAAAATTTGTTTAATGAGAAGGAAATGGATTGGTATAAATTTGTAAATGTTGATTAAATTTAGAAATAAATTTATTTGCATTGTGCTTCCTATTACTGACCTTGAACCTATCATTGTCAACATGATCTTAGACAATATGTCTAAGATGCATGCATCTCTCCAGTGTCATGACCGAGAACAAGATGGTATTAACAAAATGTTTTTTCATCATACCAAATTGGATATGGCTTGTATAGAGGAAGGGGTCCTTGTTTCAAAAAGAGTAAATAATTTCTATCTTAATAGATTTTTGCATAATAGTATTAGTAACTATTAGATAATTCTGGAAATCTTTTGTGCTTTAGAGGTACTATTGTTGAGACCTCAAGAGTAGTAGAAGTAGTGATTATGTTAGCTCGATTTAAAAACTTGCTTTTCTTGTAGCTTCCAAAAGAAGATGTACCACCTTGATTATCAAAGTGAAGGGATGAGGAAGAGAATACATACCAAGTCACATTTTGTTGATAATCACACAATGCAATACATAGATGCACAAAAGAGTTATGTTTCATAAGCAATATTTTATCCTTAAGCGTTGGCTACAAGTTTCAAATGTACCCTCTCTAGGCATCAAAATTAGGGAGCGCATAAAGAGTTTTTAGATAGATAAAAAGAGTGATTGATACTGATAGATAAAGTCATTTACTTTTTTGCATGTCCTTTTCTTTTGCAATGGATGAGGCCAGTCAAAGTGACCCATATTTTGATGTTTCCAAGGATTGATTTATCAGCTGATCAAATGTAAAGATAGAATGATTTGGGAGAGAAAAAATGAATCCAATAAGGTATCTCTGATTGATTGAATCATCTTGAAAATTAAAATCACAACACAATGCAGTGAAAGCAGAAATATGAGATTGAGAATCTCCCTTTCCACTATACTTATAAAACCTTGGTGCTTCAAAATCTTATCTAAAGGTGTGTATAGAATGTGGATAGATAAAGGGATAGAATGATAATATGTTTTCCCTAATGGTTGCAAAGAAGCATGAGCTACGTTGGCAAGCTAATTTTACATTTGTCCCATGTTCTGAAGAGTGTATTAAGGATAGGATTGAGAGGAGTGGCAAAAGTTTGCACTGTGAAAGTCAGAATGAAAGAAGTTTGAGTTGGTGCAGATGTGGTGGTAAAAGCAGATTGAGTTGTGAAAAACAGTTGCATACTGATCAAGGGTTGATAAGTTTTAGAGGGACTAATAGTGGTAGCAATAGAAAATCTGGTAGAAAGATATATGTTACAAGTGATGTGGTCACCATGTGAATAGAAGGCCTTGACATTTCCATTGATAATTGCGTGCCAGTAGACTATGAGTCCCCTCATGTTTCCAAAATCATAGGAATAAAAAGGAATGCGAATTTGAACAATGTGTACCAATACATCTAAAATCTCAAGGCCTTTGTGATATAAAATTAACATATTTTTGAGTTTTTCAATAACAAGCACTACTCGAGAATATGAATCATTTGATAAGGCATTTTGAAAGTCTTTTAAAATCTCCTCTAGATTTTAGATGTATCCAAAGGGAATTCTAAGAGTATTTATTATTTTATTTGATAAAATAAATATTTGAATTAATAGATACAACAATATAGTAAATACGAGAGTAACATATATCTTTATTTACACATGAAATAACACTAGATTGTAATATATATAACTTAGACTTGTATTAGTAATATATAATTTGGACTAAATAACATTGTTTTCTTGGATGATACACAATATATTTAAAGGACTTGATAGTTGCGAAGAGAAACACAACCGTCAACAATTGATACTTATAACTACCCGAGGCCAAAAAAATTGCTACAAACAATCAATACCAATATTATCGAAATGTAATAATAGCCATTACTATATCAAAACCCCCCCCCAAAAAAAATAAAATAAATAAAATAAATAAAATAAAATAAAATAAATAAAAACATAAAAAAATAAATAATAATAATAATAGTCATAATAAAAAAATAGTCACATTCTAGATGACAAGTAAACATAAAGTAATATATGGAAAGACTGATGACAATATTGTAGACAAAGACTTGCACATAAACTTGGAAATGTACCTTGCAAACTTGGACTTGTAGTGTACTTAGCAAATCAAATGAGTGTAGTGTAGTTGAAAAGTTGGAGGATAAATGGTTGTTTTTCCAAGACTTCTCTAAGTGTCTTCCAGAAGTACATTCATGCTAGACCCACCATTAGAGATTCCTTCCAAGGATCTCCATATTGTCCATTTCTAGTTTCTTTGTTGTTTTAATTGTTAATAACATTGGATCAATCACTTGGTCACTTGATAGTGGAGGTTTAATTATTGATCTTCACGCACACTAAATTCCAATTGGGTTGTAGCATGTGCCATCTCAGTCTCCCCCAATATAATAGCATTTCAAAGTTTAGGAATACTTTCTAATAAATTCATTACTTTAATTGGTATGATAGTTTGAAGTACTTGTAGTGTAATATTTTCTTGGGTTGTAAGTGACTTTTACTATTTCTTGTGTTTGAATTTGAGTGGCGACATTTGTTAGCCATATTGTTCTCCAATTCGTCACTTTCTTCGTGAAACCTTTTTTTTTTCTTGTATTTGAGCCTGGGTACACAACCTTCTTTTCTTGGGTGCAATGTCATAACCCTACTGATAAATAAGGTCACAACCACCTAAATCCAAGTGATAAGGCCAACCTTATTATTTAAATAATAATAAAATTATTACTTTGTTGGCTGATTCCTTGGAGATGATAAAGCATATTAGATATGAGAGACGTAGATCTTTATTCACATATGAAATTATTACTAAAGAATACCAAAACTAGTTTCAAGGATCAAAGTTGATCAGACTAAATCATACTACTTTCTTTGACGAAACAATATATTTAAAGAACTCAATGATTTCTAAGAGGATCACAACCGTCTACCAACTAACATGCATAACTACCTAAAGCTAACACACATTTAATATGAACAATCAATATATAATCAGAATACCAATTTTATGAAAACGTAGTAATAGACATTGAACACTAACTACAGAGAGAAAGCTCATGATATATAAGAAGAGTGGATCTAGGTTGTTTACTAGGATTAGAACCAAGATACAATGAAGAATTGTTAAATATTGCTTCACAATGAAACTTGGTACGCTCCTAAGAGAACTAGTATAACACTTTCTTGGCCTCCTTCCTATTTCACTAGAAAAAGTAGATTGGATTGTAAACTTGTACGAGGGATACAAATATCAATCTCTCTATCTTTTGAAACAAAGAAGTTGGAGTATTTTGACATGTTTAAATTGTTGTCAAAATTTAAAGAAAGATTACTGATAATGTCAAGTTCACAAAAATGTACAATGGAAAATTGAACTCTACAAAAGAAACATGCATTCTTTGAAAATTCAATCTTATATTACATTCATATGAATTCGATGCTACTCAACAATTTGACTTATCCTTAATAAAAGTTTATAATTTTAAACAAAGACTAATTACAATGTGCTTTAATACAAATATCCAATTATAACTAATTGATAGCAATATCTACTTCTGCTTATAATATATAATTGAACAATGATAGAAATAAAATGTAGACCTGTGAAATATTAATCCATAGTTTGTAGAAGTCCTCTACCATGGACATTATATTACACACAAATTAAAGATTAATCTGCAGTTTTATACAGATAGAAAATAGAGAGCTCTAAAATACAACAAACGTTCTTCCTACGTAGTTGTCGAGAAAAATAATAGTATGAGACATAGTGTAATTTATTGATAAGAACAATAAGTATTCAAATAATTTAAAATAGAATTCTAGAATAAGGAAGGAGATCACCAATAAGTCTAAAGCCGTAGAAAATTTAGAAAGTTTTGATTCTTTGGAAACTTGATTGGCAGGTGCAAGGTAGATTCCAAGGAAAGTAATTCTCCAATGATCACTTGAGTTATACATTTTTGTTGGATATTAGCACATCAATAGCTATTTGTGTGTGTGTTTTAGTGCAAAATAAAAACACTTAAAAAAATTGAAAGTTAGGATAATTTTGTTATTAATTTATAAAAGGGGGTGGGGGATTAGTGAAGTGTGCAAATTCAAGGGTTTACAATTTTTATTACTATACATTAATTTTGACAATTTACACAAATTAGAATTTTCAAATGGGTTTCTGCTTAGTAGCTTGTAGTTTCTTCAAATTTACAATTTCACTCCAAATTATGTCATATAATATGAACATGATGTCCCAAAATAGAAAACTAAATTTATTTACAACCATATAATCATCATGAAATCATTCAAGTCCCAATTAATGATATCTCAATCTTTTGATAAAATCTCTTTCATTAGGTTTTTCCCCTACAATTTTGATTGCATTATGGAACTAGGATCTTAACTTTCCAATAAAAATTTGTAATACTAAGAATAGAATTCTAAAAAAATTGGACTCGTTAACATCATAGTAGAAATCATGAAATTTTATTCCACTTGATTTCTTCTTGTTTTTTCTAAAATTCAATTTTAGATTCTAACACATACATATTAGATTCAAGGGTATTTCAGAAATACCTTACAACACTCTCTAGGACTCAATTTTATCCATAAGTTAGTTTATGTTGAATTTTTTAAAATTTATTTCTACAAGCTACTTTTCAAAAAAGAAAGCTTGTATTCATACAAATTATAGAAAACATATTTCACATACAAATTTTGTTTTCATTGATTTTCATGAAATATATATCAATCTCTTTCCAATAAAAAACTTGAATATTTGAATAATAATTCAATACTTGCAACTAAAATCTATTCCAAAAGACAATTGAAAAGGCCTTCCCTTGTTTCCTCAATAAATTTTTGAATTCATTAAAAGACCATTTGATAAGTGCACATCTAGATGCCAATAGGATTCCCTTTTTTCATTGTTATTTCTAAGAGGTCCCTTAGAAAGAGTTCCCCACGTTGGCATCACCAAATTTAGCATCATGTCCTTTTAGTACTTCCCCATGACATGATTATCAATATATAGAGTTTACTTTCCTCTTTGGTGGATGAATCTTTACCACATATAGATTATAAATAACCTCCCTTGTTGGTAATACATTGGAATCATGTTAGATGTTTTCTCATGCTTGCTTCTGAAAACTTGGTTTCTTAAGGCACTAATACATTTGGGGAAAATTTGCAACGACCATTTCCGACGGCTATGGTATTTCTTTTGCTCCGTCGAATTTTACAAAGGGAAATTTGATTTTTTAAAAAACATTGCTCATGTTCGTCAGAATTTCGACGAAAAATGATGACGTCGGGATTCCGACGCCCATGGGCATTACTTAAAAAAGAAGAAGTTAATGTTATCTCATTTTCCCGCGAGCCCTTGTAAGTTCAAGAGACCAGATCAAAGGTATTCACAAGCCCTTGTAAGTTTGAGAGACCAGATCAAAGGTATTCACATGTGTTTGTAAGTTCAAGAGACCGGATGAAATTGCTTCCCCCTCAATTGTTTTTCTCAGACCATGTTTATAATCTTGTTTTATTTGCAGTGACCAACATATTGTTCATGGAGCCACCAACAGGAGTGGGCTTTTCCTATACAAACTCTTCATCAGATCTACATACTTCGAGAGATAGGAGAACATGTATGAGTATTTTACATAAATTTTAAAGCATAATGTTGATTTTGTCTGTACGTCAATCGAATGTTAAGCACAATGTCGATGTCATCTAAACCCTATTCAATCGAATGTCGATGCCGTCTAAACCCTATTCCACCAAATTTTGATGTCATCTATACGCAATCTCATTCTTATTCTATGTCAAAACCTTTATATTGGTTGCATATCGGTTAGATGTCAAAACCTTTATATCGGTTGCATGTCTATGCCAGTTGGTTGTTGGTAGTTTCGGTTGGATACCTATTGGCTGTCGGTTAGATATCAGTGGTTTGGTTATATGTAGAATATATTCTGTACATGCAATTTTTGGTTATGTTGTCGGGTGTACTTTTCCCTATTATTGGAATCCGTCTCTTTGGTATGTTTGTATGTTTCGGTGATCGGTGAAGCATGAAGTTTTGGATGGTACTTGTCGATTGTCGAGTTTCAGATTTTCTTTCGGGTATCCCTGCTACCTGGACATTCTTGCAGTTCATAAGATGATTTTGGTATAACAGTTATACTTTGTTTCTGGAAATATTCTATTGATTTTTATCTATTGGTTGGCTCAAAAGTTTTGTTGATCAAGTCATGGACTTGGTTGTCGTGTTCTGTCAATTCCTGAATTACCTATCTTTGGTAATTGTGCTATGTAACATGCATATCTTAATGGTGTCATATCTTTAGGTCTTGTGATAACATGGTATGAAGATTTATTATGTATGACCTACATTTAAGTTCGGTAGTAGTGTGTTAAATAAAATTGTAATATCTTTTGTATTGAAGCTGACATGTTATGTGTCTTGTCCGACATATGTAGTTATCTTATCAGATGTATATATAAATAGAGAAAACTTTGTATCAACTGTGTGTGTGAGTGAAGATGAGAAGAAGGTTGATATAGTGTGACTTTGGTTCAGTGTACTTCTGGAAGGGGAGTGTAAGCAGAAGGAAGTGGAGCAAGTATTGCAGTGGTATCAAGAGAAGACTTTACATATTGTGTTGCAAAAACTTGGTGTATGTGGGCAGAAGATCAGTACCAAATTTTTTGCTCAGGGCGATTACTGTGCTATTAATTGTAACTATTTTATGCATAGGTAAATGTAATTTCTTCAGTTCACATTTTTTCTGTAAGACACTATTTTATATTACATCTTTTGTATTGATAGTTAGCCTTTCTTATTTCTAGGTAGTTAGCCCAACCGACAGTGAGCCAAACAACAATGAGAAAATCAGAAGTGAGCCCTTGTCAAAATCACCTTAACCAGTGCTTACTTTCATGAGAATTAGTTTCTCTATGGTTTTTCCCGTGTTGGGTTTGCACATTATATCTAGTGTTATGGCGTTGATTGTTCTTTTTCTTTCATCTTTTATCACTCTTAATTATTTGAATGGCTTATGTGTCTACTAGATCAATAAAAGTTTTATAAAGTGTTTTGGAATAAATGATTTACCCCTCCTCTCAATTATTCATCCTGTTCAATAATTGGTATCAGAACTTGGTCCATTACAGATAGAGCTTAACCGCTTGAGGGAGATCTAGGATGTTTGAACAGATGGAAGGAGAGTACTATTGTGATGAAGATTGGTAGATCATGATGAGCGACATTGAGTGCACTAAATCAAAGAATGAGGAGCTAAAAGAAAATCTAAAGGAAGTGAATGCATGTATCTCAAAGTTGAGGGATCATGTCTGGAAATTCAAAGAAAGGAAAAAGGAAGTAAGTCAAGAATTGAAGGAATCAAAAGAAAAGGTGGCGAATCTGGAAAAATAATTGAGTGACAGTAAAAATACTGAGGAATTTATCAAAAACAAGATTTCAAATAGAAGTTAGAAGATTGGAAGAAGACCGGAGGAGATCTGAAGAACACTTTCAATCAGAAAATAGAGGAATTGAAGAAAAATTAAGAGAATCTCAAGGACATCATCAAGAAGAAGTCAGGTGAAAATGAAAAAATGATAATCAGGAACTAAGGAAGCTAAGATCTGAAGCGAAGGTTTGTAATAGCAACACTATTCTGGATCAACTTTTAGCCATGCAAAAGAGTCACAAGCACAAGGAAGGATTAGGTTTCATTGATGAGTGTTCAAATTTGAAGAATAAAGGTAAAGAGAAGGAAGTTGAAGCTAAGACAAAGTTTGAGGTAGAAAGAAAGGCCACGAATTTGAATACATCTACAAGAATAACTTTGGTCAGGCAACCAATAGCTGAAAGTTACCTATCTTTTAACGATTATTGTTTCATATGCAAGAACTTCGGTCATAAGGTTGTTGACTGTAAGATACGGAAGGAACAAAATGTTTAATGCTTTAATTGTCATAAGTTTGGTCATAAAGAAAATAAATGCAGAAGTCAAGTTTCTAATCTAGTTAAGAAAAGTTGAATGAACAATATTTTTCATGGGAATTGCTATGTATGTCAAAATTATGGTCACAAGGATAATCAGTGCATACTAGAGTTTAGACAATAAGATCAAGATGGAGTAATATAAATTGTTTCAAATGTTGTAAGACCGATATTATGCTAACACATGCAAATGAGTTGATGCTCTGGTAAAGTCAATAAATGATAATAATGTTGTAGTATCAAGTGAATCTCCGAAGATAGTTATGGTATGGAAGAAGAAAGATGCTAGTGAAGTGAGCTATTTGGTACCAAATCCTGGTACTAGCTCTTCGGGTAACTGAGGAATGATTTGGCTTAGGGGGAGTATTCACATGCTATATCAGCCACTTCCTTTTCTCTGAGGCGATATCGATTGCAATTGGTTTGTCTCCGGTATGTTGGATGGTAAACTAATGATTGTATCTACTTCGGTTGATTGATGTGCATTGTACGATTGGATTGCATTGGCGATAATTAATTTTTGATGGGAATTAAAATTATGAAGGATTATGGTTATAAAAGGAAATGTTTGAAATCATTTGTCACTATTGCAAGAAGAAAAATCATAGTTTTTAGTAGAGCTTGTGAGAGTTTGAGAAAAATATTCAGGTGTGAAGATGGAATCTCAATTGGTTGTTCATGATACTAATGCGGTTGTGTCAAGGATGTTGAATAAGGAAATATTAGAAGAATTTGATCATGACAAAATTAGATAAATGGAAGATGGTTTGTGAACAAAAGATTTGTAGAGAGTTTGTAACGTGGGATTGGATATTTGGGGAGATTTTCCCTGGTTCGATGTCAAGGAATTTATCTTATTTTTGCTGAGTCAATTTCGGGATGGAAACCTATTTTTGGATAAACCCTATGTTGTAACGAAAGAAGTAATTGAGGATATCACAGGGTTGTGCAGTATTGGTGACCTTCCAAGAAAGAAGACGATAAAGTATAAGGAAGTGAAGGATTTGATTGGTAACGACTGTGATTAGCGCGTACTATTGATAAACACTCTTGAAGATCCGGTGGTGAGGTATGTTGCCTATGGCATCTCTTACATAATTTTCTATCAAAATTAGGATTGTGCTACTTAAGCTATATCAGTCTATATTATACATAAAATGGTTAGGGAAGGTGTTCAATTTAATCTTTGTGAACTACTGTTGGATAATTTTCTTGAGAATGTCAAGATGACATTAGAGGATGATTATGGTTTTTGGTTTGGTTACTTGGTCATGTGTTTGATGTTTTATTTCTTAATATCTCTACCGAGTAGAGAAAACACATTGTGGAGGTCTAACATCCCTGTCGATATATACATTTGCAGATATCTAGGGTTCCTGGTAAACATAGAAGATGCTTACAAGTCATATTTTACATATTTTTAGATGAATATTTGCTTTGGTTTGGTTGTTTATGGTGTTGTGCCTGTGATTCATGTTGAGGAGGGTTCCTCCTTCGATCAGAAGAATTTGGATATTTTTGTTGGTGGTTTCCTTCTGAAACCTAAAAGGAGAAAGAACAGTGATAAAGGAAAGGAGATTGTTTCCATGAAGAAGAAAAAGATGAGGATGATAAGGAATCAAAGGAGAAGGAAGAAGAAGAGGTTGAAAAAGATGCATTTTCTCTACCAGAATATGGCTCTGTGGATTTTGATGTGGTTAAGTCTATGTTAGAAGATGGTGAGTTTGATAGAGTTGGTGTTTTATGGTCAATTCGCTCTTCGGGGAGCACTACAGAGATTGAGGATATGTTGACTGATCACGTAATCAACAAGAAGATCCTTGTTTCTAATATATTGAGTGTTCTACCGGTTGAATTGGTAAAGGTTATTGAAGGAAGATTGTTGCAATATGGTGAAAATTATTGCATAATCAGAGATTCTATTGAGAAGAAGTGTATTGATGTTAAACAAAGAATATAGAGGATGATTGATGAAACAAAGGATTTCACAAAAGAAATTTTAGATATTTATAGGTATTATCTTTGGTGACCTGTTGTTGTTGATAATTTTAGAGGTAGAATTGAATCTATTGAGACAAAATTGAATGAATTGGGAAAGACCTATGATTACTTCAAGGATGAAGGAAGAAAATTGAGAATAAAGGTTGGTTAGCTTCAAGGTGACATGTTATAGTTACAGAGACAAAGAGAAGATCTAATGAAAACCTTTTGGCTGGCGAAGGACTTGATTGAAGTCTAATTAAAGAGCATGTTTCTGGTATCCTTACTAATGTAGAAGATTATGAGTGGCGGTTCCAATCTCTAGACTGGACTTCATCTTTCGACATACTTGTGGAGCATGACAATTTGTGTGCTTGGATGGGTGTTATTATGGTTGAGTGCAAGAGGAAGCTTCTAATCATCAAAGAAAGGTATAAGAAAGTGTTTACTATTACGACTAATGTCCATCTTTGAATTTATAAGTTATGGTGTGTGGCCCTTTGCCATTGTGGTAAAAAGGGGGAGCGAAAAGTAAGGAGTTTTGTAAACATTAAAGATACATCTAACTCAAGGGAGTTATTTTTGGAAATTTTGTGTTTCAATTCTTTTTGGAGTTTTTAGTGTTTTTCCATCAATGCCAAAGGGGGAGATTGTTGAACATGTTGAGAAGATGTTGGCATTGTTGTCATTGATGTCAAAAACTTTATATTGGTTGTTGGTAGTTTCACTTAGATTCCTAGTACATTTTGGTTAGATATTAGTGGTTTGGTTATATGCATAATAGATTCTATACGAGCAATTTTTTTTTATGTTGTCGGGTGTACGTGTTCCTAGTTTCGAATTCATCTCTTTGGTATGTTTGTATGTTTTGATGATTGTTGAAGCATGAATTTTTGGATGGTACTCATTAAATGTTGAGTTCCAGAGTTTCTTCTAGGTATCCCTCCTACTTGGACATTCTTGCAATTCGTCAGATGATTTTGGTATAATAGCTATACTTTGTGTCTAGACAGATTCTATCAAGTTTCATCTATCGATTTGTTCAAAAGTTTTGTTGATCAAGTCATGGACTTGGTTGTGGTGTTTCGTCAGTTCCAAAATTACCTATCTTTGGTAATTGTGCTATGTGACATGCATATATTAAGGATGACCTATCTTTAGGTCTTGTGGTATGTGGTATGAAGATTTCTTTTGTATGACCTATATTAAATAGGTTATGTCGTAGCATGTTAAATAAAATTGTAATATATTTTGTATTAAAGATGACATGTTTTGTGTATTGCCCGACATATGCAGTTAACTTATCAGATGTATATATAAATAGAGAAATCACTTTGTATCAGTGGTGTGTGTGAGCGAGGATGAGAAGAAGGTGATATAGTGTGAGTTTGGTTCAGTGTATTTCTGGCAGTAATGTGTAAGGAGAAGGAAGTTGAGCAAGTATTACAGTGGTATCAAGAGAAGGCTAGTTTACATGTACTGTGTTGTAGAAACCTGGTGTATGTTGGTAGAAGATTTGTACCATATATGCTACTGACAATGATTACTATGTTATCAACTAGAACTATTTCATGCATAGGTAGAGCAATTTCTTTAATTCACGAATCACATCTTGTCTATAAGACACTATTTTGTATTATATATTTTCTATCGACAACTAGCCTTTCTTATTTATGGGTAGTTAGCCCAATCAACAGTAAGCCAAACAACAGTGAGCAAACCGACAGTGAGCCCTTGTAAAAATCACCTTAACTGATGTCACCTTAACCAATGTTTACTTTCATGTGAATTAGTTTCTTTGTGGTTTTTCCCATGTTGGATTTCCACGTTATATCTGGTGTTATGGTGTTGATTGTTCTTGTTCTTTCATTCTTTTATCAGTCTTAATTATTTGCATGATTTATGTGTATACCAAATCAACAAAAAATTTAGAAAGTGTTTTGGAATAACTGATTCACCCCCCCCCTCTCAGTTATTCGACCTGTTCAACACAAGTGCACAAATATCAAGGTCAAAAGGGAGGTATTAAGTAGTTATGTTTTTCTTGAAAATAATAAAACCTAAACTTAAATGAAGGATTTGAGATGCCTATACTCTAAATTCAAAGATGCTTAAGAACAAGAATTGTGTCATTTTGAATCTTTATTTCGAAGTCTTATTTTTCAAAAATGGTGTAGTTTATGTGGGTCAAATATTGAGAGGACATCAAGCTGCTCTTATTTCTCTCAATGAAATATAATAGAGCATTCAACATGCACCCCCTATTTTTAAAGTTTCATTAGTTACTTCTTAAGAAACTTAGGTGGAAAGTTATATGTACCTATGTGTGTGTGTGTGTGTGTGTGTGCATGCGCATGTGCATACACACACATATATATACATATACATATACATATATAAATATATATATATGCATATGTATACACACACATATGTATGTATTTGTCTATATATATGTATATATATACATATATATAGACACACACACATATGTATATATATATACACACACATATGTATACACACACACACACATATATATGTATATATATACATATATATATTATAGAGTTCATTACACACATATGTATACACACACACACATATATATGTATATATATACATATATACATTATAGAGTTCATTACAGAGTTACATGAACTCCTACTTGGTGCATCAGAACAGTCATCCTACTGCTAATTTCAAAGATTCTTTTCAATTGAGAAGCTGAAAAGAGGTCTTCATTTTGATTGAGAATGTTTTTGAGCTCTTCCATTTTTGGGTTTACTATAGTCTTCTTGAAAAGGGCCCATGCCTTTTTCATTTTTGTTTTCTTTCCTTCTACTTCCAAGTTGAATATCTCTGCTAACTCTCATGTATGTGGCTTGACTTGCACCTTCTCTATGTTGTCCATAATAACCAGATAATTGCGTTCAATAACAAGTTTCCTGGAAAGGTTTATTCCTGTCATGTAATGCCCTCCCACTTGTACAAAAGGTGTATACAAACGGACGTATATCTCACCATCGTACACATGCAGCTATAGTTAAGATTGTATTGTAGGTGACCTAATTTTTTTCATATTTTTCAACAATAGTGAAGTGGACATGTTGTGACCAATATAATAGTGAGTTTTCTCTCAAATTTTAAACAATAGATTTTTTTCTCTCAATGTGTATATAATTAAGTGTAGGAAGTAAGTATAACTATTTTGAAATTTAGATGAACAAATTAAAAATACATATTAAAATTACAATATTTTTTTGACATATTAACACTTTGGTAAGCATAAATAAAAAATAAAATATTAATTATTTATATTATATAAAAAGTTGTATGGTTAGAAAGAAAAGAACTATCTCAACATCATAGTGATAATTTTTAAATAAATTTTGTGACAAAATTTGACATTATATATTTCCTTTAAAATAGAATATTTGTAAGTCATTCAACAAATCCAATCCTTAAGCTATTCTAAGCCATTTCCAAACCTAAAGTGTTCTATTCAAAAATTTAAATTTAAGAAACATGAGCGTGTTACTTTTTGTGACATCCTACACAACGACGTGATGCTTAATTCCATTGAAAATAAAACTTCAAAAACATGACCATATTATAACTCAAGCACACTATGGCTTAGATGTCATTGATCCATTATACATGTGATTTTATATTAGTGTGATCGTGTTTTCTAATAATGTAAGAGCATTAGCTATTAAAATTATCCTTCATCCCTGACCAACCATCTCTCCACCTCACCCCTCCCCCTCACTGCCATATCTTTACCACTTCCAGCATCTACGAGGCTGTCAAATCCATGAGATGTAGTAGGGCGACCGATGAGGACGATTTTCAGGCTGAGCTCTTCAAGCTCGGTATCTCTGTGCTGAGCTCCTATCTTCCGACAATCTTTAATAGTGTGGTTTGCACCGGCTTCCCCGAGTCCTGGTCGAGACACTTAATCTATCCGATTCACAAGGCTGGGTCAGTTTCTGACCCCAGAAATTATAGGACCATCATGATTGGGCACACCTTCGCCAAAATCTACGCAAAAGCACTGAATACTATTCTTAATAGGGAGTTGAACATGAGAGATTGCAGGGCTAGAGGTCAAGCTGGCTTCCGGACAGATTAGCAAACCATGGACCACATCCTGACTTTGCAGGCGATTATGGAGGAGGCTCACCATCATTCTGCAAAAGTCTATTGCTGCTTCATTAACTTTCCTAAGGCGTTCGATATTGTCCCTCGGGTGGCCCTCTTCCAGAGACTTAGATATATCGGGATTTCTGAGACTCTTTTGACAGCTATTATGAGACTTTATGAGTGTGTTAAGGGTAGGTTTAGGACTCCTGAGGGTTTCTCTGACCATATCCAGAGCACTATTGGAGTGAAATAGGGGTGCCCCCTTTCCCCCACCTTGTTCGACATCTACATTGACGAGCTCGAGGATTTTCTTAGAGATTCCTCACTTCCGGGTGATGGTTGCTACCTGCACCAGGTTCTTATCTCCATTCTCCTCTTCGCTGATGATGTGATTCTCCTTGCCTGCTCACCGAAAAGTCTCCAAAGACTTCTTGATAGCTTGGCCTCTTTTTGTGATTCGAGACAACTGGTGGTGAATCTCGGTAAGACACGGGTGATAATCTTCAACTGCTTGAAGACCTCACATCTTCATTTCTACTATCAGGGACTAGAGATTGAGATTACTTCTTCATACACCTACCTTGGGGTCAAGTTCTTCGGCCCTTGCTTCAACCTGAGACCCGCCATTCTGCCCAAGATCAGTAAAGGGATGGGTTCCCTTGCCATGTTGGAGAGAAAATGTTTCAAACATCATTTTCAAGACACCACGTCCAAGTTGTCCCTCTTGGATTCCTTGGTGAGACCTACAGTACTTTATGGCTCTATTGTTTGGGGGCCATCCCTTCTGGATTCTGATTGGGCCTCTATTGAGCGTGTTCAGACTATCTTCCTTTGGCGTATCATCAGATGTCATCAGTCCACCTCTCATAGCATCATTTTGGCTGAGTTCGGGGCTCATCCCTTTAGATTGGGGGCCATCTTTGATCTGGTTTGGTTTATTCACCGCCTCTGTTGTTTTGCGGACTCCAATGATGGTCGCAACAAATAATCCTACCTGGCCTATTGCTCTTCAGTGGCGCTTGCCAAGTCAGACCCCTCCCCCAGAGCCTGTTTTTTGTATGCCTAGGCCTCATCCCTTTTAGGTTCCATCGGGATTGACATTGATCACCTCCCCCCTATCAGTTCTCGCTTGATTCTCCGGCTCACCTCCTCCCTTCTAGACAAGAGTTGAACAAACATGTCAGACTTGACATATACAGGCAATATATCACCACGACCTAGATCAACCCGTGTGGGGGTCTGCGCCTGAGGATGACTTTTTATGCTGAGCACTTTCTAAACATTCGGGATGGGATTATTGTTCATCCTAGATACTTATCTCAGCGTTGGTGCCACGCTCTTCGCATCACGTTGGGATATTTCAGGGTTGGATCTCATCACCTTCGGGCCCAGATGGACCATCACATTGACAAAGATGATCGGATTTGTAGGTTATGCACCCTAGCCGAGATTGAGACTGAGACACACTTCATCTTCCATTGTCCTACTTACTATGAGATCAGAGGGAGATTCTATTGCTTATTCAGAGGGTGCAGCTCCTTGACTTCTTTCTTCAGCTACACCGATCAGAGATGCTTGGCACTTTATCTCCGTGAGACTGTACAGCTCCGCGAGCATACTCTACAACTTCTTTTCCCCCAGAGACAGATATTCGATCAAATCATTACGGCCTTCTTCTCGCCCTTGTCTCCTTTACGGGGGGTGAAGCGGCCTCACATTGCCTCCATCACTGGTCACTCTAGATCTGTGAGACCCCGCAACACCTTTACCTGTCAACAACACATCTCTACCAGCTCACAACGACGACCCACGGTTCCTGCTCATCTGGATCATTATCCTTCAATGTTGGATTTCTTTCTACCTGAAAATGATCCTTAGTCCTTCTCTTGTGTCTGTTCTTCTTTCCTGTTGTTTCTTATTCTCTTTTTTCTTTTTTTGCTCTTGGTTGTTTTCCCGGTCACTGTTTGGTGGTCTGTTGGTTCGTTGTTCCTTTTGTTGTACCTTTCCAGTCCCTTAGACCCTTGTTGGTCTCTTGTTGGACATTAATAAATTTATCTTATCTTATCTTATGTTATCTTCATCAAAATTTTTACCATCTTTGTCCACTTAAGCACAAAAGAATTAAAATAATAATAAATAATGAAGTTTCAAAATACACATACATCATCATTTATTCCACCATAGAAGGCTCAAATGCTAGTACTTCATGGCAATAAAACTACTACATGTATTCCAAAGACAAACATTATGGTTCAATAAATGTCATATCTTTCTACGCAACTACCTTTAAAGATACAATACAAATTATTAAAACAAATGGTTTTAGTTATTTGCCTATTGATAGTGTGCTTTTTAATGGTATAAATGCATATCAATAAGAAACATATGTAATTGAAAAAGTATGCAATGTAATCAAAGAGGAGAAACATGATTCCTTTTGGGAAGAGGAAGAGGATGGCCTCTTAAGGATGAATTTTGCATGCGAGATCAAGCACTTATATATACCTATAGTTTTAATTTTCATTTGATCTTTTGCATGTGCTTCTACTATTTTCCCTTGTGTTTATGCTTTGTTTATTTTGTCTTTCTCGTTCTCATTTCATCATCTATATAATGATTTGATTTTTTATATTTATTCTAGTATCCTTTCACATTCTTCCCATTTGAAGGAATCTTCTAAATGTCATGTGTATGACCATCACCTATGCTTTCTTTATGTATTACTCAAAGAATATGTTTTCTTATGTTCCTTTTCTCATTTCTTAATTTTTTTACATACCTTATTGATTTTTGGTTGTTCACTTGTTTGTTCTTTGCATGACTGTACACTCTTGTGTTTTCATGATTCATGACATTTCTAAGCTACACACCTATGATGCCTCTCTTCACTTTGATCACTATCATTTTTTATGTTTAACTTTATCATAGTCTACATTCAATTATCTTGTTCTTAAGATGCATACCTACTGAAAATTAGTGTATGTTATCATCAAAGCATATCTATAGTTTCATGTTGTGTTATTGTATCATATTATCTCCACCCTTCTTTCATCTTATAATTAAAACTTTATGACCCTTGTCTATGAACTTATTTTATGTGTCCTATTTAGATGTTCATGATCCTTATTATCTTTTCCATTTTGGAGAAACCATCCTTCCCTGTTGATGAGAACCATTTACATCCTATTTTGTGTCACATTTCAAGCCTATTTCGTACACCCTCATTGCTCATTTCCACATTCCACTTTCATGTCATTCATACCATTTATGTTGCATATTCTTAAAATACATAAGAGGTATTTAATTCAGTTTTATGATCACAATATGAAACAATATTATTAATTTGTTTTTACTAAGAAGCATTGGAAAATGAATTATCCAGCAAGTTATTTTTGGTTCTTGTTGCTACTACAAGATCTATATATTATACTATGCAAAATGGCTACTAAAAATATAGACAAATGTGATCATCTTGCCAGGACATCACTTGTGTGTTCCTCCATATGCATGCCATCGTAGGTGCTAGCTGGAAACCTCAACATTTCCTTCCTACGTTACTAATGGTCTCTTATAGTCGTGAAGGAAGGATGGACAATCCATGTGAAAGATCCATTCTCCTTGCTCGCAATCCTCTTATTTTTATTATCTACTTAGTATTTTGTTATGGAATCAGTTTTTGAAGACTTTAAATCGTGAGCCATTATTTTGGTCATAAGACTTCCAAAACCGGCCAACAAATATTCACCATAAGACTTTAAATCATGAGCCATTATTTTGGTCATAGGACAAAAGAAGCTTATTCTATTTTATGCAAATCGGTTGAGTAGCTTTAAGAAATAGTGGTCACACACCATTTCACTATTTGTATAACCGATCAATGTATTGTCTGCAACACAACTTCAAATTGTGGACATATTTTGTTTTGTATTAAAACTATATGTCATCATATGTGACTGGCAAAGGAAACTATTGCGTTCTTATTTATACTTATCCCCATACATTTGTCATTTATTCACCATTGGTTCGCATTTGCACTTGCTCTCATAAATGTGCTTCATGCCTCAAAAGTTATTACATAGATTCTTGAGTTCATTTACACAACGTTCATGCAAAATCAATTAAAAAAGATCAACTTTCCTATCTCTTTTCATTAGTTGTTATGAACTAACTTTTTGCATATTTATACAACTTGCTTCTATGTGTTGGTATTTAGAAGCATTTAATGTAGTATTAATTCAAATGGTAGGATCATCTAGAAATAAGTCATCACATGGAGAATCATTAGATCATATTTTGTTTTCTAAGGGACAAATAAGCAGTCCCACATCATCTACATATGGTTCATCAATATGTTTGAGAGATTAATCCTTCATACATAAATAAATTTCATATATTCAATCGAATCTCATCAGATCAAGATCAAGCCAGTAATGTCTCGATCTAAACCACAAAAAATTAAAGAAGACAAATTCTAAGTCAATCACTACATTTAAAGATCAATTAAAATAATACCATATTGACATTATTTTTTTCTCATAAATTAGCCAATAGACTTTCCTTATGAGGTTTCTTCCAACCAAAAATTGACTCACGCCAAGAAAAAACCACAGTAGTTGAACATAGCAGAGTTATTTGTAATTAATTGCAGATAATAAACTTTGTTGTCTTTAGTTTTCCTGGAATATACATTGAATAGAGCAACTTTTTTTGGGTGTATATACATGAAGAGTGCATGCTCTGTTGTAGCAATATTTATAACTTAGCCAGAAACGGGGGACTTTGTTTTCTATATTTTTGAGTATGAAAAAAAGTCAGCGGCTTTGAGAATAGATTAGTTCTTTATCAGACTTTGTATAATTTTGAAATATATATAAATACATCACATTTTAGTTTCATCCTTGTTCTCTTTGTTATTATTTGCAGTCCGTTTATTTATTTTACTTTCACTGCATGTGAAATTTTTGTTTTCACATGGCAACAATAAATATTTTCTTTGTTTCCTCATCATAAATATTTTCTATGGCAACAATTGAGATAGATGATGCCAATACCTCTGTTGTAGGCTCACCCAGGAAACTGCAAACTGACAAACTAAATACAGTAAATCTCTTTAAAGATATTACTTCATAAGTTGTTTACATTACAAATGTCGCAGTCAAGTATGTTTTCCTTGCTCATAGTTTAAGTCACCGATTTCATTTTCTTTAAGGTAGAGATGGAAAAATTTCCCATAAACTTTTTTTGTTTTCCCTATGGCCCGTTTGGTAACAGGAATTGGACCGGAATTGGCATTATCTAATTCTGGATAATGCCAAATTCCATGTTTGGGTCCTTGAAAAAATATGGAATTGGAATTCCGAAATTCTCATTTTGCTCCCAAAATGGGAATATCATCTTCCACCTAAATAGGTGGAATTGGAATTTCGAATTCCAATTCCAATTTTTACAAAAGCAAATTTAATATTTCAT